>OW026521.1:15195985-15795985 GCA_932274085.1 Protocalliphora azurea | reverse complement strand
TCTTTACCAAATTTGGTATAAAGATTTACACTTATATACAACTTATTTGAATGAAATTTTATTAAAATTGTCTATTTTTAAGATATTTACGAACGTTAAATCCCTATTCTGGAAGGACATTTGTATAGGGGATAGGAGAAATAATATACCGATCATAACTAATTCCAATAGACTTGGTCCTTCTATCAGAAAAATCATATATATATATATATCAATTTTCGTCAAATTATTTTCAAAATTACGACATGTACTTTGCGCACAAGTTTTTATGGACAACCTTCCAGCTGATAAGGCGGACATCATTAAATAGATTCAGAAAGTAAAGGTCATATCCGAACATCTGCACAAACACATAAAAAATGTTCCCAATTGCAGCAAAAAATATAATTTCGTTTTCTTTATATTTTATCGCCAGATCTTAGAAATTGACAATTCTGCAATGATTATGCTAATTTGCAAATGAGCTTTAGTTATATTTTCGATATGATAATTTAATGTTTAATGTTTTTTTAAATACCGGTCATAAAGTACACATATAAATCTGCTCTTTGCTCGGTCTGCTTCGCTACTCTTATTAATGTGATAACTAATATTCTCAAATGTGAAATTTATTAAGAAAATTATTCATTCAAAATGTTTAGACTTTCACTATAATATATATATAATATGCAATAATTAATATTTACTTTGTATGGGAGCTACCACTCCCCCAAACCAATCCATTTTATCTTCATCTCAATTGAGAAGCTTAATAAGAAAATTATTCTCGAAAAATTTTAAGGCTTCCACTATTATAGTTCTTTAGTTATGCTAGACTTAAGATTTTTTTTCATATGGGCACTATCGCTCTCGCATTCAGTAAAGTCTTTGAAAGTTCGTGTTTTTGTGGAATGTAAGAAATCTACTACCTTGGATTCTCCTGAACGTTTTCACGAAAAATAGCGATATTCTCGGCCAATCTGGAGTTCCTTTAACAAACGAGTATTGATTGATTCTATACTAAACCGATCGTCTCGAATTTGGTTACTAAACGCTCGAACTTCGACTTTGAAGAGCCACCGTATCTACCATAAGTTGTTTTGATAATAAAGTTTTATTATTTAAACGTATTGCTCAATCGTTATAACTTCCTATGGTGATTTCGTATCAGTTACTGAACAATAAACATCAAATTTGACAGATACCGGCAAAATAAAATACCCATACTTTCTAGAAATTCTTATTTTTTAAAATATTAAGATAAATCTAACGAAAACCCGGTTATTTAATACTGAGGAATAATTTTGTAAGAACTTTAAGTATAAGAATTTCAGAGAAAACAAAGCAGTAAATGTGAAAACGCGATATCAGTTTTCACAGCCGGCTCTAAGATGGAAATTGGTATTGGTTCGGGAATTTCTATTTTTATAGAGTACCACGTTATGGACGATACTGTAGTGAAATCGGAAATAACTCTTTTAAGTCAACTTCCATGCCGAATCCAATTTCTAAAACCTTTCAGGATTTTTGTTTTTTTTTTTATTAATAAAATTGTTAATTTTTAAAAATATTGAAATAAAATGTTTGTGTATTAACTATGATTGTGTGTAATAATTGCAATTTTTTGCAGTATTTTGTGTAATACTCTAAAATTTTGCTGTTTTTCAGTTATCAAAAAAATATTCTCAAGGTATACGATTTTACAAATTTAAGATTAAAATTTCAGTAAAGTAAAAAAACTTTAACAATTGAAAAAAAAAAAACAAAATGCATTAACGTCCCTTTTTATAGGAAAAAATATTAATATTGGAGACGATAAAAGCAAACTGAACCAAACAAACTATTTATTATATAAAATAATCCCATATTTCAAGATTAACAAAAAATTCTAATTTTAATACTTCAATGCGTTAGATGCGAAAACTTTTTTAATGAAAGCGAAAATGTAACATCGTATTTTTTAATATTTTTCATGGCCTATATGACTATTTCATGTAAATTTTAATATTCGCAAAAAGTTATATCCTTACTGTATATACATAGTGGTTTTCCCGTTGCACTTCACTACCCCTCTAATTCTATAACTAATATTTACTTTTTATGGGACCCATAGTACACTTGGATCCATCCACTCTATTCGAACTCTATATATGTGAAAATTAATATTTGCCTTGTATGCCCCCTGCCGAGGATCCTATCCGTGCTATTTGCATTTCATCAATGCAATGTGATAACCAGTACCCTCAAAACCTGAATATTCTTAATATAATAAATAGTTCGTTTGATATACCCCCAAGAATTTTTGATTTGTATAGGGGGTACCTCCCGATCTGCTCTGATCAAAAAATAAAATATCATAATAGAATTTAGATACAGGAAAGGATGGATGATGCTGTGAAATTTTTAAATAAATCAGTTCAGCCGTTTAAGAGTTTTAAAAAAGTGATCGTTAAATGTGGGCGTGGCATCCGATCAGGATCCAACATAGCTTATAACATTCTTCAGCGTAATCACTAACTGTGTGTCAAATTTTTTGTAAATAGCTCAATTAATAACAAAATTAAAAAAATGCCTTTTTAAAGTAGGCGTAAAATGTGAGCGGATTCTGGGACACAAAGCTATACAGGGTAATGATAGAATGCCGATTAATGTATAGTAAAAGGAATCATCCATAAACAAGACGGCGGCAAGCCATCTCACACCCTTAGTTGATATATCGTATATGTATGATTGATGAAAGTTTATCACTTGCATAGTGTTTTAAACCTTTGCAGGATATCCAAAACGCTCTGGACCGTTCGGACAAAAACCTTACTATTTTTTTTATAGAAATTTAATTAAGCTTCTCTGTATGATCGATGAACACGTTACCCGTGTAATGACTATTGTAGGAGTTGTCTAGATGAAGAAGAAAATAAAATACGCACATGCGTTATGCGACTGTCATTCTCTATAAGAACACAGACTGAGATTTTTTGCTAAGCAACTATTTCATGATTTCGACTTTCCAGTTAAGTTTACCGTGCTGGTTACCGCATGAATAATGGATTTTAAGGCTTCCATTGGTGTTGAAAAAATCTTATAGTAAAAATTTTATGATTACATAAAAATTATATCTTGCAATGATATTTGATAATGTAAATATTTAATGTTGGAAAAACTTTTTACTTTTGATTTCGAAAAATATATTAATTAGTCTTTTCTATTTTTATTTATTTTTTTTTTCGAGTGTACTCTGTCTCTCTACATTCCTAAATGCTATAAATTACAAAATATTTTCGAAAAAATTTTTATTTTTTTCCAACACTGCATTGGTAAATTTTTATCACACCCCATAATTCTTCTTAAAGGAAAATCATTAATTATTCCTCAATTACCCCCTCCGACCAAACAAAATACTTTCGCACACATCGAGGTATTTAAGTTTAAGTGTACTTTATAAAATCAGCAGTGACATAGGTCGCAAATTTATAAAATGTGAAATTCTTTTTTCTCAACTCTTCTTTCCTATATTTGTTTTTATTGTTTTTATATTTGGTAAAATTTATTTTACAACAACGAACAAAAATTTTTAAAATGTACGTACATATTTTGTTAAAATAGAAATGACACGTACATACAAACTCATTCACCCGTTCAAACTTATATTCACGTGTGTTAAATAACTTTCTTTAAGTGATGAATTACGTAGACGCGACATTAGCCAAGGATTTTTGTTCCATACTTTTTAAATAACATACACACAGACTTACATAAAGGCAAGAGAAAAGGAAAAGGAGTTGGACAAAAATTTTCTTTAACAAGTGGGTAAACGTTTATTAACAACGCGATTTGGACAAGTAGCAAAAAAAAGCGGAAAATCAAATATAAAAACCATAAGTAGGCTAGTTGATAGAATATACCGTGGACAGTGACGAGTAAAAGTACAGCACAGTTAAGATAAAAAAAAAATAATAATAATACTTTTAATTAGATAATTACATACTTTTAAATTATCCAAATATTTTGCAAAGGTTGTAAAATCTATTCATGGAAAAATAAGTCGCATTGACTTAATTCATTCATTAAGCCATACTCGATTTCGATCGAAAAACTTAATAATAATTTTTCACTCCTTTTTTACTTTTCAGTAAAATAATTTCAAAGCTTATTTGTTCAATTAAACTTTAATCAAATTAAACAATTATTTAATAATACTTTTAAAAATTGTCTATTATCTTTTACAGAGTGTCTACATTAGACAATTTTTTAAAAAGACAAACGTCAAAATTAACTCGAATGTATAGAAGGTGGCAACAGTTGCACAAAAACAACAATAAAGCGAATTCATTATTGTTTTTTTTTTATAAAAACAAAAAACATATAACAATAGTAATCAGCCGTTTAACTATAATTACCTGGTATAGATTCGTACGGATTTTGACATTTTTGCTCATAAAATTTTGTCTAGTATAGACACTATGTTACAGAAATGCTATTCTTTTTGTCAAAAACATATTTTTTTCTCTGTTTGTTGTGTTTGTTTGCTACTGTTTTAAGAAATTTTTTGTTTAATTTTGCTTATATTGCAATAGTGTTAGTATTATAAAATCGTATGTGCAAAAAGTTGTTGGTATTTGAATTAATGCCTTTGTTTTATGCTTTTTTTCTATTGTTGTTATTTCGTTAACAATCTCTATAGTTTTATTGACCCTTTTTCCTTGTTACTGCTCCTCTAAAGCAAAGCCAAGGAAATACACTCAACTTAGACATTAGGACAAGTATTATTCTTTTTTTAATATTGTTTTAACTTAAATTTTATGCAAACATTTTTGCATAATATAGACTAAAAACATTTTTCACCTTAATAGATACTAGCCATTATGTAAAGGACAATTTGTACAGCATTTATTATATTACTGGATATTATTGGGAATAGGAAATACCTGGGAGTATTTATAGAAAAGGAGCATAATGTAATTGCAACTATTATAGTTGGAGACATTAAATATTGCACAGTGGTTCCAAAACAAATTTCTCCAGAACATCAGCCGAAAAACTTCAAATGTAAATTTTAAACATATTTTTGAGAAATAATGATAATGTACGGACCTAAATAAAATGCTAAAATCAGCGAATTAAAAAGCCTCCTACTTTTTTGTACCAAAATCCCATTCCGAGGAAACTTATTTCAAAAAATTAATTTAAAATTATATTCCAGTTGTTGTAAAAGGCGTGGCTCAGAAAAAACAATATATATATATATAATATATATTATATATATTATATTATTGTTATATATATTTCTTGTTGATATTCTTGATCTCCACTTTAACATTTGAGAATTTAAAAAAAAAAAAATTTAAAACACTTTTCAAAATTGAAAAAGTTCGGATAGGACTTGGGAAGGAACCATTGCCAAAGCGCATATAACCCAGTTGTTGTAAAAGGCGAGGGTCAGAAAAAAAAAATATATATATATAAGTAGAATGGTATTTCTTGTTGATATTCTTTATCTCCACTTTAACATTTGAGAATTTAAAAAAAATTAAAACATTTTTTCAAAATTGACAAAGTTCGGATAGGACTTGGAGAGGAATCATTGCCCAAAGTGCGTCCGCTTTTTTTTACGTTAGGATTTTTTTTTTTTTTTTGAGAAAATTACAGAAAATCTGCACTTCGGAACGAAAAAAATTAGTTTTGGAAAAACCTCAAAAAATTTTTTTTTTTTATTGTAAATTCTTGTCGAGATTTATAAGGACTAGTCATAAATGATTTTTTTTTTTTTTTTTTTTGTAAATTTTCAAAAAAAAAAGTATGTAACCAACTTTTGATGTCTACCCTCCCATGACCCGCAAGGGGCCTGTGCTACTCCAAATCAACTTCAAAACATACAAGTTACAGAATTATTAAAAAAAAAAAAAACGTTTTGGGACCACCGTGCCTTGTAAGCCATTAACGGTCAAATACATATCGTTATAGAGTTAATAACAATTATAAAATGTCTGGTGAAGAAAATTAGGAAATACTGTTATTTAAGTAAATTTGAGCTGTTAGTAGAATAGGAAAATGTTTTAAATTTAATTGAAATTCACAGGATTATTAACCACCTAATAATACGGTAAAAATGAATGACATTATGTATCTGTGGATGTAGCCCTTAATATACTCGTACGCTACTTTCAATAGCACAATCCAACAAAATGTTAAACAAATTTTATTGCAAATAACTTACTCTAATTTATGTTCCATGCATTAGATATAGTGTATAAACTTAACCCTCTTATGGTCAAGGCTTTTATCTTTTAGATATTTTAATAATATGGTTTAATTGTTGACATAACAAACTAAATATCTACATCTTAAATCTTCCAAAAAGTTTACATTAATTATATTTTTAATTTGATCTGCAAATTGATTTTAAAAAATTTTACTCCTATCGTTAGAGGGTTAAATAAAATTTCATATGGTCTAATAGTTAATATAATAAACTAAATATTTAATATGATTAAAATCTACAATTTAATTTTATAGCATTTTACTCTGGCCGTTAGAGTGTTAAATTTAAAAATGTTCATTATGTCTTATGAGAGGAACTTTAATTGTGATCTTTTTCATTTTGTACAAGTGCAATTTTGATTGTTTTATAAATTTTTGTTTGTCATTAATTAGTTATACCATATACAAACTCTGCCTCAGCACTCTTTCTTAGCCTCTAATTTTTCCATCTTTCAACTTTTAAATCTATCTGGGGCAAGATAGACCTAATATTATATTATTGCAGGCTTGAGGGGTAATGATATTTTCAATTAAATTGCCTTATATGTAATTTTCAACTACATTTACTTTAAAAGTAAAGCATATCGAAATGCTAACAAGAAAATTCAATGTGCGATTTTTATTTGAAGTAATTTTACATATTTTTAAAATCATGCACTCGTATTTTTTAAAACAACTTATTTGTTACGAATTCATTTTGTAATTGGAATTTTCAATTACATGTAAAACTCCTTTTAGACGTGATGGGATGAAACTAAAATGTTTCAAGTAATTGAAATGAATACTCTTACGAAATCCACAATACATTTCCCAATAAATCAATAAAATATATAAAATATAAAATACTAAGTTACTCGAATACGTGTAAAATTTGTTCGCGTTAATCATGAAAGTGCGCGAAAATTTTACTTATGAAATTTTAAAATTTTGTAAAATGGTTTTTGTTTTAAAAATCGCGATTTTTTTAAATCTTGCGAGAAATGTCTGTTGTTTAATTTGATGTCAAAATCGTCGTGGTAAATAACATTATTGAGCAGCGCTTCCCAGTGATAAAACTTTATATCCAAATGAGTGTTCGTTAGAACAAACTGTGAACGATTTGCAATAATTTTGCAGCCAACTCATAATGCTTTCAAATCCTCGCTGAGTACAAAAACACAGACTTTTGCTGACTTAAACTTGGCAGATATTATTTCGTGACTACATCCCGCTCCCGTACAAGATTTAACTGACCCAGGCGCTCAAAATTAATGACCATAGACAACTTCGTTTATTCGTTGATCTCAGATTCAAAGCATCTGTAAGAGGACCCAAATTTTGACCAAAAAGTCACAAAGCTCATTTTTAGAAGAATGGATTGCAAGCCAAATTTCATCTATGGAATGTAACCAATCCACATGTTATTCGTACTTTTTCAAAAACGACCGCAAACGACAGGCTATATAGATCAGTACTGATCAATGTTTAAGGCCAAATTAATCGATGTGAACATAGACATCATATGATTCCAACAGGGCTTTGTTACATGCTACACACAGAAAGCCTTAATGAATACTATACATAAACGATTTGATGATTATTGCTGAATTAAGTTAACAAGGATGTGGGATTTCTTCTGAAGTTTGCTGGTCTATGCTAATAAGTCGCAATCGACTGATGCTCTCAAAGTCAATATAACCCAGGGCGCTTAAATTCAGCCAAAACTGTAGTCATTAAAAATTAAAAATGAAAAATTTCAGAGAAAGAAACTCTAAAGAGACCTGCTATGCTTTGTGTTCGATGAAGATAATAAATCTACAGCAAAAATGCTAACTACAATTAATTGTTTAATGTTTATTCTAAAATTTTATCGGTACTCTTAAATTCTTTATTATTCTTCAACTTTAAATTTTCGCTTGGGGATATGCTACAGATCAAATTAGTTCAATATTAGAATTTTATATTTTGAACGATTTAAATAATCTTAAATTTTAACTGATGAAATTAACCCAAATTTTCGTCTAAAATATTTATCAACAAAAAGCAACATTGTTAAACGCTTTAAAATATGCTCCAAAATTTATTTTGACTGATTTTGTCTTATAACATGTGTTAAGTGATTAAATTTTATGTATTTAAATAAAAAGTCTATAATTCAACCAAATAAAATTATAATAAATTTTATCTTCACCCAAAAATTTTTATCAACACATAATATTTATATAGTACGAATTTATTTTCATGCTTTAAACCTATGCTATATTTAACATGCTTTGTTCAACACCTTAAAGTATGCTCCAAAAATTAATTTGGCAGATTTTGCCTTATTACATGCAATATTATAGCTATTTTTGCAGAAAGATACTTAAACCGGGGGAGGGAAATAAATACAAACAAGTGTTACAAAAACAATTGCGTGTGAAAACAATATAACAACAGGTGCTAATAGAAAAAGCCCATAGGAAACATAAAAACAACTCTTTTATTCAAAGCGAATTTATATTCGCCTAAAAATTTCTTTTAGCAATTAATATAGTTGTGCGGATTTCTTTTGCATGTACTTAACACATACATACTTATTTCAAAATTTCTCTCTTCAATCTATTACGCTCTCTCTGTTTTATAACACTTCAAAAATTAACAAACTTTCTTCAAACACTTTGTTTAAGAAATGCCAAGGAAAATAAAAGAAAAACTTTAGTTTAACCAACAAACACTTTAGTTTTGTTTTCTTGTTCAAACTCAACGAATAGTGTTGTATCTAAAAATTGTAGAAAAAAAAAATAACTAAAGAAAATAATAATAAAAAAGCATGACAATAAAAACTGATTTAGTACGTTTGCATGCACCTTGTTTTGCTGTTTTCTTTTTATAGTTTTAATGCATTTAACTACTTCAAGTGTTACAATCTAAAATGCTTTTTTATTTAAACAAAAATATACATAAATGTGTAGTAAAATGAAAAACTATGAATATTAAAAAAAAAAAAAACGTTATGTTGCCGAGAGTTAATTTTAGAATGATTTATATGTTTTCATTTAAAATTTGATATTTTCGTGAGTGTAAAACAATGAATAAAATTTAATATGTGATAAATTAAATTCACTATGAATACATTTAAGATTTTAATAAAAAAAAGAAAATAATAGAATAAATTTTGATTTAAAAAAATAATTATTGAAGTTAAGTGGATCAAAATAATAATAATAACATAATAAATATGAAGAAATAGAAATATTTTATACTTCAGTTATAAATAAATATTTAAATGAATTTAAATCAATATTCGATTCGTAATTTGAAAAGTATTAACCTATTGATTGCGATACTTTCAACTTCAAATCCTTTTGGTGAAAAAATTATTCGTTAGTAAAAATTACTTTCTTTTTGTGAAAATTTGATTTTTTGGTGAGAAAATAATTTTTTAGTGAAAAATTAATTTTTTGATGAAAAAATATTTTTTTGGTGAAAAATTGATTTTTTGGTTCTATATACTATAGTATATAGAGACTATAATCTGACTAGAGACTATAGTCTGACGGGAGACTATAGTCTGACTAGAGACTATAGTCAGACTATAGACTATATTCTGGCTAGAGATTATAATCTGAAAGAGATTATAGTCTGACCAGAGACTATAGTCTGACTAGAGATTATAGTCTGACTAGAAATTATAGTCTGACTAGAGATTATAGTCTGACTAGAAATTATAGTCTGACTAGAGATTATAGTCTGATCAGAGACTATATTCTGACTACACTACAGTCTGACTAGACCAGAAGTTCTCACTAGCAATAGCTTCACGACCTTCTTGAGATATTTCATGTCGACAATGACCCATCATAAGTTTTATATAAAAAGTAATTACTAATTCAAAAGTTTGAAACATAATTTTATTTGATATCTATTATGTTTTCTAAACAGTGTACATACATGGACCAAAGGTTTGAATTCTAATCGTATTTCAGTTTGCAAACTGTGTTAAAATAGTTCCTAATTTATTATTTTAATATCAAATCATTCTGAAATCTAAAAGTAAATACAAATAAATATTTAAAAAATGCATTTAAAAATTTTTTGAATAAATTCCTAGTCTTCTTGATTTACTATTTTTTTTTTACATTTGAGAATTAAAATACTGACAATTTAGCTGTTCCGTTTCCCATCTGGTACTAAGAATAGATAACAATTTTAAATTTAACTTATTACAAATGGAATATTTCCATCAATACGTATAGATCGATAATTGTTTTAATCTCTCATATATATCCTATTCAAAATTATTTTAAAAGTTCTAAATTTGTTTGACGGGAATATAGTTTGAATAGACTGAACTATAGTCTATCAAAAGAAAATAGTCTGACTGGAATATAGTATGACTAGAATATAGTCTGACTAGAATATAGTCTAACTAAACTATAGTCTGACTAAGCTATAGTATGACTAAACTACAGTAGTCAGCTATAGTCTAGATTATAGTCTGACTATAATATAGTCAGAATGGAATATAGTCTGACTGGAATATAGAATATAGTCTAACTAGAATATAGTCTGACTAAACTATAGTCTGACTAAACTATAGTTCGACTAAACTATAGCCCGACTAAACTATAGTATGACTAAACTACAGTCTGACTAGACTATAGTCTGACTAGTCTATAGCCAGCCTAGGCAGTAGTCTGACTAGACTATAGTTTGACTAGTCTATAGTCTGACTAGGCTATATTCTAACTAGTCTATAGTCTGACTAAATTGTAGTCTGACTAGAATATAGTCTGATTAGACTAGAGTCTGACTAGGCTAGAATCTAACCAGACTATTGTCTGACTATTCTCTAGTATGAGTAGTCTATAGTATGACTAGGCTATAATCTACGCAGTATAATTAATCTATAGACTGGTATAGATTAGCCTATAGACTAGAATATACTCTGACTTGACTATAGTCTGACTAGTCTATGGTGTGACTAGCCCAAAGTAGGACAATACTATAGACTGACTAGAATTTTGTCTTACTAGATTATAGTCTAACTAGACTATTATTTGACTAGACTCTAGTCTAAACTATGACTATTTATTGTAATTCTGAATAGGGGTATTCTTTTCTTCGTATTCCCCAAATTTAATGGGGGTATCTCCCCAAAAGTGAAAGTCTATTTTTCCTGTGAATCATATCAATCATTAATCAATGATTTGTTTTTTTTTTTCAACTCATAAACATATTTATATTAAAAAAACAATTGTTAAAAAATAATTGCATACCATTTTCAATTGCTTCATGACCATTTGTAATTAATTTAACAGTTTCTAACGCCTAACGCCACGAGTTGCATGAACAAAACGATGGTAATAAAAATTGAAAACTATAAATCATATTTTGTACGAGTACCTACAATTATTAGGGAACTTTCAGCTATTAAAAAATACAAAAAAAAACTCCACAATTGTAAAAAGTAATTAAAGAGGAATGTGGCATGACGTTATGTGTGGCTACAAACAAAATTTATAATTTACAAAATCAACAAAATTTTGCTATTAAATGTGAACAATTTTTGGTAAATTTTTTTACATTTATTACATTTTTTTTCGCTTCTGAATGAATTAAATTTTGAAAGAGGGTTGAAAAAACTCAAAAAACTGCTGATTTTAAAAAAACGTAAATCAAAAAAAATTAATCAAAATCATTGCAAATTATTGCAAATTGTGTTATTTAACTGAAATAGAAATAGAATGGTAATTTCATAGAACATGATAGCATGCAATTCAAATCATTTTTCAATTACAAATATTGCTTAGAAAAACCACTTAAAATTTGCAAAAACTTAAGGAAGCAACATGTTGTTAAAAAACAATTGGAACTAAATGATGTAATGTATTAAGCTTATTTTAACATTAGATGAAATATAGTTTTATTTCTTAGGGATAATAAATACCTAATTTTTATTGCAGCAATTATTATTGTTTAATTTTTTGGTGTCACTGTTTTAAAGGTTTGCCATAAATTGTTATTTTTTAATTATTCATAAAGACCAACAAATTTAACCTAAATTTTTATATCTGATCTTGAACGAGGTCAGTAAAATTTCCAAAAATAAATGAGAAAATCAATACAAAGAAACAAGTCCTACGTCAAAGTGTGCTATTTAATTTTTTTGCAGTAAAGCATTAACCTTGTAAGGTGCAAAATAAAGTGGAAGTTTTGTTAAAAAATTAAAGTTGAACAAACATTTTAAGTTTCATGTTGCTATAAGAAATATTTCATAAAAAGTGCTTTTTCTATGAAAGCTTTTTAATTATTTAACCATTTAATAAGATAAATTCAGAAAAAAAATTCTTCATATATTTTTCAGTTTTATAACATTGCAAATGACAGACATAAATAGGCTTTAATCATATTTTATCACAAAATCTCAAATAAAGTTAATTCTTGATATTTATAATGTCTTAAATAAACTTGAAACAGTTTAAATCGTATGCCAAAGAATACAAAGAATGGAAGGAGGCTCACTTTCATACAATAACATTTCTCTCTCAAAGTTCTGTATGAATTCAACACACTTCTGAGGGAGAAAAATTACTGAAATTTTCCTTCAATAATTTATCAAGATATTTCACACAAGCGCACAATAGTTTTTAATTTTTGTACACATTTTTATTGCATTTTAGCTCCCGAAACACGTTTAATTTTCTCAATTTAAAATAAAATATTTTTAATATTTTCGACATTTTGTGTTTGTATGTAAGTTTCATATGTTTTGTATGTTGAATTTTAAACTGAACAAACAAAGTTTGCTATTGTTGGTATTGAAAATTTAACAAAATAATATTTTCATATTAATTAAATAAAAAGCATGAAAAATATAATTTCTAAATGCTTGTAGACACAATTCGCATTAAAATATTAAAATTGCTTAAAATATACAAATACAATTGTGATGAATTTTATTTTATAATTTTTAAATACTCCTTTGTGCAACTATGTGTGCTTACGATGTGATTTCAGCAACACAATCTTAAAGTTAGGTTTTTTTACAGCAGAGTTATGTTTTTTGACAGGCCTTCTGTTCTTTATATTCTTTGTCGTATCAATTTAAATTTTCGGTTAGTATTCAAATATGTATAAGTTTTTATAAAGAATTAAATGAACTTTAATTATGACCTACAATTAGGGTCTTTATACATTGCCAAAAGAATTAAAATTAAAGGTGAAGGTTTGGAAGGAGCTTGAGAATAGCTTTTCATAAAGTCTCGAATGAGTTTAAAATCTAAACAATTTTAATCGGAAGTCCTTATAATGCGACAAAAAACTTCAACAAGCTTCAATTGCTCTTTTTATAAAATCTCAAATAAGCTTCCATCGTAGGTCTTTATAAAGTCTCAAATAAACTTCAAACGTAAGTCAATAAGATGAGCTTCAAACAATCTTTAACTGTATGTCTTTCTAATGCACCAAAAGAACTGTAAAAAGCTTCAATCGTTGGTGTTGATAAGTCTTAAAATAAGCTTAAATTGAAGATCTTCATAAAATTTTAAATGACGATCAATCATAGATTTTTAGTCACAAAAGCATTTCAAACAAACTTCAATTGAACGTCACAAATGAGCTTCAACGGTAAGGCTCCATAAAGTCATAATTCATAGTTCATCATAAATTCTCAAAAGTACATCAAAATAGCTTTAGTTGTATTTCCCTGTAAAGTCTCAAATAAGCTTTAATAGTAGGTCTTCATAAAGTCTTAAACAAGCTTCAGCATAAGCTTTACTGGAATGCCTTTATAAAGTCTCAAGTAAGCTTCAAAAATGCAGTAATCGTAGGCGTTTATAGAGAAAAAAAAAGCTTGAAACTTTGGTATTTACAAAGCTTTAAATGAGCTTTAACAAGGAAGGATTTTAATTTTTATAAAGCCTACATCATAAGGTTTCAAATTCTTTAATCGTAGGGTATGAAAAAGCATCAAATTTAAATTCTCAAATGAGCTTAAAAAATCTTTAATCGTTGGGATCTTAAAAGTATCAAATACGCTTTATATTTTGTTATTTGCAAGATATCAAATGAGCTTTAACAAAGCTGCAATTTTGGATATTTATAAAATCACAGATAAGTTGTTATTATAAAGTATGGAAGCCCTTTTAGTTGAAGGAGTTTAAAAATCTCCAAAAAGATTTTGATATAATATCTGAATGAAATCAAAATCATTTTACAACACGGCTTCAGTGGAAATGAAATAGAAGTGATAAATTGAATCAATAAGGTCAATGCATAAAACAAACGAAAGTAATCATAATTAAATGAAATTGATTTTACGTTAAGTTTTTGTTAAGTTAATGGAACTACCCAGCAAAAACTTTTTGGTTTTCGGTAATAACAACTACTTATTAAAGTAGTTTCTTGGTAATGAGGCGTCATTATTATTTGCCTACCCTGTATTACATTAATAAGTACTCAATAGTATAATAGCACAATAATACTGCAATTACGTGGATGAGTTGGCTAGAGCGCCGGTTTAACCACCAGAAGGTTGTTGGTTCAACCCCATTCTAAAGCTGTTAGTTTTTTATAACAAAATGTCTAAAAAGATATTTTAAACTAAATATAGTTTTTGTCGCTTAGGATGCTATGTGCGAGATGGTGTACTGAGTAAGACGTTAGTCAATAAAAACGAATGGTTAGTGTGTGTCCAAGTTCGAGTCTCACTGACGGCAAAACTTTTTTTGTTTCTTTTTTATTTTTGTTTTCATTTAGGTACATATTTTTGAGTACCCTTAGAGTCAAAAAATAACTACATGAATTGTGGACAAATCGAACAATAATAACTAGTTATTCAGGCAAAAATAAGTAGTTTATTTTTGTTTCCAATTATACCTGCTAGCTTACCAGGAAAGCAAAGTTTTTGCTGGGTAAGTTCAAGACCCAAACTAAAGCAACATAATTAATTTAACTTAATAATTTTTTAGACCCAGAAAAATATATATTAGTTCCACAGTTCTAGATTGATGTTGCGATCTATGATTTTTGCTGAAAAATCTATCCTTTAGAAGTAGTTCTACGAAAATATTATCTATCAGTATTTATTCTATAGAACGATTCTGGAACTAATTATTTATTCAATGATTTTTATATGAATTTTCTATTTCTATAATAAATGAACCCATAATTGCACAAATAATTTTGAGAATATTCCCTATAATAAGAATTATTATGAGCTAAATCTACTTGCAAATTATTTAGCAAATTCTTTTTGAATTTCAAATTTATTATTATTTGATTATATAAGCTTAAATTATATTAAACATCTATGATATTTAGGCACAGAAACAATTCTTAGTTATCCCCTGGCTAATATCCGAAGATATCCGCAAATAAAATTTTAACAATCCCATATGTAAGATAATAATATTTTGTTTTATATATATTTAAGTGCGTAGGTAAAGGTAGCAACAGATATGCATTCAATTAAAATTATTTTTCACCCAGATCCAAGAATTAAAAAAACGGTTTTTGAAATTTATGACTAAAAATAAAATCTATGCAAAGTTTTGCATCTAAAATATTATAAATTATACTGTACCAAGTTTAAGATGAGATTTACTTTACTTTAAAATTTGCTAGTTTTTAGTTCATAAATTTTTTATTTCAAATATACTAAATTTAGCGGATATTTTAGATCAGTTATATTAGTTGGAATATTGCAATATTTTCACACAATAGGTCATGATATGTTAGCTTTACAGTAAAATAAAAATTTCATAAAATTTTATAAAATTTAAAAAAAAAAATAATAATCTTCTATATATATAAAAGAAAGTGATGTTAGTTACTATTGTTATAACTCAAGAACGACTAGACCGATTTTGATGATTCTCACCAATTCGGACCGGTCACCGGCCAGAAAAGGATAATACGAAAAAAAATTCGCGAAAATTCCGCGATAAAAAAAAACTCTTTTTTGTCATAATTTCTTTGCCTTAATAATCATTAAAAATATTTTTTTTAATACAAATTATAACAATTACTGTTTCTGTTTCTATCGAAACGCTTACTTTTTTGTGCAATTTGTTTTCTGGTGGTGGTGTAGAATTCTATTTCCAAACGGTAAGTTCCAAGTAAAGCTCATCATTTAGTGAGGTTGTGATATTTAAAACCATTTGTTGTATTTTTGGCATTCGTTATTAAGTGTTATTCACAATGCCGCGACCCCGGAGATCTAATATTTCGCGTCGAACACGTAATGCAAGTACTTATCGTAATATCGTCAATCAATTGAATATATATGAACGAGAAATCGCACGAGAACAACCCCGTATTAGTTTGGCCCGACTTCGTACATCACAAACGCAGGAAGAAAGGCAGGCGAGAAATGAAACGGCTCGGTTAGCAATGAGAAATCGTCGAGCAAATGTAGCAATTCAACAACTTTAAAATTTTTAATCAACGCATAAGAAGAATTGCTTCAAGTTCTGATTTGAATCAAGCAGCGTTCCATTACAACTGCAATTTCGACTACAGCTCTCATCATTCCGTTCAAAAAAAAGACATTGTCTATCCGCTAACCTTAAGATGAAGTAATAAATAAATATAAATTCAAATTTGCCTTAAATACATGCGTATATTTTTTGATTGAGCCCACATCTACATCATATTTAAATTCTTCTGTAAAAAACACTTTATAATAGGTATTCCTTAGATTTTTATTTAAAGGTCGTAAATTTCGTTAAAATATCAATTTAAATCGTTCAGTAATACAACACTAATGTTTGCTTAGGGCCAGCAACGCGGCTCGGGTCATCGTTCAGTAATACAACACTAATGTTTGCTTAGGGCCAGCAACGCGGCTCGGGTCAGCTAGTTATAAATAAATATTTATGACCATCCCGTATTCTAGCATTTCCCACAAAGCGTTAGGTAGATAGTACCACTTCTTCTATAAACAGTTTTTCAATAAACGATTATTGTTTAACGTTTTGCATTTTTTAAATCAATTAAAATTTTTTAAACTCTGTTCTTGAAATTTAAAGATTTTTACTTTTCTGAATCCGAAATGTTTCATTACAAATTCTAAACTATAAATCACAGTGGATCAATAGGTATAAGATTATACCTATTGATCCACTGTAAATTGCCTTCATCTAATCCTACCTTAATTTTGAAACTTAAACTACTTTAACTTAGATATTTCTAAAACGATTTTATATGTTTATAAGAATATAAAAAGAAAACCAATGAAAGCTTTTTAGTTTATTACTTAAGAATGCATGTCTCTTACTAACAAAGTTAGCATTTTTATATGACCACCAAGTCTTTTTAAAGGTTAAAACTTTTCATAGAGAAAACTAAACCTATAATTTGTCATCAAGTCTTAATTGTTTGTTTTTATTCATTTTTATTTATTTGGTGTAATTATGTCGCCTTGTATAATGGTCAGCCGGCTTTTTTAGGGCTCTATAAAATCTAGGCTAAATGTTTAAATATAATATTGTGAAACATTAAAAAAAACCAAGTAAATACAGTAAACACTCCAAAAAAAAAAAAAAAAAAAAAAAAAAAAAAAACTGAGAAATAATCAGCAACAATAATAGCAAGAAATAATCAATGATTTACTTAACATAGCCATACAATAACAACACTTTAGCAACAAAAATTTTAACAAAAACAATATTGTATTTAATACCTACATATGTATGCTATAGAAAAGGCTTTGAAAACTTTAACCGGAAGTTGTTTTCTGTTGCTTCCGCAAACGTTTGTTACACACGGACACAAACTCAAACACAGTTATATGAACACAGACATAAGCAATCCCTGCAAACATTTACTATCGAAAGCGAAACACCAGGAAGTTGATATGCGTCGCTTTTACTATCGAATTCTGATCTACTTAGTAACACCGTTCGGGAAGAACTGTGCCACTAAGCGATAGTTCCTTTTTATTAACGCTTTAGTCAGTATTGAATGTCACTAATTCGAATCTTCCTATTCCCACTAAAGCGTTACTCAAAAGGAACTATCTCTTAGTGGCACATTTCTTCACGAACGGTGTTACTAAGTAGATCAGAATTCGATAATAAAAGCGACGCTATCTCTAACTATATGAGAATTCGATAGTAAAAGCGAAACATATCAACTTCCCGGTGTGCCGACGTAGTTACACTTTCGATAGAAAATATTTGCATAAAATTTTTTAAATAATGATGCCAATTATCAAAAGTAAAAATATTAAAATTTCTTAAATCACAAAATTAACTCTTTCTGATATTTAATATGGAAAGCAATAAAATTAATTACACAAAAATATTTTCAATTCAAATTAACATTAAAACAATTAAATTAAAAAAGAATACTAAAAAAATATATCAAGTACAAAATTAGAAAAGAATATTTGTTTCTTTTAAATTTAATAAAGTATATATAATAAAATAAGAATATTTATTGAATCTTATTTATTTTTTAAATAACAAAAATAACTCCTCCTTGTATTTATTATAACAAACAGTGAAATTAATTGCACAAAAAATTTTGAATTAAAATACACATTTAACATCTATTAGAATATTTGCAAAATTTTATGCAGTTATTAGTATGTTCGCCGACAATGTATGAGTTTTAGAAAGGTTATGATGTTCGCATTATAAAATGTGTAATTCAACATTTCCAAGATGTTTTTCAATAATATAATATACGATTTCTAAATATTACAAGACTACATTATTATTTATTTTAATTTTGTATTGAATTTTCTATGTAATTAAAATAAATAAAATTTTTTTAGTTAATTTTTTTTTCTAAAATCGCCAGTTTTGCTAAAAAAAAAAAAAAAAAAAAAAACAATTAAAGAACAAATGTATTACACTTTTTACAAGGCGAACACAATATTCTTTCTTTAAATCATACTTTCTAGCTGAACAAATAGCTGACTAGTTTGGAAATATTTGAAAAAATATTTATAACAAATTTTCTCTAATTTCTATTTCAAATGTTTCCATTTTTATAAAGGGAATTCCCTTTATTAAGGATTACATAATATTTTAACCATTTCCATACTCTGTTACTAATTTTATTGATGATGTACCATTTTAAATCTTTATTCAAATCTCATTTTGGCCCTGAAAGTTTTTTCAATCATTTTTGCCAATATTTAAGATTTTTGAAACTCAGAAATAAATACCGCTACTTTACCAGAAATTACGACAATCTATTCCATATAATGCTTGAATATAACAAAACAATTTCTTCAAAATATTTAATAACAACAATGTTTGAATTCTTTTCAAACTTTTAAAAAAATTTTATTTAAAATTTTGAAAATTCAAATTAAAAGTGCAAAAATTCAGCTCTGCAATGCATTCTCAAAATTTTGATTGCTATATATACATACTTTAACGTCCCACAGAATAGACTTGTAAAATTGAATTTTTAATATATTCGTAATTTTTTGTTCTATAGAAAATTATTCAGAAAATTAGCGACTTTTGCTGCGGGCATATCATACATCAGTCAAGCCCCCACATTTTTAAAAAATGTTATTTAAGTTATTAAGAATTTTATATAAAACAAAATTTTCTGTCCATGTTCTGGCCCTCAAATTGTTAATAAAAAAAATGTTTTCCTAAATTCATTCGCTTGCCCAGAACTAGTTGAAATATTGATAATTTCTTTTAAATTATGATAAACGCTTACCTTATTTTCTTAATTTTCCTTTTATAAATAAAACTTATGAACTTTTTGTTTAACTATCAGCTTACATAGATAATATTAGTTAATCAGTCAATATTTTTTCATTTTAATCACTTCAAAATTTATATTTTTACTACGCAAAATTATATTTTTTCTGCTTGTTCTTTTCCCTATTATGAAATGTAAACAATCGCCAAAATCATGATTTTATGATGAAATTTCGAACCTAATGTGTGTTGTTTTTGTAAAGTTTTGCACATTCTACTAATAATCATCTTAGAGTGCCGAATTCGACAGATTATGTGGATTGGTAAACAACAATCTTCCAAATGCTAGAAAAGGTGTTGAAAAATAGTGTTTTCGTTTTTGAATAACTGAAACTGTTATCCAAACAACTTCTAGTAGTGATTAAAGAAGTTACGTTTAGAATATTCAATTCAATCATATATTTTGTTGTTGGAAAATTGAGAGAAATCTTCTGTTGCACTTCTTAGAGTGGCGAATTAGTGAGCTATTTCGAAAAAGAATTCACTAAATGCTTGCAGGGTAAGAAGACATTTGTTTAGAATGGATTTTCCTTTATACGATTTTCTTAATTTTTTTTTTTTTTTTAAGCAGGAGTGCGTGTGTGGTTTAAGTATTTTAGAAATATGTTGCGCTTCTCTTTTTTTTTGGTAGCTGATTTAGAAATGTTGTGTGCTGGCAAAACAAAATTAGTTGGTTATATGAAAACCGGAAGTTTATATATTTAGACATTAAAAATTAAAATTTCTTGTAAAAGACCAAATTAACTAAAAAATACTAACAAAATTTAAAAGAAATAAAATTAAAAAAGTAACTATAATATATGAGCAAAACTGCAAAACTTAAAATTTAACTAAAATTTTTTCGGACTTTTTTTCTTGGCACATTGCTATCGATAGTATCGATAGTTTCATTTTGCATGCATTATCGATACTTATTTTACCTATAGTGATACTACCGACAAAAACCTGGCTAACAAATATTGTTGCCATTTCCTAAAAAAAATATAAAAAATGTGATTGCTTAAAAGTACAGTTATTATATATGTAATTTATTGCTGTAATAAATATGTATTTATTTTTAATTAAATTCATAAACAATTATTTTCCCTTCTCATGAAATAAAACGTAAAAATTATTTACCTATTACACAGTGGGGTGTTTTGCTAAATAAATGGTAATAAATCTGGATCTTACAATCTGCTGGACTGATTTTGATGAAACTAAGGGCATGGATTGAAAAAGAGTTTAGCTTTTACAATATAGTTAGCTGAAGTGTGTAGGTGAAGCACGAATGGCACTACAGTGGGCTAAATTTTACCAACTCAAGAGTAAAAAATTTATCGGTGCTTGCAACTATGAACCAATTTTAACTTTATTATATTATCTTTTTAGGTAAAAGAGATATTTGACTTCCAAAAATATAATTTTTCATTCTTTGACCTTGATTTCTTTGCGTTTTTTACCTATAATAATTTTTAAATTTTTTACAAAATATGGTGAAATCATCTATAATTTTCTTAGTTACACAAAAGAAACATTTTTTAATTATCTTAATTCGACAACTAGAAAACAAATTAAATTCAAAATTTTGTAATTGCAATGTTTTACCAAAAAAGTAACTTTATACGTTTCTTTTTCTTTAATTTAGTTAAGAAAGTTTAACATTTTCTGAAAGAATGCAAATAATTGTAATATGGAAATTTTTGTGCGAACGCTCTACATTCAAAAGTGGTCGAAAATGATATATTTTTTAACAAAAGTTGAATTTTTTTAGCCTGTAAAAAATTGTTTATTGTTGATTTCGGTACTTCTGTAAATTAGATCAGGTAGTACATTAAGTTTTAGTGTTAAATTTTTTATACATAGTTTTAAAGAAGACAGAATTTCCTTTAAAATGACATA
The DNA here is from genome assembly GCA_932274085.1 of Protocalliphora azurea. Classification (NCBI taxonomy): domain Eukaryota; kingdom Metazoa; phylum Arthropoda; class Insecta; order Diptera; family Calliphoridae; genus Protocalliphora; species Protocalliphora azurea. The sequence continues at coordinate 15,774,170 of OW026521.1, read as the reverse complement.
TAATATATGTCTATTTTTTGTATGAAACGTATCAGATATAAACCAGGCAATGCCTAATACTTAGACGTCAAATAAATCCAATGCATTGTTGATTTTACAGCATAATTGTCGAACCTCAATCAAATTGTAAAAATTTTAAATATCTAAAAAAAAATAATCATGAGGGGAAATCTAGTTCTATAAAATGAATGAGCCAGTTTTACTAAAATTAAATTATAATATGCAGAGCAATCTTCTATTTTTCATTAAAGCTTAAAATTATCACCATTAATACTGGAATAAAAAATTGATAGAGCCACAAAAGTCTTTACAAAAATTTACGCCATTTTTTATTTATTTAAAAAAATCAAATTTTGTTTAATTTGAATGTAAATCAAAAAGAATAAAAGCGTTAAGTTTTTATAAATTGCTTTTATAAAGCCAAACTTAAAATTCATATTTTTAGGAACAGTTTTGGAAGTCACTGTAATTATTTATTAATTTATGTTCAAATAAAATTTGAATTTATTTTTTTAATTAATTTGTACTCAAATAAAATTTGAATTAATTTTTTGTTCTTTAAAGTAAAGTTATTCTTCAATTGCATTAAAATCATAAAAGGGAAATTTTACGAATCTTCAAAAAATCCGATTTTTTTTTTTCTACAAACTATCGAAAATATCGAAAGGGACGACCATCGATAGTTTTGCAGCTCTAACATTGACAGCGATTTTAACGAAAAAAAAAACAATACTTCAGTTTCTCGAGGGTCCCAAAAGTTATCGTGGTTCAAAGAAGAAAATTTAAAAAAATTCTCAAAATTTCAAATTTCATTTATTTACATTATAATTGTACACATTCCTAAATCCCATGAAGAATTATCACCACATGTAAAAAGACTCACAATATTATCACTAATAGCTGAGTTACACACAAAAATTATTTTTCCTAAGTAATTTTTCAGAATATCAGGTGCAAATTTATACATATTTATATACATATGTAAATTGTTAATTTCAATTTAGTTTATTTAATACTGAGAAAAATAAATTAATGTCACTAATGGTTCAAAAATTACTGGGGTTTAAATCACCCTGAACAATTTTTCAAGTTATATATCTCTTCTGGCATTTTGTCGTGGTGTTTTTCATATCCCAAATTTGATTTAGAGAGCTAACTGATCAAACATTATTCTCCTGTTAGAATTTGTATTAAATGACATTTTTAAAATGTTATTTTCATTTTGCATCCTTATTAAATTTTACACGATATACGAGGAATATTTTATTTTTAAAACTATTTTCAGATTAAACTATAGAAAAGTAATCAGAAACTTTTTAGAACATTCAAAATCTGTTTTAAAGAAGATTTTATAACGTCATTAGTTTCGAAATTACGAAAATTCATTTTTGTCCATAAATTCTACGAACTTTGTAATTTTTTAGGGCGCCTTTGATTTTAGTATAAATCTATACAAAACTTTGCTATTGAGTCACATTTGATAGTTTTTGTGCTTAAGCAAAATACGTTTAGATAAAAGTATTTCCTTTTCCGCCAAAACTAATCAATTTTGGCAGATTAAAAAAGTTATCATTAAAAGAAACTACAGCAGGTCTCCCAATTTTATTTATATAATTCCAAGACATTTTTTTGGCATCCTAAAATATTGATGTAATATCTGAAAATTTTGTAAAATTTTCAAAAAGTTTTTAAATTTTTGCAATTAAATATTTTAATGCACCCCTCCGACCATGGGATGTTAAAGCCAAAAAAAAAAAAAACTCAATTCACGCCGGAAACCGATTTTCTGAAAGTATTTCAGAAATTAAAATTCACGCTTATTTTTTCAAGATTTGGAGAGCCCACAGACGTGGCAGAATTACCTCGTTTTTAAATATATGACATCAAATTACAACTTTATGTTGGGATTTATGTACGCCAAAAAGTGAAAAATATTATAATAGCTAAAATTTTGGTTTCAAAGTTTACCAACGTACAACTTTTGACCGAATATTGATAGAGTCATAATATGAAAAGTGATATTGTTAGTCTATATCCGGAGAAAAATTCTCTTATATAACTCTAAAACCAAAAATTTGAACTTGTAGAAAAAAATCAAAAATATAAAAAAACCCTGGATCCTTTCTGATATGTTTGGACTTTGCTTAAATAATTTGTATAAAAACATATAGTCTATGAATTTTATAAATTTGTTTTGTCAATTGCTTAAAAAAAAATTTCATTCAAGAATTTAATTTCAAATAAAACACAACTATTTGTTTTTGTAAAATATTGTATTTTCTTAAAAACATTTTATTTTTCGTGGGTCGGTGATAAGACTTTTCACCTAATTCAAAAATTGATTGGTTAACATAATCTTCAAAAATGCCTCATATGCTGATTTAATATCACATTTAGATGGTTTTTAAAAAAGTAAGATTCATGTCATTAAAAGTAGGTATGAGTTTTACAAAAGAGAAAAGCATAAAGGTGAAACGTATAGTCAATGGGTTATGGAACTACGAGGTAAGGCAAGAGAGTGCAATTTTATTTGCAAAAACAATAATTGTAATTCTGAATATGTTGACCAATTAATAAGAGATATTGTTATTTTATATACTCCGGATGAACCTGTACATACTGCCGCATTACACAAGGATGATCCTACACTTCAAGAGGTATTGAAAATTGCTGAGACATATGAAGCAACACAGAGAACGTTGGAGTCGTTAAAGAACAAAAATTATTTGCACAATGAAGTCTACGCAGTTAAGTCATCGCATAATCATAATCACAAAAAGCAGCAGCAAAATCAAGATATAAAAGTCAAAGACTTAAAGAAACCATTACCGGCATGTAACCAATGTTTCAAAACGCACGAAAAGAAGAATTGCAAATATCTAAAAGCACAATGCTTCAAATGTAAACGCAAAGGACACATCGCATCTGTATGTAAGTCAATTTTATCTAGTAATAATAATGTTTTGTGTCGAAACTTTTCGGAGGGAAATAAATGGGTCCCTGGAAAAATAATAAAGCTGCTTGGAAATAGGATGCTTCTAGTTGAAATAAAAAGTAAAATTTGGAAACGTCATTTTAATCAAATTCGAATAAATAAATCATTGAATAACTCTAATTTTAAAAATATATCCCAATTAACTCTATTTTTATTAGAATCGATTCAACCTACACAACAGAATTCAACAGTTGTAGAAAATTTACAGCCCTGCAATGGAAACAGCCATATTCTAAATGATGTTATTAGTAATCCGGATTGTCTAGAGTATCTCCAACTGAAACACTATTAGAATTATTAGAGTCTGAATTAGCAGCTATAGAACTTCCATTAGAAATAGAAGAACCACAACCACGCAGATCCAGGAAACCTGATCGCTATGGTATATAGCTACCATGTTTTAATTAGGCGAGGAGGAAATGATATGTTTTTATTTTGCTTAAAAAATTTGTATAAAAACATATAGTCTATGAATTTTATAAATTTGTTTTGTTAATTGCTTAAGAAAATTTTTCATTCAAGAATTTAATTTCAAATAAAACACAACTATTTGTTTTTGTAAAATATTGTGTTTTCTTAAAAACATTTTACTTTCAATCATATTTTTCTAATTTTTCAATTTTGACCAACTGTAACTATTAACCATAAAAACCGTGGACCACAGAATTTTGTTATTTGATTGCTTAAAGTGTTACTAATAGAACTTTATCAGACATTAACGTTATAAACATTAAAATTAACTCGATTTCAATGATTTTTAAATTGTTGTGTTTTTGCCCATATAATAATTATATTTAAAAAATATAACTCCTATTAAATAATTGATCTTCACTTTCGTTTTTCATTAATTAATTTAACAAAAAATACCTGTAAACCTATAATTACTGAAAAAAAATAGTAGTAATTAAAAAAAATATTGTAAATTTTTTGTATAAAAATAAATTAAGTGAAAATCATTTAACCATTATTAAAATAACAACATTTGTTAACATTTGCAAAAACACATTTAGTGAAATTGCTAAAAATAATTCAAATAATTTTATGCTCTCTTTGAGTTTTCAACACGCTTGTAAAAAAAATCATAATACCATTAGTTTTAAAAAAGACTTTAAACGTTGCAGTGCCATTATTAAAAAATCGGTTACTAAAAATAACTAAATAAAATTAAAACAAATTCTTTTTTATTAATATTAAAGCAACAATATAAAAAAAAGTTGGCACTGAGTGAAAGAATATAAAAATTCAGTCAGAAAAGCAAAACCATCATGTCTTTGTAATGTCTAAAAGCATTAGAGTGGCAAAAATAATATTGTTGTAATTAAAAATAAAAATGTTTTTTTTTTTAATAAAAATAGCTTTTTAATAACTTAAACAAATGTAAAAAAAAAAACAAGGTAGTAACTAAAAAAGTACACAAGTATTTGAAGCAATTGAATTAAGTAGAATTGTAAAGTGTTTCTTAAATTTACTACTGAACTTTTTATTATAAAAGTGGCCTATACAAATAAACTTAAAACTTTTTAAAATAAGCACTCAGTTTTGAACCAAAAATGTTTCGACTTAAGATATTTAGTCAAAAGTACATAGTTATTTATTTTAAGTTGAACAAATCTCTAAATCTCTTTTTAATGAAAAATTAAGACATCTTGTGTATACGAGGGTGGATCAATAAGTCTGTGACTTTTTGAATGAAACACAGTTTTTTTGCAAAACAAAAATTTATTTTTCAACTTAGTCCAACCTTACTCCAGTTTTTGTATACCTTCCAAAAAATAGGATTTTTTCGATGTCCTTAAAATAGATATTTGTTTGGTCAATAAATTCATCCTTGGAGCTGAATTTCTTTCCATCGAGCCATTTCTTTAGGTTTAAAAATAGGAAGTAGTCACTAGGGGTTAAATCCGGAGAGTATGGCGGATGAGGTACCAATTCGTAGCCCAATTCATACAGTTTTGCCATTGAGACCACACACGTGTGCACCCGTGCATTATCTTGATGGAAAACAACTTTTTTCTTGGCCATATGGAGTCGTTTTCTTTTTAAATCCTCAATAATATTCGGCGTTTATTGTTTTTCCCTTTTGAAGGTAATCGATGTGGATTATCCTGCGTGCATCCCAAAAAACTGTTGCCATCACCTGATTGGCCGACAAACTTACCTTGGCCTTCTTCGGAGCACGTCCATCCGGAGAAACCCATTGTTTAGACCGCTGATTGTTCTTCGGAGTACAGTAATAGATCCATGTTTCATCCACAGTTACAAAACGCCGCAAAAGCTAATTCTGATTGAGGTTAAACAACTCCAAACAATCCTTTGAAGTTGTCACACGTTTACGTTTATGGTCAATTTCTTAAACCCAGCTGATCATTTAAAATTGAAACTACACTGCCATATGAAATGCCTATGGCATCAACAATCTCACGCACTTTTACTCTTCGGTCGGCCAACACCATATCGTGGATTTTTTCGACATTTTCGGGTGTACTGACCTCAATTGGCCGTTCAGAAAATTCAGCGTTATTTGTACTTGTGCGACCACAACGAAAGTCAGTAAACCACTTTTTTACCATTACAATCGATGGTACAGAGTTACCATAGTATTTTCGAGCTTTTCCTTGGTTTAATTGACGGTTTTTTTTAACAAAAAATAATGTTTAATGAGCACTCGAAATTCACTTTGCATTTCATATAACTTCGAGGGAAGTTCGAAAAGTCACGAAAATATTGATCCGCTCTCGTATACTAGAGTGTTCCTAGAAACTCTCATATGGTAAGAGCACTCAAACAATGCTTATTGATGAACTGAGTACAGGAAAAATACTTAAAAAAATTAAAATTGGTCTAAACTTCATTTTTTAGTACATTTTTTAAAACTTTTTTTTAAGTTTGACCATAATTACTATAAAACAACTTTATAATACCCCACACGATTGTGTTTCTCCAGCAAAATTCGTAGAGGGGATTTATATTAGACATATGAACAATTGTGAACTGATACTTTTACTAAGTGTAAAATAAAATATACGAATACAGAATATTACATTAATACTAACATTTATATGAATTTATGCACTTTAGAATGACTCCCGAAATTAGGCTTATATGGGAGCTATGATGGTAAATTATGGAGCACTCCTCATCAAATTTGTCACTGTGATTTCTACTTATATAAAACTTATTTGTGTCGAATATAAACTTGATATTAACATGTTGTATGCGATTTATGCACGTTAAAGTGATTTTCGGAACAGTGTTTTATATGGGAGCTATGGTCAATTATGGACCGATCCTCATTGAATTTGGCGCAAAAAAAAAACATACAAAAACATAGACTTCAACCAATTTTAATAATTATCCCAACAGATTTTCAAATTTGACGTAAACAAATATATGATCAGATAGACGGACTTTCTTAAATAGGCTCTGTAATTGATTTTGAGCCGATTGATATTGGACCATTATTTTTCAGTTTAACAAACATCAGCACAAATGCCCATTTGTTTTATACTTTAATTTCTATGGTTTTTTAAAGCAATAGTTTAGAAGATTATATTTTCTTCTAAAAATTACAAATAAACATTTTTTAAATATTCTGAAATTAGAAGAAACCGTTATAGTATTGAGTAGCATCTAGTACATAAAAAAAGTATTGAAAATATATTGAATAACCAAAATACTCATAATTTAAAACTCTAAAATATCTTTGGTCAAAATGTTAATCATCCTATGACATTTCAGATATATCCGCCCATAATGGACTATACACATGCATCTAGTAGTAATTTGAAAATATGCAATTTGTTTGCTGACTTCTTTCCACCACATATTCCGATCTACAATATAACAACATTGTATATCCTTATCCAATTTTGTAATATCAACCAATAGTTATGCATCCTATTCTTACGTCACAGATCCTAATAGCTATAAAAAACATAAAATTGTCTTTTCGGAGTGGTCCTGATAGTAAATGCTCTTGCTGTTCCGTTAACCATAATTTGTAACATCTCTATAAAATACGGTTATTTTCCACAGTATTGGAAATAATCTTATATTATTCCTCTTTTTAAATCTGCCAACATATCAAAAATATTGTTATTATTATCATCTTATCAACATGGATATAGGAAAGGCTGTTCAACAGTTACTAATCTTTTGCAGTTTACAACTATAGTTAATCGTGGTTTTAACGACAAAAAATTAACTGATGTCATATATACAGACTTTAGCAAGGGATTTGATAAAGTCAATCATGACCTTTTGTTAATTAAACTGCATGGTATGGGCTTCCCAACTAATAGCTTGAATTGAATAAAATCTTATTTAACTTGTCGTAAGCAGAAATTAGAATATTGGTGTTAATTCCTTGATGGAAGGATATCAACTGGAATTAGTATCTGGGTACCTTGATCTTAGTATTCTTCTCGATCCTCAACTAAATTTCAAAAAACCTATAACAATGATAATGAATAAATCTCGTAGTGTTCTAGCATTTATAAAGCCATGGTCCAAAGAATTTAATGAGCCTTTAATTACCAAACGTTTATATACGTCCTTGGTAAGACCAATTTTAGAGTATGGTTCTATTATTTGGGATCCCAATATGGTTTATATTAAAAATAATATCGAATCCGTTCAAAAATAATTCCTTTTATTTTGTTTGGGAGACTCAACTTTGAATCCAAATATCAATCTTCCTCCTTACACAATATGATTATCTATTATAAAATTACCTACTTTGGAAAGTATAAGGAAGATGCTGAATGTGTCCTTTTTAATAAATTTAATTAACGGATCAGTCTGTTCAAATTTCCTGCTTGGTCATATAACCTTCTCAATTCCTCGGAGGATTACTCAGAACTTTATACCACTTTACATTCAAGTTTTCCAGAATTCGTATGCTGATGCTGATCCCTTTAGAAAACCATGTATTGATTTTAATTATTTTTACAATTTTATCGAATTCTCAACCAACGTAATATAATATTGTATTTAAACAATTGTTAATTGTGATTGTATTTTCTTTCTTAATATAAACATTCTTAATATTTTAAGGTCTGTAAGAAATATTTTTCTATAGACTATTAATAATAAATAAATAAATAAAAATAAAAAATTATAGTTTCCATATAAGGCTGTATCAGAGTATCATTTAAATAACATAATATTATTTAAATTTATTGATAAACTTTAGCAAAAATTTAATATGATTTTGAGTGTTCCAGCGATTTTAAAGAGAAATAGGTAAGATAATAAGCGAGATATATACAAAAAACTGTCCTTTATAGCTTTTACCGTGAAAAACTCGAATAACGTACATGTGATTATCGGTGACTTCTAACAGTATGTATATTTTGAATTATTTGACTGGAGTATGAGTTATTTGTTATTTGGAATATACATATATTTATGAAAGATATTAATACAGTTCAAAATCAATTTTAAAATATAGATTTTACTTCAAGCTACAAGATCTTCAGTACAAGAATTATTCTTAAAAGGCGTTTTTTTTCGGAATATCTCCAAATTTAGATGTTGTTTAGAAATTTCTGAAAACTGTTATAGGATGTGCTCTAGAAAATCAACAGACCATATTATGTCCTATTTCAAGTGAAAATAAAAAGTACAATTTTATAGCAGTATGTATTATGTATTAATTCATATTAATGAATTGTTTGAGCATAAACTGCCAATTTCTTTCTAAGCACAAATACAAAAGTTATAAAACAATTACCAACTAATTTCTAGGAAGACGATTTAAATTTCACTATTTACATTTTTTTACTTACAGTTTCAGCCGCAAAACAAAAAATTCGTTATTAGAATTGCCAACTATAAGTCTGTTTTGATTTTGCCGATGCTTATGGAAGAATGTGATTGTATGAGTAAGTAAAAGCCATTGAACTATAAGAAAACGGCTTGCAATTGCATACAAAAAAAGAAATAATAATAAAGAAAAGAAAAGCCACAACAACAACAATAAAAAGGAAAAAACGAAACTGCATAATCAAAACAATATTGTAAGAAAAACAGCCACCATACTAGACAACTTCCCTTTGAAACGTAACATGTCTGGACATGCAACGTCATGTAGAAACCAACAAAAACAGCAAAAACTAATAAAAACAAAAACAATAATATATACTATATGACATACTTATGAAAAACATTTTATTTAACTATTTAACGTTGGTGATTTTTCAAACTGAAACTGAAAGAAAACAACAAAACAAAAGAAACCAATTTTTGCCAGAAACTCAACAACACTTGACCACTACGAAGGATTTCTAAGGCCTACATTTAACAGTTAGTATGCATTGAACTTTGGTAACCTCTACATCTAAAAGCGGCAAAAATTTTGGTGTTCAAAGGACATAGAAAAAAACGGAAGTGATTTCAACAAATGCCTGGCGGTGGGGTGGGAAAGCAACAAATCTTGGCTGCATTTCAGCAAATCAATAAAATAGTGCAATATTACATGTGTTGCAACAAACAATTAGAAAACCGGCCAAAACTAAAAGCAGCTGTTTTCGATTGGAATTTAAACGTTCTAAACAACAAGCAACAAGAAGTGAAAAATTTTTAAATATCTAAATTTTAAATTTGGAAAAATGTAGTAAAGGTTAGTATAAATGTAACTTTTTCACTATTAAATTAAAGTAACTTGATCTTTTTTAATCGTTACAGGAACCCTGGAATTTAATGTTTTATAAAGAAAAGCAACATTTGAGGAGGTTAAATCATTAGAATTATTCACATTTTTACACTTATGTTAATATGAACCCATCATCTTCATCCTCATTATCCTCTCCACCGTTGTATAAGACCAGTTCCAGGCCACAGTCTTCCACAAATCGTGAAACACCCTCAATAATACCCTTGGATTATAACTATCAAATAATGGCTCCCTCCTCTTTAAGGCCTCAAACCTCCCGTTACAATATAGCCTCACGTTCTTCCACACGTCAAAGTAATACTGACGTAGATGTCGATATGGATGAAGAACTTCCCTATAGCAGTTTATTTGGTGATCCAGTGCCGCCAGCTTCTTCAGATGATTTTCTAACTTCTACCTTCCAACCATCACACTACTTGCGTTCTACCTCAGTAGATGTAACCTCTGAAGAAGAACAAACTCTGGGTCAAACCATGACTTTGACCAACTCTACTTTGCCTCAGCGTTTATTTCCTCAGGTTCCCTATACAACACTAATGGGTCGGAGATATTCAAATACCTCTTCTCAACGAAACTTTGAGGTATTACCCACAAATATACCCAGATTAAAACCACCTGACATACATATTCTACCCAATTCGAGTGGAGGCTCATCATCAGATCCTCAAAATTCTCCCAACTATATGTTACTCACACCCCAAGATATTACCAAGAATAGTTCAGATTATGATAACAACCAGGAACCAGCAGATGTGTCAGAGCTAAAGGAGACTTATACAATAAGTGATGCTCATTCTGTAAGAGAATTTATGCAAACCACTACCAGAAAATCTAAAACACCGGATGATACCTTAGATCTACAAGCTTTAAGGCAAGTTATTTTATTATTTTAAATAATCCATTATTATAAACTCTTATTATTTTTCAGTCCTCCTCAATTTCTCGAAAATCCTTTTCCACGTCAATTTTCCAATGAATCCTACTCAAGCGGTGAATGGTTTCGAACGGGTAATTTGGATTATCCAGAATTCAATAAAATGCCCAAATTGAGACCAAGTTCTAAAAATGTTATGTCTATTAAACGTGATGAAATGCCCATGAATTCACCAGTGGCAGCCATGATAAATGACTCAAATGGTTCGAGCAGTGGTGAAGAACGTTTGCTGGAAGCCACACAAATTTTAGATAAACCTTCCGTTTGTTTGGACTCTCTTAAACCCCCCGAAAGGCCACCAAGTCCTTCGCCTTCTTGTTTGAGATCTTTGGAAGAAAGCATAGTGTTAACACCTAGAGAATATATAAAACAAAGACGAAAAAGTGTGCATCCCACACAAGTGGTAGAGCCAGAACCTGCCAGGGATGAAGAAAATAAACCGCCGCCCATACCGCCGAAACCTCAGTTAACAGATGAAAGTGATTTAGTGAAATCACAACCTCAGACGCCGCTTAGAAGAGAAGCATCACCTGTGATAATAAAAGACTCCATAACAACGGGAGGGGACTATAGGTGAGCATGCGTGTATCTCCATTAATAAGTTTTTAAAAAACCTCAAATCTTTCCATTTTTTTAGAGTGGATCAGTCAAGACTGCATAAAAAAACCTCATTTACCATAATAAGTGAGAAATCTTCTCAATCATCTCAACCACAAAGTCCACGTTTTCTTAGAACACGAGAACATACCTCAGCATCATTGATCCCCACTAAACAAATGCCATCAAGCAAACATCAGCTACCACGAAAATCTTTATCATCCAGCCAGCTCAAACTGCCACATTTAGCTCCTCCCATTTCAACAACACCGGCAGCTGATGATTCACCTCGGCCTTCGGTACAATTTGATATGACAGGACGCCGCAGTCCCAGCAAAGTGCCACCACAAAAGGGTATACTCCAGCATAAAGAGTCTTTGAGTTCCTCTCAGGATACACTGCCAACTCAGCATATGAGAAGACGTTCCTCAATACTGCCACCTATGGCTGAAACACCATATAGACCAAAAACGAAAAGTTGCGAAGCTCTACCTTTAATCACAGACCCATATCGCACTTCTATACCTAGACTAAATCGTTTTGCTTTAGAACAGGGTCCAGAAAATACAGTCTTTCCTCCCGGAGCTTTACCCAGGCCCTTAAAACCCAATCCCAATCCTACCCGTAAGCAAAAGGGTCTTTTAAAAGTTTTAAATAACGAGGAAACTCTATCGCGTATACCTCTTAAATCGAATTGGTCTAGTATGGATGATTTATGGTTAAGAAGTAAAACTAAAGCAATGCTATCGCCTATTCATGATAAAACCAGAAGAAGAAGATCTAGTTCCACATCACCCTCCCGCCGCAGTTCTACACAAACTACTTCGGATAGAAGAAGTTCAAATTTAAGCACGATAACAACTTCAGATTTTAGCTTTCGACGACCTTCTATAGTAACTAAACCCAAAAAACCTCAGATACAAAGAAGAAAATCTGTCTTCCAGTTACCTAGTCTGGCAACTAGACGAAAATCGTCCTCAACTTCTAGTGTAGCAACCACACAAATTCGCCCTTCGAGAACGAAAATTTCCAAGCCTACCACATTATCGCCCATAATAGGAACCCCCAATAAAGACAGCAGCTCGGCTCAAAGTCCTTTGCATGCTGCTCGTCCTCCCGTACCATCGTCGGAAAGTATATCAGATAGCAACTCAAGACGGGATTCCTTATCGAAAATACCCATTAGAAGTCAGGCTAATTCAAGATCGAATTCTCGTATGAGCTCTTACGGAGGATCTCGAACAGCCTCAAGAACAGGATCACCTAGTAAGGATCAAACGACTGCGGGAGGATTTTCAAGAACAGGGTCTCCTATGAAAGATTATCAGGACTTCAGTGGACGAACATCACAAATGACTGTTAGATCGGGAAAACATTCCAGAACCGGTTCTCCTACGAAAGATTATCAGGAAACAGGAGGACGTCAATCACAAATGTCGGTTAGCGCTGGAAAACGTTCCAGAACCGGATCTCCTATGAAAGACTATCAGGACACAGGAGGTCGCCAATCGCAAATGGCAGTAACTGCTGGAGGATTTTCGAGAACTGGATTTCCAATGAAGGAATACCAAGAAATGGCAACAGGTTCAGGTCAGCATTCAAAAAGTGGATCCCCAATGAAAGATTACCAAGAAACTGGGGGACGTTCTTCTCAAAGGGGAACTAGTAGCGGAGTTCAATCTAGAACAGGGTCTCCTATGAAAGAATACCAGGAAATTGGGCGTACTTCAAGAACTGGAGCTTCACCTAAAGATTATCAAGGTATCACAGAAGGTCGTTCGTCGCGTATAGCCACAAGTCGTTCGGGATCAAGGGCTTCGCAACATATAACATCTCAACCAGGTTCAAGGATTCAGTCAAGAGGTAATTCTAGAGCTCCCTCTAGATCTACATCACGTGCCTCAACCCGACCAATTTCATTGCCAGGCTCAAGACCTACTTCGCGGATGGAGCATGCCAAGGACATAGCAAATTCTAGATCCAACTCTCGACTAAGTATGCACTCTTCTAAGAGAGCTGGCAGTTCGTCTCCAGTAGTAGGAAGAAAAACACCTACTAAATCAATATCAGCTAGAAGGAAATCTATATCACTTAGTCCTAAAAGTAAAAGAAGATCAACTTCCCGTAGAGGTTCTGTAAGTCCAGCGGGTATGAAAGCAGGAGGAGGTCGAGGGCGAAGTCGAAGCAGAGCTCGCACTAGTCCCGATAGACTCTCGAAATCTCGTATACCCGTCAGCAACGGTAATGGAAGAAGTTCAACGAAATCCCCACCAAGTAAGAAGAAATCTGCTCTTACCACTGATCTTCGAAGAACGTCCTCGCTTAAAGCGAAAGCAAAAACTCCAGCAAAACAACCAGCAAGTGCCAAAAAAATGCCAACCTCTGTACGTAAACTAGAAACTAGTGTTAAAAGAACACCCTCATCGGTGGGAAAACAAGGTGCTATGACAAAAAAGCCCATCAGCAGCATACAAAAACCCTCAACAGTAAAAAGAGAACTTTCAAATGTTTCAAAAAAGCCCGCAATAAGTGGAAAACCTCCAACAAGAGAATCAACTTCTCTCAGTGTAAAAAAGAAAGCAACTGCTACAAAAACACCAGTATTAGGTAAAAAGATTGGGAAGGACACGAAAACAGATAAAAAGACAGAAATTAAACAAACTAAAGATGGTACAAAAGCAGAAAGAGAAAGTACCATGGCGGCTGCATCTGCTGGTGCCAAAGAAACTAAAAATGATGAAACTGTTGTGGTAAGCAAGAAGACTGAAGAAAAGGCACATAGCTCTGCAGCGCTTGTTGCAGTTCCCATGTTGACAACTCTTAAGAAACAACCCTCCTCAGTATCTTTAATGCGTGTAAGTTCTAAAATTAGCTTGCTTAAAAAACGATCCGATAGCACTATTAGTAAAAAGACCTTAGACTTATTAGTACCCGAAGTAGAAACTACAGAGGTTGAAGGTAAGTAGTTAGTATATTCCCTAATTAAATAGTACGACTTTATTAACTTAATTTTAGCTCCCTCACCCACCCAACAATTAGCGGAAATAGCTTTGGCCGAAGGTGGCTCAATACCAGCTGCTATTTTGGAAAAATCTCAAAAAACTTTAGAAAATATACAAAAAACGGTAACAGAGGCCACGGAAGAAATTCAAAAAACCATCAATGAGAATCTTACAGATCTCAAAAGTTTGGAACAAGACATGGGAATAACATCGGATAGTGCCGGTTCCCCTACAACCAGTATAAAGACGGTAGTGGAAAAACGTTCTGGTGGCTCAAAACAAATCGCTGAATCAGTTTCTCGTCAATGCACAGCTGAGGGTGTAGAGGGAAAACCATCGTCCAAAAGTCCTTTACCACCTACACAACCAATCGAAGCTGATGTATCCGTCTTAAATCCAGATGAAACTCAGACAACTACTGCTTCAAGTAATGGAAAGAATAATGGTTCTACACAGTTGGATGCTGCAACTGCAGGTCATGCAGCGGTGGCGGGGTCGACTGCTGCGGGGGCATCAGAAAGGGTTAGTGAACGTGCTATATCAGTATTGCCTGAAGTTGACTGTGAAAGTGCAAATTTGCAGAGTTATCAGGGCGAAACAAGTGGAGAAGTCGATGACAAAGTACAATCTGCTGCTATAGAATCTGGTGCTGGTAGAGATGGTGCTGCTGCTGGTGTTAGTATAGAAAACTATGAAACTGAAGCTAAAAGAAGATCACCAGATGGTCAAGGAGGTTCACAAGTCGACAGTGGGAAGGGGTAAGATAATTACAGAAATTTATTAGATTTTGAGATATACAATTGGTTAGCTTATTTTGAAAACGAAAAGTTTACTTATTAATTTTATTTTATATATTTTATTAAATATATTATAAAAACACATTGGTAGAATACCTCACATGCTCTTGCCAACATTAAGGTTATTGTACGCTTAATTACTCATAGCTCTTACGTTGTGCTTCCTCCACTCAATGCATCCATGTATGACGTTTGCTGTGTTTATTGTTAAGAATCATCACATCACTGACACATTTCTTCAGCTTTTTGCTTTAAACAACGTTAAAAATTTCACATTAAACTCAGTCAATAATTAAAGAATTGCATGACAACATAACAAAAAAAATCTGTTCTGATATAAATGCTTTAAGCTAGGTTGCAATTTAAACTTGCCACTAATGCTATGAAAAATTATTAATTTCTACAACGAATGAGTTTTGTTCCACTGTTTGAACTCATCAATATTTATACATACATTTATATAAATTACTTGATTGCCGCATAAAATTGTATGTGTGTATGAAACTTGCTTACGTATACGATGTGATTGAAAATGTGGTGTTATTTAAATATTTGTTTACACCCAGCATCGAAAAGAATTAGAATAATATATTGAGTTTGCCATTCCGTTTATAATATATCAAAACATTTATCTATGGCCCCATACAGTAGATATAGATATATTCTGGATCCTCATTGAATCCTAAGACGATCTAGCTATGTCTGTCTGTCTGTTGAAACCAAGATAGGACCCGAGTTCGAGAATATCTCGAAATAAATTCGGCGCAAAGGTTTATTTGGAATTGAAAATGGGAAAAATTGGTTCATAAAAAAGTCAATTAAAAAAAAAAACTCAATAATACTCATATTTACAAATTTACATCGGAAATATTTACGAATTGTAAAAAATTAACTAACTATCGACAAATTGAAGGGAAAACAAAAAAGAATTTTGAAATTTATTTGTTGTTTTCCACATAAATATATTCGTTCGAAACCATGTGACAGGCAGTAAAAAAGCTTTGATGACAACCTTGATATTAAGTTTAAAGTCCAATATGTTACTAGGGAGTGTTGAAATCAACTTCCCTATAGCCCCAGATATATTTCTGACATGTATAATAAAATAAAGTAAATGCAAATGGTATTCGATGCAATAAAAATTGCAATTTCAGAATTTAAATGGCTTGTGAATGCTTATTTCGATTGCTGTGCAATATTGTTCACCAATTTAGGTAACAGCTGATATACATATGTTTACAATTGTCAGTTATTTGAGTGTCAGAATTGCAAATACAATATACAAAAAAATTTTTTGATATTCACTATTGCATAAACGCAACAGTATGACAATTACAACTTTGTATGTTTTTTGTTGTATTGCAAAAAAAGCAACAACATTTTGCATTTTAAATACTACTGTCTTTTAACACATTTATTGATAAACTTTAGAAAATATTTAATAACTTAAAAAAAAGATATATCGTTTTATTCTAAACAAAATAGAATTTTAAAGTCTATATGGGAATATAATCCTAGAGCCTTGTAAAAACCTATAATTTCTGCCTGGAAAACGCTGCAACTATCAGGAAATCTAAAAGATCGTGTGATATCCATTTGGGCGGCTGAGGGTAATGGTCGACTGAATGAAGCTCCCTATTAATCCCAATTCCTTCAGTTTAAATAAGCTCCGCACAGCCATTCCCTTCACGAACTCCTCAATTGGAAAAAGGTGGAGAATGATGTCCAGTGTTGCCTGAGGAGTACTTCTCATGGCATCCGTAATGCCAATTGAAGCACATCTCTGAACTTTAGAAAGAAGTTTCCTATACGTCCCCATACCGAACATCCATAAGTGAGTATGGGTCTCACAACCGATGTGTATATCCAATATACAATTACCGGTTTTAGACTCCAGTTCTTCCCTATAGATTTCCTGCATACGCAGTAGGCATTAAGCCCCTTCCTGGCCCTTTCCTGAGTATTTTTCCTCCAAGACAATTTGCTGTCCAAGTAATTGCCCAGGTACTTGGCTTCCTTTGCCAAACTGAGTACCGTTCCATTCAAAACTGGTAGACTAAATGTCTCTACCTTATATCTCCTGGTAAACAGAACTAGTTAAGTCTTTCCATGACCTCGCTGATCGTGGGTAGAAATTTACTCGAGACCAAAAACACCACATCGTCAGCGTAGGCTACGATTTTTCTTCCCATGGCATCGAACTGTCTTAGTATGACGTTCATTGCCAAAAGCCACAATAATGGTGAAAGAACCCCCCTAGCAGTGTGCCCCTTGTCACAAGCTTCCTTATGCAAGAAAAAAACTATTTATTTCTCTTATTTTTCAAATATATTAAAAATTTTCTTTTAAAATATTAAAATACTTAAAACCCCGTATAGTAAAATAATTATATAGAGGATTTAGAATTGTAAAAAATACATTTAATTACTATTTAATGTACGATTTTGAAAGTTTTTAAACTAGTTATTAACTTGAAAACCAACATAAATTAAATTGGCTATTTTATTTTGGGATCGGGGCAGGAGGAATGATACACCCCATAAAAAATAATAATTACCGCATATCTAAAGAAATATTACAACAAAAGTCTTAAAATTTTATGAAAATAACTTTCAACAACAACTTCCACAATTGAGATAAAAATAGGAGGGTTAGGTTCAGAAGGAGTGGTAGCTCTCATACAAAGTAAAAAATATTTATCGCATATCTAGGGAACTATTGCATAATAATAATTTTCTCATCGAGGGTAAATTCAGAGGGGTTAAAGAATATTTATTATTATATATTTAGAAATTCACCGGATTTTAATTTTTTCACAATATTAATATTTAATGACATATTATGTTTATATTATGAAAAAATAAAATAATTAATCAGAGTGATAGAAGGTTTTACACTCAAAAATATCTATTGTGTATAATAAATGAATTGGTAAAACTTGAAATTTATCGGGCATATTCTAGAAATCGAAATGAAGTGGATTTAAATTCGAAAAAAATTAAAAATGAGCCTATAATAAAAGTTCGTAAAACTATACCTTTTTATATATTTCATTCTTTGAGTTATTTTAGTTGTTTCAACAAGAACAACGCTTAAAACCAGTAAAAACTACGATAATTTTATAAACAATTAATTTAAAAATCTCGTTCGATAACAATTTCACTCCATTTCGATTTTTTAGAACTTGACCGTAAAACCCGATTTTGTTAATTTTCAATAACTAAGTATTTTACCCAACCCTTATGTTTTCCAGTTATCAGGGTAACTCGGAAAGTGAATTTCAATATAAACAAACAGGCAGACATCGTTATTTCGATAGGGAGTCGAAAGGCAGAGAATTGGGCTCCCAGATAAATATTGTTGCCATTGCAAACAGAATGAGTGACTTTTATTCATATACACTTAGCACATCGGAAATATGAAAGATATTTATACTTTAGATCCGATTATAGAAAAACTTCAATACTTGTTTTCAAACTGAATACCAGTAATCTCCTAATACAACTGTATCCAATGAAATAATATATTTACTTAAATTCTTCTTGTTTTCAGCAGAAAAAATATTTCTTCTGATAAATGTTAAAATTATAATATAAATTTTTTAAAATATATATAGAATTTTATTCCTTATACACGATTTGTTTATAAATAATTTAAAGAA
Source organism: Protocalliphora azurea (assembly GCA_932274085.1). Lineage (NCBI taxonomy): Eukaryota > Metazoa > Arthropoda > Insecta > Diptera > Calliphoridae > Protocalliphora > Protocalliphora azurea. Next base: position 15,755,508 of record OW026521.1, on the reverse strand, counting down.
TATCAAAATGTCTTAAAACATTCAAAGCCATTTCACTCAAAACTTTATTTTTTGAGTTATGACTTTCTTATAGCAAATGAGCGATATGTATAAATCTTGTTTTAAGCTACATACATATACATTTGTATTTAACATTATTTGCATTTTTTTAACGTGTATAAATTCTATATTATTGCTTTAAACACTATTTGTAAATTATTTTACCGTTTAGGATTAAAGGTCAAAAATTATGATTGTTTTGTAGTGGGTTTAATTTGCTTTACTATTGAAATTCTATAGATATGATTTGTGGCGAAAATGTTTTAGTTTGTATTAAATTATACGACCTTGTTATAAGTACATTCATATGTATTTAATGACCATAATTAAATATATACATATATATAAGAAAATATGTTTGTATATTGACCCACTTTTAAATGATATTAAATTTCAATGGGTCAAAGTTATAAAAAAAAGTAATAACAACTTGAATTATAATTTTTGCTAACAGTTGGAAGTGAGTTTTGAAGGTTAACAAATGACATTCATATTCCAGAGTTAAATGAGAGGCAAATGTCAAAAAAGTTTGAAGATAAACTTTTAAAATAATTATATACAGTACCGTGCAGAACATAAGCAACAAAATATGGGTCACCATAAAAGCTGATCTATTTTTCAAAGTATTCAAACTAATTTTATAAAATTGTTAGCACATTTGTTTCTGCTTTGAAAAAACGAAAAAAACAACACGTAACAAAAAAACATGACTACAAAAATATTATGTTCTCATTATTAATTTTATTGAATTCTAATAACTCTGTGTTCATGATAACAATGTTTTTGTTTAAATTCTGTTATTTAATGTTTACACTCAATAAAAATTTTAATATGGTTGACTGCAAAAATTATATGTTTTTCAATTTTTTTACCAGAAACAATATTTTATTAATATGAAAAATATCATTATTTCTACAGCCGTTAAATATTTGCAGTCTTTTTCCTTGTTCTTAAACCATTCTTTAAACCATACTAATATTATTATTCCCATGACAATAAAATATTTCAAATAAATATAATATTTATTCTTTTCACAAACTTAGTGGAAAAATTTAATATTTGTTTGTCCTTAAATGTATTTTGTTTTTAATGTTCGTTTTTTATTGTAATTCTCATTTAGTTTATGTATGAATAAATATAAAAAGTCAAGGCAATATAAGATATTGCATAACTCCTATTAAAGAGTTTAGTTTAACAAAGATATCTTGCATTTGAACCACATTTGGTGGTACAAATGAATATATGAATATAATTAGTGAACAACTAATATGATCTTTTTCTTTTCTTTTTTTGACTAATGAACACTTTTTCTGTTATTTTCAATAAAAATTTTATAAAAATAATAATAAAAACGTATTAATGTTTCATTTTAATATATGATAAGATGGAATAATAAAACAAAATGAAATAATAATATGATAAGGTTGGATAACTATATAATAACATGGGATAATAATATGATAAAATGGAATAAAAATATGAAGAATGTCGTAATAATATTATAAAATGGAATCATAATATGAAAATGTGTTATAATATAATAAGATAGAATAATAATATAATAACATCAAATCATAATCTAATAGAATGGAATAATGATGTAGTAAAATTGCTCAATTATATGTAAAACTACAATCATAATATGAAAAAATAAACCATAAAATCGGACACAATATTACAAAATGGAATCGTAATAATTATTACTTATAATCATTTCTATTTTTCGCTGTGATCATATGTTCCAATCTATATTTTCTCTCTACGTGTATATGGTATACGTTTAAAAATGTGCACAAAAAAAGCAACAAAATTTGCAAATGTTTAAAACGCGTCAAACTTTTGAAATTTATTGAGATTATTCTTAAATTAATGGCAGTTTTATAGTGAAAATATCTGAATACATCATTATTTTAATTTCTTTTTGTTTTTTCTTTTCTTAAAAAAAAATATTTAATAAAAAATTACACTTTATGACAAAATATTCCAATGCATTAAATTTTAAGTGTTTTTGGAATAAAAAAAAATGGAAAATATCCAGTTGCATACTACAAATTATAGAAAATTATTTATTTAAGCTCTAGAATTTTTACTTTATAATTTTATTTTATGATTTTTATATAAATATATAGATTTTCACCTAAACTCAACAAAATGAGCATATTGAAAAAGGAAAGTACTTTATTTAATTTAAAACAATATTTAATTATATCCACTCTGACCTGATACATCGGCATGGAGGTGCACCCTCAATTAACCGCACAATTCAAGATATTATTTTTGACAAGGACAAGATGTAATTAGGTCTGTGCAGTATAACAAAAAAGCTGTTCGTTTTTCTTAAAAAAGTCTATGAAAATGTAGATCCTTTTAGGTTTATAAGCTTTCATGCAGCATAAAAATTTCATTATATACAGAGGAATGTCTTGTTTAACTCGGTGTCTTATCAAGGATAAAATGCGAAATATATTTTAAAACTTTTAAATGATTAGATTAAACTTAGTGCTTCAAATTTTTTTATCATTCTATCTTATACTCAGACATTAAACCCACTGAAAGTTCATTTATGCGTCTAACAATTAATAATAACAATTAATAATTACAACAATTAATAATTTAATTGCTCCAAAATAATAAAAAGAAAGCGAACAAAATATTGTACACACTCCTATATTAACACTGCACAGTGGGTCAGAATCGAAATTTTTTGGAAATAAATCTGTAACTTCTGATCGGCCGATTGGATTTTCATGAAATTTGGTACAAGCATAGCAGAGGAGTTGACAATGTTAAGTTTGGTAGGGGGCACAACAAATCCCTCATGGGGGGAAGCTAAGGGGGCTCAAAGTTAGGTACCTCTGACATAAAAAATTTCAATCACTTGCCAAATTTTTGTTTCTCGTCCGATTTCAAATATATATATTGTTGTAGGCCTTGATAAGACCTATAAAAAATATGCTTACTTGTTCTATATATCTCTTACAGTTTTCGAGTTATTTGCGTTTGAATTTATAAGCACCATAATTTTGCATGTTCTTGGTCCATTTTTTTTCATATATATCCTAGTATTTCCGACCGATTTTATTAGTTTTTTTCTTAACTAATTAAAGAATAAAATTATGTACTGAATTAAAAAATTTGAATTGATATCTTTATCTAGTCCAAATATAAACGATTTTGAATTTGAAAATTGCAAAAAAGACAACTTTTTGTGTTTTTTTAGCCGGAAAAGTATATACACTCTTTTTTATCTAAAATAAAATTTTTTTAGCAAAATATAATAATTTTGCACTTTTCCTGATTGAAATTTGGTTAACGCGCTTTTATTTATATTAATAAGATCCATATTTCCTGCAAATTTCATTAAGATATCTTTATAAACAAATATGTTATTACAATTAAAAAATTTGTATTTTCTCCAAAATTGGGCCTTTTGTTCGGTTTATTTTTAAATAGCGAAAGAAATTTTAAAAATATGTATTCCAAATTAAACTTATCTTTTAGCATATATAATTTCCGATCTTTTGCAAAAAGATTCAAGTCAATATCCTGCCTCATTTCAGAAATATGCGCCTTTAAACTTTTATATTTCCAATTTATTGTATATATGACTATATTTTTACAAACTTACAACTTTTGCTTCTAACTTTGCGTGAATAATTACTTAGAAAATTATGAATATTTCTGTATACTTTTAGTAATATCTATACACAAAATATTTTTATAAAATAATTTATAAATATTTTTTTATTTTTAATAGGGTTGCCACATTTCCCAAATTTAGGTAAATCTTTATCCTTTTCTAAGCATTAATATATTTCTATTAATGAATTTAAAATAACAAAACAAACAAAAAATGTCTATTTTAACTTAATCAATAAGTATTTTATTAGTTTACATTTATGATGTTTACCTAAATATAACAAATGTATTTATCTATTGCTGGATGGTTCAAAATCAATATTTTTATGAGCTAGTGACAATGCACAGGTAATATCCTTTCCGATGATACCTAACAGCAACATATAATATAAATGAATTCGGAAAAAATTTCGATTCTGCCCCACTGTGCACTGTAGTAGTATTTTAGTTCCATTTTTTTTTTATAAACAAAGTTAAAGCCCTTTAAAAATTTATGTTTTTGTTTATCCTTAATTACCCCATAGACACATACTGCATAAACTCCTGTAATAAGCATATATTAGTAAAATTTAGAGAACTTTTGAACGTGTGCAGTATGACAATGCAGTATGAAAAATCAAAATCGTTCTGATTTTAAAATGAACTCATACTGCAGACAGTTATTACTTTCTTAATGAATGGGATTTTTTGTTTTCCTTTATTTATGAAATTTTTTCATTTCAAATTAAAATAAAAAATATAAAAATATTTAAAAATTTTTTGGTTTTAATAAATTTTTTTTCACAAGAATAAAATTTTGATTGATGTAAATGTGTAAAAAATTCGTCAATCACATACATACAGGAACGTTCATCGGCAGCAACTCTCTGCAGTATGTGTCTATGTGTGCCTTTAAATATGCATATAATTTCGTAAAACTACATTTATTGTAAACTAAATGTTATAAAAAATTAAACAATTCTTAGGTTTATCCTAACTTTGTTGCTTTTGTTCTGCACTGTACTGTATATAATTAAACATATTTATTTTTTTGCTTAAAATTAAATTAAAGTTTCTAATCACTTATATTTTTCATAAAAAAAAAAATGTTTTCTAAAAATCTGATTTATAAACTAATGGATTTAGAGCAAAAAAAAAACAAATTGTGATATCCTCCACACAAAGCTAGAAAATCTTTTAGTCGAATACATTTTACTTGCTTTTAACACAACACTAGCTCATTAACATAAATTTACAATATATAATAGTACTCAATATAACTATACAATGGAGTGACTTGTACTAGACAAAAACAAAACTAAGTGCTAATGTAAAATTAAGAGTCAAATGTAATAACAACCCAAAGGACGACTGGCTACTCAAAAGGAGTCACTCATACATATTACTTCCATGCTAAAAAAAAAAACTACATACAAGCATATATTAAATTTCTTTACAAAAAGAGAATATTTACTTAAGTCTTACCCACATTAGTGAGTAAGGTGACCCCAACAAAAGTAATCAAAATATGATGCCAACAACTATTATAAAATACTTATATTATTACAACAATAATTATTTGCATAACTATTGGTATATACAAGTACAACCGCAAAACAAAAACAACAAAAGAAACTTTTTTACTTTAACTTTTATTGACGACCATACATAACGACGACAGCGTCAGAAGCATTGTGTACTACACAACGGCGACCACCTCTTTTAGGATTTCCGTTCCGTAGCATGTCAGGTCCTTCATGTATGATTGTGTACAAGTACATTTTAACACAACTTATACTCTAAACGGGAGTGAGTCAGTTAGGTGTGTGAGTGTTGATGTGTGTAAATACTTTTTACAATATTTTGTTACAAATATTGCAGGTATAAAGAATCAATGTTTTTTGTTACGATTTGAAAGTTTTGTTCATATGAGTGATTCCAAGAAATTTCGTAAGATTAGAAAAACTAAAATTAAACTATTTTAAAATGATTAAATATAGAGTACTTTTTGAAAATAATAATTTTGTTTAATCGATAGTTTTCTCTATTTTTTATTATTGTTTTTTTTTTAGAAGTTATACTAAAACAGATTTTTTAAATGTGGTGCTTTTAAAAATGTATATATCTTTAAATCCCAGAAAAATAAAATTATCACACATTTTCAAACTGGTGTTTTTTTTTTTTTTTTCTACAAAGTTGTAATTGTACTTTTTTGACACGTGAAAATTGTAAATTTATTTCAAAATGATTTCTTTCTTTAATTAGTTCTTTCTGTAAGATGGTACTTTAAAAAAATAATACTTATTTATTTCAGTTTTTTTTTTTTTTTTTTTTGAAAATTAGTAAAATTTCTTAACGCGGTACCTATTGAAAATTCGTACTTTTTGAAAACCGTTATTATTTAAAATAAGGACTTTTATATAGAACTGGTATTTATATTGAAATTTGTATTATTTTTTTTTAATTTGTCTTTTTTTCTTTTGGAAATTAGTACCTTTTCTAAAGTCAGTACCATTTCAATTTTTTTTTTTTTTTTCTTGTGAAACCCGGTATTTTTTTTATGAATAATGGAATTGTTTGGAAAATAAGTACTTTTTTTAGAGAATTGGTATTTCCATTGAAATTTGGTACTTTTAGTTAGTGCTTTTTTAATAAGTAAGTATGTTATTTATTTTTTCTACAAATTAACAATTTTTTGAAAACTTGTATTTTTCTCTTTTCTTCTTTTTAGAAAACTAATACTTGTTCATAACATGGTACTTTTTTAAAATCGGCACTTTTTATGAAAAATGCTATTATATTACAAATTATGTACGTTTTTTAGAGAATTTATTTATATTGAAATTTTACTTTTTTAATATTTTGCTGGAAATTTTTACCTTATTTTAAAATTGCTACCTTTTTAGAGTAAATTTTCGATAAATATTCGTTCTAGAGTAAATTTTCGATAAATTTTCTTTTTAGAGTTAAATTTCGTTAAATTTTCTCCTTATAGTAACATTTCGACAGATTTCCCATTTATAGTAAATTTCCTATTTAGAGTAAAATTTCGATAAATTTTCTTTTTGGTGTAAAATTGAGATAAAGTTCCTATTGTCGAAAAATTTACATCGATAAATTTCCTATTTAGAATAAATTTTCGATAAGTTTTTTATTAGAATAAATTTTCGGTAAACTTCGTTTTTAAAGTAAATCATCGATCAATTTTCTATTTAAAGCAAATTTTCAATAAATTTCCTTTTTAAAGTAAATGATCGATACATTTCCTATTTCTATTTAGAGAAAATTTTTGATAAATTTCTCAATTTAGAGTAAATATTAGATAAATTTTCTATTTACTGTAAATTGTTGATAAATTTCCTATTTAGATGAAATTTTCGATAAATTTCCTATTAAAATTAAATTATTGACAAATTTTTTATTTATAGAAAATTTTCGGTAAATTTTCTATATAGAGTAAATTTTTGAAAAATTTTCTATTTAGATAAATTTTTCGATAAAATTTTCGGTAAACTTTCTTTTTAAAGTAAATTATCGACAAATTTTCTATTTAAATTAAATTATTTATAAATTATTATAAATTTTCTCTTTAAATATTAGATAAATTTTTTATTTACAGTAAATATGCGATAAATTTTCTATTTAAATGAAATTTTCAATAAATTTTTTAATGACGATAAATTTTTGATAAATTTTCTATTTAGAGTAAATTTTGGATAAATTTTCTATTTAGATGAATTTTTCAATAAATTTTTTATTTATAGTAAATTTTCGGTAAATTTCCTTTTAAAGTAAATCATCCATAAATTTTCTATTTTTGAGTAAATATTAGATAAATTTTTTATTTACAGTAAATTTGCGATAAATTTCCTATTTAAATGAAATTTTCGATAGATTTTTTAATGACGATAAATTTTTGATAAATTTTCTATTTAGAGTAAATTTTGGATAAATTATTATTATATTTTTATTTGGATTTAGATGAATTTTGCAATAAATTTTTTATTTAGAGTAAATTTTCGGTAAATTTGCTTTTAAAGTAAATCATCCATAAATTTTCTATTTAGAGTAAATATTAGATAAATTTTCTATTTACAGTAAATTTTCGATAAATTTCCTATTTAAATGAAATTTTCGATAAATTTTTTAATTGTGACAAACTTTCGATAAATTTTCTATTTAGAGTAAATTTTGGATAAATTTTCTATTCGGATGAATTTTTCAATAAATTTTTTATTTAAAGCAAATTTTCGACGAATTTCCTATTTAGAGTAAATTTTCGATAAACTTAATTATTAAAGAAAATTATAATCAATAAATTACTTTTTTTATAAGTTATCGATAAATTTCCTTTATAAAGTAAATTTTCGATAAATTTCCTATTTAAATGAAATTTCCGATAAATTTTTTAATTGTGACAAACTTTCGATAAATTTTCTATTTAGAGTAAATTTTGGATAAATTTTCTATTCGGATGAATTTTTCAATAAATTTTTTATTTAGAGCAAATTTTCGACGAATTTCCTATTTAGAGTAAATTTTCGATAAACTTAATTATTGAAGAAAATTATAATCAATAAATTACTTTTTTTATAAGTTATCGATAAATTTCCTTTATAAAGTAAATTTTCGATAAATTTTCTATTTAGAGTAAATTTTTCGAATAAATAAATAAAAGTGTAGAACAAATTTTGTATAAATTTTTTATTTAGAGAAAATTTTCATTAAATTTCCTTTTTAAAGTAAACCATCGATAAATTTCCTACTTAGATGAAATTTTCGATCAGTGTTCTATTTGAAACAAATGACTCATTCCCTCTTTAAAGTAAATTTTCTAAAAATGTTCATTTTATCGTTGGTTTATGATAAGCCTCATAAATTATAAATAAAGTAAATAAATAAAATAAATAAAAAAAGTAAATTTTTGATAAATTTTCTATTTAGAACAAAATTTTGATAAATTTCCTTTCTAAAATAAATTATTGATAAATTCCATTTTAAAGTAATTTATCAATAAAATTTCCTTTTTGAAGTAAATCATCGATAAATTTTCTATTTAAAGTAGATTTTCTATTTAGAGCAAATTTTCGATAAATTTTCTATTTAAAGTAATTATTAGATAAAGTTTCTATTTACAGTAAATTTTTGATAAATTTCCTATATAGACAAAATTTTCGATAAATTTTTTAATTACGACAAATTTTTGATAAATTTTCTTTTTTGAGAGTAAACTTTCGATAAATTTCGATAAAAAAAAATAGTAAAATGTAAATTTTAAATAAATAAAGATTTAAAAAGGTACCGTCCAAAAAAAAAGAAATTTCATATTTGGAAAATGATATTTAATTTCAAAATTGGTACTGTTATTGAACTTTATTCTAAAAATTCATTCTTTGAACGATACCTTTTTAAATCTTTATTTATTTAAAATTTTCATTTTACTAATTTTTTTTAATTGTACCTTTTTGAAGTATAATTTTTTAATTTTAATTTTGGAAAATTATTGGATTTGTGCAATAATTTTACACTAACCCATATATTTACATTTAAAATAAAACAAAAACAATACTTTAAATATTCACACGGCATAAATGTAAATTTACTTTCTTGTTGTTTTTATTTTATTTAGTTTTTCCCTTACTTTAAAGGAAAATATACTTAATGTTGTTGGTTGTATTATTTTTCTTAGTATTGGAGCTCTTTAATTTATATTGAAGATTTCAATAAAATATGTAGATTTCGTGTACAACTCGAGAATGGCTGTCAGACTAGCGGTTGCGTTTGTTATTCGGCTGACGGTTATATGTTTAAGACCCAAACTCATCGACAAGCAGTCTTTTACTGGACATCACGTGAAACAGCACTTAATTTAATAACTAAGAAATATTTCCCAAATAAAAACACAATCACCAAAAACTTCCAGTACAAAAAAATAACATACAAATATTTATTAGAAAAGAAACTAAAATTAAAACCAAAATGTAAAATTCTTACCAAAAGCCTAAATGACCTTTATACATAGTTTAATCCACTTTTTCACATCTTAAAAATTTTAATTATATTGAAATTCTTTAAATATTGTTACATGTCAATTAGAAGTGTGTGTGCACAATAAAGTAATAAAAAAATAATAAAATAAGTAGCGTAAGAAAATTCGGAAAATTTGACCCAATTCAAAAGCGCCAAAAACAACGAACTAAGATGTAATCGTGTTAAAACCCTAAGTACAGTGTTTGTGTGTTTTTATTTTCTATATTCTTTAATAAAACTTCGCGTTAAAAAGAAGTTATAACAAAAAGTAAAAAAAAATAAATAAAAATGATACTTAAGAGTAAGGATAAACGCAAAAGTTCAGTGGTTTTCCATATTGAATTACCGCACGAAATTAAAGCAGCGGAGAAATATTTTTATAGGTAAATATTTCAAAAATTTGTTGAGAAAAAAAAACAACTACATTTTAAAGTGAAAAATAAAATTTTTAAGATAGCCATAGTAAAATTTGCTTATCAGGAAGTACAGTGAAATTACAATTGTTCAGTGATAAATGAGTTAAATTATTAAAAAAAACAAGAAAAAAATTGTTATACGAAAAAATTTCTGTAAAAAAGTATACTCTGTCCAACTTATATTTGTTTTATATTTTGTCATAATTGTTTGCTTTGTATTAAATAAAAGCTTCTTAAAATAATATTTGTACTACATTGCGTATGATTGATATGTTTATTAAACATTGCTCATACGATTCATTTTATCAAATTTATGATTGATTTTAATATCAATTAAAATTGTGTAATCTTGTGCAGTATACAAAGAGTATATATATATATATATATATATATATATATATAAAGAGTATTTTTTCTCTGGTATGGGGTTTCTCAGGCAATCTCAGAACTACTTGACTTTTTTGGTTTAGTAAATTTTAATAAATGTCTAATTCGTAATACCCCAAGTTATTATAGTTTTAATAATTTATTAATTAATTTATTTTTTTTTTTTCATAAATATTATGAATCGAACATGACTATTTTTTCCAAAACCTTTTTCATAAAAAATAAAATTTTGTTCATAGATATTGTTAAATGGTTCATAATGAAAATTTTAGGAATTTTGCAAAAATTTTGTTAAATCTTTGATTTAGATTTATTAAATTTGTTTGCAAATAGTACATGAAAATAGTTATACATGAAAATAATAACAAATGCCTTAAAATGGTAAAACTCCAAGGAAAATCTGTAAAAAAATGTTAAGAAATTTGCATAATTTTGCTCGCATTCTGCAGTATATCATTTTGATAAAAAGCGCTTCTGTTCTGTGCCCAAAATGTAGCTAAAATCATTGAAAACTTAAAATTTTCCGAAGAAAATTTCAAACATTTTTTACGAATTGAAAATATAAATTAAAATTTTTTCAATTCTTCAGTCTTCTTGACTTTTGATTCGTTTGAAAAAATATAAAAAAAGTTTTAATGTTTAAGAAATTATGCTTAAATATTATGAACTGAAATCAATAAAAGTAAATTTTTATATTTATGTACAAACTTTTTTCTGTGTACAAAATTTATATTTAAAAAAAATCTTAAAAATTCGAAAAAGCTCAAAAATGCCCAAAAATCCCCTTTTTTATTTTGCAAATAAAGCAAAGAATATTTAATTAATATTAATACAGAAATTTCAACTTTATTTCAAGAATAATAGAAAAATAGAGAACACAATGAATATTTATTAAATTGCATAAATCAGTGAAACTACAAATTTTATCCGATGGCAAGAAATCAAGTCTGTCATAATATTAATATACAAAAGTGCCTTCTTAGATAAACATTCTGATGGATGCCCAAATGACGAATTGCATATCATTTTATAATGAGTCCATAATAATTGATATTCTGTTTGGTATTATATCTTCCAATTGTACATAAAATTTCATAATGATGACTCAATTTGATTCTGAGATATTATTAAAGAAGTAATAATATATTTGAAATTAAATAAAATATAGCTAATTTTACTTCTATTGTTCTCAAATAAAGATAATATATTTTTAAAAAAAGGTTTATATACCACAACAATTTTATTAATAACTCCGAAACTAATTGAAAAATTATCATCTTTTCTCTATTATAAATTAATTAATAACATAATTATGTCTGTCCGTACGTCCGGTAGAAAAGTTTTTCTCTTATGCTTTCTCAGAAAGACCTTCGATAATTATAGTACAAACTACATATCATTTTATAATAAATCCACACTCTTTTTAGTATTGTAACCTCAAATCCTCTATAAATTTTAATATTACTTAATTTAAATTTTAGCAAAAAAGTAATAATATATTTATATTTGAATAAAATGTTTTATATATCGCAACATATTCTTTAATAACGCCGAAGTAGATTGAGAAATCAAGATCTTCATTTTCTATACACTTTCATGATGTGAATTTAATAATACATCTAAAAATAAATGTATATATATATATATATATATATATATATATATCTATATATCATTTTATACTGAATTAAAAGTCATTTTTTAAAGATAAAGTTCATAATAATTTTATTCAATTTAAAGACAAATTTATACCAATATTTTCTTATCTTTTGACTACATTCGGACATCTAATTTTGAAAATCGTAATAATTTAATTGCAGAGTTTAAAGAGAAAATTTATTAATTAATTAAAAATGAATCTTTCATTGAAAATATGTCAATGTAATATAATTTAAAACCCGATAAATCGATAAATGAATCAGACGATGTTATATTTCTCCATGAGAAAATAATAGAGCAGCTTTAAGATTTTCCAATACATCTTCAAAATATTTTTAATTATTACCCCAAAAAGTATGCACCAAAAATAGAAACATAAAATAAAATAACATACTTTGTGTTAAAATATATGAAGAATTTTTTGATATAGTTTATAAAATATTTAGTAACTTTTTGCTTTTTTAAGCGATTTTATTGAATCATATCTCATTTTATTATAAATAAATTCGTATTTAAAATTTTATACACAAATATGTTGCCTTGAAAAAAAAATACCAAAAAAATAATACATCAAAGTCGAATTTTTTAAAAATTAAAGGAAAATTAATATAAAAAAATCGATTAAGTCATTCACATCTTATTTGGAATATATGAAATATATTTCAGGGCAATCCTAATGGTATATAAATTATATCATGAATTCAAGAGAAATCAATAAAAAATTGCCGGTTTTTAGGTTTGTGTCCTTTGGTTTCCTTGTAATTAAGAAGATATTAATGCAAATAAATAAACTGGATATTTCCATTTTTATTTTTATAGGTTTCGAAAAATTCGCGATTTTTTTGCTATTTTTATTTATAGAAAATGATCAAAAATATACAAAGTATCAAGGTTTAAATATTCATAACTTCTTAAGTTGCAATTCGATTTCATTGAAATAAAAAGCAAACGAGAAAGGACACTGACCTCATTAAATCCCATAATTAAAAAATAAAATTGTTCAAAAATGTGCATCATAATGAAAGTGTATTTTTCAGCTATACTTTTGAACACGTTCTCCCTATTCGATTTTTGATTTTTTTCATTTTATCTTAAAAAGTGATTTATTGATTAAACAATTAATTTACTTTTTTTATATAAAGAGTGTGCAAGTTTAAACATATAAAACTCAATACGTAGATGTCAAATTTTACTGATTTAAAAATATTTAAATTATGCTTTTATACACTTTAAGCTAAGTTAGTCAAAAATGCAAGATTTGTTAGAAATTTAATTAGATGCATTTGCATATTTATAAGTGCAATTTTTGTAAAATTACTTCGTAAAAAAAAGACAAATTATTCAAATTTGACAGTTTTATAATTACTCATATATATTTTTAATTCGTCATACATTTTCTTCAAAGTTTGGAAGAATATAAAACTTTAAAAACATTATAAAATATTTAACGAAGTAAGATCAACCCAATATGGATGTCAAATGGAAGCTTAGAATCCCAGCAATATAACAAAAGTTTTTATTTAAATGTCACAGCAAAAAATTATAAAAAAATATTCTTTATATAAAGTATACAATTAAATAACAAATATAATATTAAAGAGTTAAATTGTCCAAAATATATCCTCTTTACTTTTGTACAACAACATTTAAATAAAAAATATAATTATATTGCAGGGATTCGTTGCTTTCATTTGACATCGATATAATCTTCATAAATATTTTATAATATTCTGAAAAATTACGCATATTTCAAAAATTTTAAGTCCTTTTGAGAGGAAATTTGACATCCTGTAGAAAAACTAACTACACAGCTTTATTAACGATTTGTCATGCATATATTGATTTTTTTCATGTATGAAAATGACAGTTATACAGTGTAATAAGCTACGTTCGAAACCTGATATAACTGCGTTGCAAATAAAATTTTTGGAAAAGATATCGTGGTCATCATATCTAATATGTCTCCTTTTTTGATAAATATCTATTGGTCCTACATAGTAACTACTGTTTCCACATTACTTCGGTAGGGTTCATTTACCGAGTAGTGTGATTATGTTATTTTTATTTTTGCTCCAACATACTTCCATATGGGACAAACGATTTGGCAGTTGCGCTTACTGCAATTTATTTTTCTCCTTCAAGTCTAACTATCTATCCATCTACCTATCTATCTATCTATCTATCTATCTTTTATTTCTACTAGACAGTTGGAAATCTATCATAAGATACCCGATGCCACTTAAGGATCAACGGGTTATGTCAGATTCTTATCGACTAAAACCACCTCCTTCACCAACCATATGCCCTGCGGAACTGTCTATTACGATATTACAACACAAGGCGGGTAGGCTTAGTTAGCCACTGTCGAGTTTAATAGAAAGAATTTAGTTCCTTGTGGATTCAAGCTATATTATATTTACGATGTTTTCAGCACTCAACTCTTTGCCGACTTTTTCTTCTGTATGTTCTTGTGGTTCATTAAAACGCGCACAGTAGAATATAACGTGCTCGTGATCTTCAAATACGTTGGGACAGTGGAGACATAGGGGCGATCCGTACAAAACAAACCTGTGTAGATAACTTCTATAGCCTCCGTGACCAGAAAGAAAATGTTTGAGATAGTAATTTATTTCTCTGTGTTTTCTATTTAGCCAAACTTTAATATCTGGTATGAGTCTGTAGGTCCTTCCTTTTAAGCTTCTTTTCCATCGATGCTGCCATAATACTATTGATGTATTCCTCCCTAGTTTACGTACAATACTAGTGATATCTTCCTATCCTTGCTTACGATCATACATACGTTTGGCTTCGTCGGCTAGAATGCCTATTGGAATTATTCCTGAAATGACATGTTATTCGAAAAGAACTGCTTATATGCAACGCACATAGCCTATACAATGATAGGAGTTTTTCTGCTACCGCATTTATTTAAAGGGCTCTTGACCATATAGGAGCCTCAAAAAGAATCAGCGAGCTTACTATTGTGGTAACTATTTTCCTCTTAGATTGCCGGAGGCCTCCCACGTTTGGCATCTTTTTTTCTATTGCAACTCTTACGTTTGATGCTTTCTGACCTACATATTGCATATGTGCTTTGAAGTTTAACCTTGAATCTATTATAACTCCTAGGTTGGGTTTGGATGTCACTTCATATTTCCTCACTTTGATACTTATGTTTTCCAGTTTCTTACGGCTTATGACCAGAACGACTTCTGTTTTGTGCTTTGCTGATTCACGTCCAGCAACTTTCATGCATTTTCCAATTATTTCGGTGACTTCATTTCTAACTCATCAATATATCTAGCCGTGACCGTCACAGCGATATCATCTGCAAAACCTATTATATTCGCCTCTTCTGGTACTTTTAACATAAGAACATCATTGTATGTGATGTTCCATAGCAAAGGTCCAAGTATCGAGCCCTGTGAAACGCCTGACGTTACATCGTATGTCTGGATTCCATCATCTGTATAGTAGTACAATTTTCTGTTCGTGAAGTACGATCCTTGTCAGGTAATTCGGAATGCCGAGTCTAAGTAGCGTTTCGATTATAAGTCCCCAATAAGCAGAATTGAATGCATTCTTCACATCGAGGGCAATGACAGCGCAATACTTTTTTTAGCTCCTTTACCCTCTATTGCATATTGAGCTATTTATTTCACCATGTTGATAGCGTCAATGGTAGATTTCGCTTTACGGAATTCGTACTGTCGATCCGATAAAACTCTTTTAGTTTCAACAATTGGTAGCAGTCAATTGTATATTACTTTCTCGAGTATTTTCCCTGCAGTGTCCATAAGGCAAATTGGTCTATACGACGAGGGATCACCAGATGGTTTATTAGGCTTTGGGATTAATACCAGCATCTGTTTTTTCTACTGATCTTGAAAAATACCTTCTGTCTATTTATCTATCTATCTATTTATCCATCTATCTGTCTGTCTATCTATCTATTTATCTATCTATCTACCTATCTATTTATCGATCTACCTATCTATTTATGTATCTATCTATATATACATATATATCTTTCTATTTATTTATTTATTATTTAGTTATTTTCCTATTTATTTATTTATCTTTTCTTACTTTTTTACTAATAATAATAATAATAATAATAATAATAATAATAATAATAGAATTAGTGATACGCTATAACTGTATCACTAATTCTATTACCCAAAACTTACCAAAAAAAGTTTTTTTTACCATAACTCCAAATTTTTTGAGTGTACTCAAAATTCGAAAAGTGGATTATTGATATCCTTAAGAAGACACTCAATAATCACATTTTTTCCATTGATTCTTTTAATGTAGCATAGCACAATTTTTATATTAATACAAAAAATTTTTTATTCATTACTTAAAATTAATTTAAGGATCTCCCTGAAATTAATAATACAAATGCAAGTTGCTTCATTTAATAACTTTAAATATAAATATTTCACTGTCAAAACACTCAATAAAAACCATATGTTAATCTTCTTAAAAAAAAATCTGACACTTTTGTAACATGTCATCAATTTAAAAGAAATTGTTATTTATTGCATATTAAATACCTCAAACTTTTGCCTTCAAGAACCCTCTCTCAAACCAAAACAAATCCTACATTTTATAAAACCTCAAATACTTTAGCCAAAACATCACATCACAAACAATCAAAATTGACCTTGTGACGAGTTAGGAAATACTCAAAACCAAAAAAAAACCAAAATAAGTATAATATTTTCCAACAACTTCTGGGAAATTGTTGTAGTAATAAAATAATGCTGACTTTGTTATTTTGGCAGGCTTTTAACTATAATGATGTTTGCATTCTCTAGTACCCATACAAAATTCGAAGAACTACTTTTGATAAATTAAATTTTACGAGGCTTCATTTACAAATGATGTTAGGAAACTTAACAAAAATTGGTAGTATTGCTGGTAAAAACAGGGTATTAACAATTCGTTTCTACCATGACTTTGTAATATCTTTAAAAACAAGAATTGCTCATATATTTGTTGGCATGTATTTGCATTACACTTACGATAATTACGTATAGTCGCGAATAAAATAAAGTTTTATTTTATATATTAACGTTAAGGTTTTTTTTTGCTAACGAAAATTTATTGCTTAAAGTATTAGCGTTTTAATTTTCATTAAGAATTTCTTGTTTCTATTTTGTTTCACAAAAAGTTGAATGAATAAATAAATAAACACATGATTTAAAGA
This sequence comes from Protocalliphora azurea, assembly GCA_932274085.1. Taxonomy (NCBI): domain Eukaryota; kingdom Metazoa; phylum Arthropoda; class Insecta; order Diptera; family Calliphoridae; genus Protocalliphora; species Protocalliphora azurea. Next base: position 15,738,144 of record OW026521.1, on the reverse strand, counting down.
AATTTCAGTTTTGTACGTTGGCCGGTCAAGTTGTGGTTTTTATATTGAGTGAGAAGAAAAAATAAAAAACATAAATTATTTCATTTAAAGATGTAATAAAGTTTTTAAGGCAAGCCAAAATTGCGATAAATTAAGTTTATTATAAATTATAATGTATTATTTTTAGAATTTTCCTTTTAAAGTGAATAAATCCTAATTTTCTTCTCATTAATTTATTACTAAAACGAAATCAATTTCAATTAAATGTGGCTATAAATTCATATTTATTTAGTTGCTTAAAAGTTGTAAAACAAATTGTTGTTCTAAAGCAAATAATTTTTTGTTAAAAGTTTGAAATGCAAAAAAAAAATAAATGAAAATATCAATAGTTTTAAAGATATTATATTTATTTAAGTAAATATCAAAAATTGAAGTCGTTTAGGGTGTAAATAAAAAATAAGTGATAATTGGATAATTTGTCTTTAACAACTCAAACTTGTTATTTATTTTATTTAAAACTAATAATGACATACAGCACGTATGAGTGTTATTGTATCTTTGTTCATTAAAATCACTCATACGTTAGCAAAAAAGACTAATACATAAACTAGCAAAAAAGGAAATGAAAAAGAGTTGAAAAAGTCATGTTTTTTTATGGAAGGAAATACTTAGTGCTGAAAAGGAGCTGCAGAAGTTTTTTAAAACCCATGGTTATCATTGCTAGAATGTTGTTCTTTTATGCTTCTTATTCATTGATTTTGAAGCACTTCTCTTAAATAATTATATAATTTTTTTAATAAAAATTCTATTTTAGTCTTAGTAGAAGATAATAAAAGTACATTAAAATTTGTAAAATTTTGATTTTCTTAGAAATTATTATTTTTTCGAAGTAATTATAAATAACTTTCAAAAAAGGCCAAAATATGCACATTGTGCTAATTTTTAAGTGGTGAAAATATTTTTTTTTTTTTTTTTTGAAGCATTCGATTGTCTTTTTTTTATTTGCTGGGTACATATTCGCCTATACACACATACACCAATACATTTAATAAGCAACTTCCAATAATTGAAAACAGTTTTGGTTAAAAGAGAAAACAAAAACTTTTGGACGGACATAATAAGATCATCCTATCATTTTATAATAATCTACAATATTTGATATATTAGTTGGTATTATATTCTTCAGTTTATCGGAAATTTTCATGACGATAACTCAATTGATTTAAGACATATTAAAAAAAAAACGTTAGGATTAGTGATACATTTTAATTAAAATAAAATATTTCTTTTAAGATTCTTTTTTAATACCAGAACATTTATGTTTATGCTGATGTTTCATCACCCAGTACCCACCTTAAAGTATACCAATCTACTCAGAATCACTTTTTGAGTCGATCTAACGATGTCCATCCGTCCATCTAGCTGACTGGCCGTCCATGTAAACCAAAGTACAGGTCGCAATTTTGAAGATAATTCAATGAAATTTGGCACGTAGAACTTTCATGACACAAGGATGAAGCTTTTGGAATTGGTTATGATCGATCCATTATTTCACCTAGCCCCCACACAAATGTCTTCTCGGAATAGGGGTTTAACGATCATAAATGCCTTAAATATAGCAATATTTTAATGAAATTCGGTGTAAGAAAGTTTTGTATAAGTCTCAATCTTTGTGCAAATTTTATGAAGATCGGTCCATAATTGACCATAGCTCCCATATAAAACCCTCTTTCAAAAATCACTTTAACGTGCCTAAATCCCATACACATATTAATATCAGGTTTATATTCGACACAAATAATTTCTTTATAAGTAGAAATCATAGTGACAAATTTTATAAAAATCGCTCCATAATTTACCATAGCTCCCATATAAGCTCACTTTCGGGAATCACCTTAAAGTGCATAAATTTATATAAATGTTAGTATTTAGTAAAACCTAGTAAAAGTATCGGTCCACAATTGTCCATATGTCTAATATAAGACCCCTTCACAAATTTTGATGGGCATATACAATGGTGTGGGGTAACACATGGTCGGGCTTGACCGACTACATCTTTCTAACTTGTTATTAATAACTCTGAAACTGAATAAAGAATCACAATGAAAATTTACTTAAATTTACTTCCCTTTGTTAGTATGAAACATCATAATGATAAAAATAAGCCCATCTGCACGTCCAAATTTTTGAAAAATTCAAAAAATCTTAAATATAATTTGTAATAAAATTTAAATTTATTGTAGGTATTAGTTTTAAATTTTATGATGAAAAAATAAATCTATATAAATTTCCTTATGAAAATGCTATTTTATTTTTTCATAAAAAGCTAAAAATGTGAAAAAAATGTCGAACACATACGTGATGATAACAATACCATTCAGTGTCAATATTGCATCTGTGTGTTTCCGTATGTGTTCAAAATAACCACTGCATTTTCAAATCTTTAACAAAAATGAATACCAATTGGCATCAAGTTGACATCATTTCAATATCGAATTATTATATTATTATATTATATTTTCTATATTGTGTATTTAAAATTTTTAAAAGAACTGTATCAAAAAGCCGATAACATAAATTGTCAATATGGTCAGAACCGTCAAGAATTTTGAATCGAGTTTTTTTCCTTAGTGTACATAATAAATCAATAAATCAACTATATTTAATTTGCCATAACATCCATTTTTAAGACTTGAAATTTCTATTCTAAATTAATATTACTCATACGCTTCGTAGAAAAAAATTGCTATAATGCAACCTAAAATAATAAATTGCAATTTTTGCACACACATTACTTAAGCTCAATAAAACACCTTAAATAAATGCAGAAATAAATCAGGTCATCTTTATAAATATTTAAATTTTTACTAATATCGAACACACCTTTTTTATATTTTCTAAAAAAATATTTACATATTTTACAATACATGAAAATTGTAACATGCAATAAAAGGGTAAATGTATGTAAATGTAAGGTAAGGTAAATGTTAAGAAATTAAAAAAACCACCCCTGCCAAAAGCCAATCAAATAAATAGTCATAAATCAGAATTTAATTTCTTCTTATTTTACAAAAATATATAAACCGCAAATTGTATGTAAATAAAAACAGTTGAAAAAACATTATAACTGACATGTTTCGTAAAAGAGTAAGTAGAAATGTCCTTTAAATTTAATAGCTTATTATTACAATGATGATTATCTTGACACTTTATCCACAATATGGTAATGTATAACTTCCTTTTGTTTTTTTTTTTTTTAGTTTTTGTGTATGGTGGATTTTTTTTTTAATTTTTATCATTGTAAAGAGTTTAAAATATTTTATTGGAAAAATAGTTGGTTTGTTAAATATTTTCCTTTAAATATAATATAAATTGCTGCAGTTTGTTATGACGAGTTTCCGTTTTTTTTTTTCAATAGTCATAATAATTTTATATTGGCATTGTCCTTTTCTTGTTTGTAGTTTTTTTTATATATATATATAAAAAATGTGGTATGTAAATATTTCTGACTTGTATATGCTTTTGTGGAATTGTTTTAGCAGTCAAAAGAGGAAATTGTTTGAAATGACCTTTTGCCTTCAAAAAACATTCATAACATATATCTTTTTTCAAGTGTCCTTATATTTTTTAATATTATGACAGTTTATATTCAAATTCAATGTTATAATAGTCAGGGTCAAGAATTGTTGACAAATAAAGAATTTAATTCAAAATTTACAAATTGACATCAATTTTTATTAAAAGTAATACTGAACGTATGAAAAATATTATTTAAAATCATTATATTACTCATACATTATGCAGCAGTTTTTTTTTTTTTCTTAGATATGAAACTTGTTTTCTAATTTAATCTCCTTCAACTTTCAGATCCGGCAGTCAAGAATATTTGGAAAACAAATCTATCTCCGACGAAGACGACGCCACACGCAAAGGCTGCTGCCGCTGTTGTGCTAAATTCTGCATGCCATGTCGTCGTTTGCGTTGTTCACGCTGTTGTCAACGCAAAAAATCCTCGCCCCATGATGAGGCTGAACAGCCTGTTCTATCAGCCACCAGTAGTGCCACTACCACACATCTTGAAATAATTGATGAAAAGCAAACGAAAAAAACCTCATGTTGGCAAAAATTAAATTGTTGCAAAAGTTGTAGGAAAAAACCTCCAGAAAGGATGGAATCATCGGTGTCTTTTGAAAAAGAAGAACGTTTTAAAGAGACATCATTTAAACCCATGGGTCCACCAAAACAAAGTAAATGTGGTTTGTGTTTAAGTAAAATATTTTGCTGTCGTTCGGTTAATAAAATCGATCCCAAGACGGGTGATGAAACTGAAGTAAAAAAATGTTGTTTTTGTATACCTTGTCGTAAGAAACCTGGTCCTGTAAGAGGTTCAGCTGTAAGTTCGGTAGCGGGAGGTTCCACAGCAGCATGGGAGGATCCTGAAAGGGGTATAACAGCCACCGATGCAGCGGTGTTAGAGGGACATGATGCAGAGGCTAAACCGTGAGTGGAAACAATAGCAATTTTTTGGAGATTAAGTAAAAATTAAACTATGATTGTCTGTTTTTATTAGGGGCTGCTGTAAACGCTTTTGTAACTTTTTACTTTGCTGTCGCAAGAAAAAGGTGGCAGTATCTGATAGCCGTAGACCCAGTATTAGAGCACCACCACCAGAGGTAAGCCAAACTTAAACTTTTAGTTGATAGCAACATTTTTAAAGAAAAATATTGAGAGCAATATTTTCAAATTAATTTAAATTTACTTTTTAACTAGATGAAATTTCATTTATTTCATTTAATGAAGAATTTGTAAAAACTAATAAAGGGTAATAGTTACGATTTTTTATACCCTACACCACTATAGTCGGGGTATTATTCGTATCTGCTGATGTTTATAACCAACACTCACCTCAAAGTATGCCAATCGACTCAGAATCACTTTTTGAGTCGATCAAACGTTGTACGTCTGTCCGTCAACGTAGCTAGCAACATGGCTGGCTAGCTGTCCATGTAAACCTTGTGCACAAAGTACAGGTCGCAATTTTGAAGATAATTCAATGAAATTTGGCACGTAGGACTCTCATGACACAAGGACGAAGCCTATTGAAATCGATTATGATCGGTCAGACCATAATAACTCCCATGTAAAGCCCTCTTTCGAAAATGACTTTAACGTGTATAAATCACATAAACATGTTATTATCAAGTTTATATTCGACACAAATAAGTTTTATCTAAGTAGAAATCAAAGTGACAAATTTTATGAGGATCGCTCCATAATTTACCATAGCTCCCATATAAGCCCACTTTCGGGAGTCACACTAAAATGCATAAATTCATATAAATGTTAGTAATTTATTCGTATATTTTATTTTATACTTACTAAAAGTACCAGTCCTCAATTGTCCACTGTCTAATATAAGACCCCCAGGAATTTTGATGGACATACACAATGGTATGGAACATTATATAGTCGAGCTTGACCGACTATATCTTTCTTACTTGTTTTTTTTTTATTGCGAGTTTTTTTCTAAATTTTTTTTAACTTGGACCTATTTTAAAATTGGTTGTAGCAACTTTTAAAAAGGTTTCTTTTTTAAAACAATTATTTACAAATTTGTAAAATTTTTGAAAAGTCTCTTAAAGAAATAAGTGCTTATTTATAACAATTAGGCTCTTTCTTTTTTTTTTGAAAATGAATAACTTTTTTTTGGATCGCCCCTTTCAGGATTCTTTTTTCAAAATTTTTAATTTTGAAATATTAGGACATTTTATTAAACAGATATTTTTTTCGAAAATTGTTCTTTAATGACAGTTGCAACTTTTTAGAAAATGTATTTTTTGAAAATGTTTTTTAAATTCAAATTATTTTTTTAAAAATAAGTTTCTTTTTTTGCAAAATAGGTATTTTTTTTTAATCGGTGTTTTTTTTTTTGTTTTTTTTTTTTTTTGATAGCTTGTGCTTTTTTGAAAATATTGATACTTTTGTTAATTAGTGTATATATTTAAAAATTGGTACTTTTTACACATTTTTTATAAATTAATATAATTTTTTTTATTAAGACTTATTACATATTGGTACTTTTGGTTGGAAAATGTGTATTTTTCTTTAACTTTTTTCGTAAATCTAAACTTTTTTTAAATGACTAATTTTATTTTGAAATTGGTATATGTATTTTTACTCTTTCTTTTAAATTGCAACTTTTCTGAAAATTGGTACGCTTTTTTTTTCTTGAAAAATATGCACTTTTTCGAAAATTGTTACATTTTTGTACATTTTAATTAGTATTTTTTTAATTTTAGCCATTTTTAACTTTTTTTTGTGCAAAAATTTTTACTTTTTTTTAAATTATGACTTTTTAAAAATTAGAAATTTTTAAAGTATTTGGTCCTTTTTGGAAAATGTGTACTTTTCCTTAACTTTTCTTTGTAAAACCTAAATTTTTTAATTATTAATTTTGCTTTGAAATTGGTACTTTTTATAAAATTTGGTAATTTTTAAGAACTTTATTTTTTTATTTTTTAATGGTACCTAATTTTATCGAAAATGATTAGTTTTTTGGAAAGTTTGTGCTTTTTCTTTAAATTGGTACTTTTTTGAAAATCACTACACTTTTTGAAAAATAGTACCTGCTTTATACCTTATTTGTACTTTTACTTTGAAACTGATAATTTTTTAAAAATATGCGTTTTAGAAAATTGGAAATTTTTTGAAAATTTGTACCTTTTGATTAGTGCTTTTAAAAAAAATGTTTGCCTCTAACTTCTTTAAAAAAATTTTTCTTTTTTGTAAAATGCTAGTTTACGTGATAAATTGCTACTTTTTTGAAAAATTAAATCCTTTTTTTTTTAAAAATATGTACTTTTCAAGGATCTTATGACTATGAGCAGGGAAAGTTTTTTTTCAATAAAACAAAGTATTTTTTTATATTTTAACGATATAAAATAAGTAAAAACTAAAATGTATCTCTCAACTGTGTCAAAAACCATATTTTGAATTCTAGTTTATCACATAAAAATTTAATTGTTAGTTAGTTATTTCCGACATTAACAAAAAGATTCATATCGTCACTTAAAATGCAAAAGGCCGTAACCACACTTTTTAATTTTTTACAGCAGAAGCAAAAAATATTATGAAAATGCCAAAGGACGAAAGCACAATTTTTAATTTTTAGCTTTAAAATTAAGCAATTAAGTAACATTTTTTAATCGTCCGCTTTAAGCAAAAATGTATATGAAACATAAAACACTTCAAACCAATTTTTTCTTAAATGAAATAAATTTTACGGCTGTTCAGTTTACGAAGTTAGTTTATGGCCCTTTGACTTTTGTTAATATTGATGTCATTTTTGAAGATAAAAATATGAAATATTTTGTGTAAATGCAGTTTGGGTCAGTCCATTGTAATCTGATAAATAACCAACAAAAAATAAATTGTTTTTATAATATTAACTGATGCTATTTGGGCAAGCTGAAAAACTAAAACGTCCTCTATATGTATTTTTCAAAAATGATTTTAATAAAGATCATTCAATCTGATTCTAAAACTTCATAATTTGTTACTACAAATCAAGCTCCTCCAAAATTTTTAACTAATTTCAGTAGTATCCATTAAAAATAATTTTAAATGCATACTAAGGGCCGGTTTTATACTGTTCCCTTAGAGTATACTTAAGTGCAAACTTAGTTAATCAAGCTCCTCCAAAATTTTTAACTAACTTCAGTAGTATCCATTAAAATTCATTTTAAATACATACTAAGGCCCTGTTTCCTTAGAGTATACTTAAGTGCAAATTTAGTTAAGCAACATTTAAGTTAAAGCTCACACTTAAGTAATGTTGCATTTTACAGTTTAAAACTTAAGTTGGCAAAAAAATAAACAAAAAGCTTTAAGCTTTTATGTATGTACAATAGAGTGGTAACAACTTTCCAAACATTTTTCTTTAATTAAAAATCATAAATATATTTTATTTATTCCAAAATATTTTATCATAGTTATGTTAATTTTTTACTGAATATCTTTTAATTTAGATTACTATTTGCTTATGGTAATGTCAAAAATCGTTATAAATATCAAACTTACTTTTTTTTGGTAAAATATTTTTTGATACCACCCTAATATATAACCACAAAGAAAATGTAAATTTAGAGCGTATTTTGAAATCTTTTTAAAATTTAAAATAATTTTATTAGATTTTGTACTTTTATTTATTTTTGTCTATTTAAAATAAATATTTTTTAAGGCGTCAAATAATTTTCATACTTAGGGATGGAAAAAAATGTTTTCAATCATAAAACAATTTTACGAACTTAAGTACAATTTTCCACTAAGTGAGCAGTATAATACCGGGCCTAAATATTTTTGGATTTCTTATTTTTTCCATATAAAAAAAGATATTCAAAATGTCAAAATATGGCCTAAAAGGCTTGATATTTGAGCTCTAAAAATAATAAAATATACTCTAAAAATCATTATATGCAAAAAGATGCCATTAAGGGTGAAATATGCAAAAATGTTCACTTAAAAATCGATGCCAAAATTATTTATTTGTTTTGAAATGAATAAATATTTTATCGATAGACTAATTCAAAGTACAGAAAAAACATTCAATTACATATTTTTGCTATACCTGAATTGGAGTTTTAAAATAAAACTCAGCAAGTAACAATTATTTCTAATTTATTTTTTTTTTTTTTTTCAACTTAAGGTACGCTCAGACTAGTAAAATATTTGACCAAAATGATGTAACCACTACATAAAATATTTCCTAACTTATTCTTTTAATGGAAAACGGCACTGTTTTCTCTTACAAAACATTTGCAAGATCAAGCAATGGCAAGCAATATTTTTATAAAACTAGTGATCACGCAATTTTGATCAAATATTTGCTAAATGTGAACATAGCTTTATGATGATTGTTTTTTTATTTTTATTTTATTGCTCAAAAAATAAATCTCATTCCCAATTATTAGTGAAAAAATTTATTTTCTTTTTTTATTATAAATTCGACTTAACGCCACAATTATGATTTTTCCAATAAAAAAAACTTTTAATTTTTACTGTTATACAAAAATGTCTGCTAAAAATCAAAAGTTTTGCTCAAAATCAATATGTTTACTAAATATATAATTTTAACTAAAAATCAATTACTTAAAATTGTTAAATCAAAATTTTTGCTAAAAATCGAAAACTTTTGTAATAATTAAAATTTTTTTATAAAAATAAATTTTCTCACTAACAGTCGAAATTTTTATCAAAATCGAAATTTTTGAATCAGATAGAACCAATTATTTTTATATTTTACCAAAAATTTATTATTATTTTTTTATTTTTAATCTAAAAATTATGACTGTGAAAAAATCTGATATTTTAATAAGCTTGATTTTTTGAAAGTTTGATTTTTTTGCAAAAAATTTAATTTTCTGAAAAAAAAATAAAAATATGCTATTTAAATTGCTAAGATATGCTCTAAAATAAGGATTTTCTATGAAAATATGCAAAAATATGCTGTTAGAATCAAAAAGTTCTTAAAATTATTTAAAACGGATGAATAACTAACAATTTGGTTCATTTAAAGTTCAGCAAAAAAATGATTCGGATTTTAATAGAACCTGTTCTGAGGGTTACATTTCTGTATATAACGTAATGATTATTTTCTGTTCTTCATACAATTTCTTATTTTTTTTTTTTTTTTTTCAAAAATGAATACTTTTTAAATCATTTATTTTGCTTTGGAATTACTATTTGTTTCGAAAATTTTTTCTTTTTCGTTAAAATTGGTACTCTTATGAAAAACCGCACAATTTTGAAAGGTGGTACTTATACCTAATTTGAACTTTTACTTTAAAATTGGTAATTTTTCGAAAAATGTGTATTTTTTGAAAATTTCAATATTTTTTAGTACTTTTTTGGAAAATGTTTGCTCTTTTTAATTTTTTTCTCTTTGAAAATTGACAGTTTCCTTGTTAAGTTTTAACTTTTTTGAAAAACAGTACACATTTTGGAAATTAGTACTTGGTTTCAAAATTAGTACATTTTTTTAAATTAGTAATATGATTTTATTACTATTAGTTATTATTTTTTTAAATTACTACAAAAACATGAAGTTTTCTGAAAATTGGAATATTAAAAAATGCGTATTTTTACCTTGAAATTGGTACTTTTTGGAAAATATGTATGTAATTTTTCTTAATTTATTTCGAAAAATTTTCGTTTTTTTAAATTGGCAATTTTTCATTGAAATTTGTACTTATTTACTTTTGTTTTTGACTGTTTTTGAAAATTGATATATTTTGGATATTAATACTTTCTTTTTGGAAATTTTTTTACTTTTTTTAAGAGTGATGTCCAAAAAGAAAAAAAAATTTCGATATTTTTTAACTTGGCAGTTTTTTGAAAAATGTTCGCTTTCAATCAGAGCTTTTAGGATAAAATATGGAGTTCAAAAAGCCAAAAAATACGTAGAAAAAATCTGCTGTTTTCTTATATCTAATTTAAAGTCCGATAGTAATGATTTTAATTAGCAATATTCTTAGAAATGCATTTGATGTATACAAAATGTTAACATACAGAGGGACAAATAGACGTCGTTATTTCTATTACCATACCAAGATCACATGTAGAAACTTTATAGAGGCCCAGATGAAAATTTGAAAAATAACAAACAAATGTCAAACCTTTATGTTCTTTCGATTTTATCTTTCATTTTAACTAAAATTTACAACAAAAAAATATTTCCTCCCAAACCCCTTACTTTAAAATCATAAAATTTAATTAAATATTCTATTTTCAGGACAATCGTCGTAAATTACATGCTGATCTAATTGAATATGCCTCAAAAATGAAAGGAGCCATACCAGTGCTGCCCCTATGGTTAGCCTGGTTTTGTGCTATATGCAATATTTTAATACCCGGATTAGGTAAAATTAACCTACAACGAATTTAAAATTGTTTTAATTATTGACGTTTTTTCTTTTTTTTTTTCTAACAGGTACTTTATTATCAGGTCTGTTTTGTCTTTGTGTGGGCATACCACGTTTCTCACAATACGACAGCGCCAAAGCCCGTGTAGGATCTTTTATAATAAATACTATAGTAGCCATAGCTCAACTGTTTTGTGTACTATTTTGTTTTGTGGGCTGGGGTTGGTCCATTTGGTGGGGTACCATAATGTTAAAATGTGCAAGTAAATAAAATTTATTATTTTTTTATATTTGAAAGAAATTGAATATTTTCTTATCTATTAACAGAAAAACTGAGTAAAATCCGTAAAGTAGAACGCCTAGAAATGGAGGAAGAAAAACGACAAGCGGCTGCCGCTGAAGCTGCAGCTGCGGCAGCCGCTAAAACCACAGCTCCTCATGCGGTTAATGAAACTGAACCGGCAAAAACTTAAGTAATGTATCAAAAATTAACTTCCATTTTAAGAACCGATTTCAAGAGTGTTAAAAAGAAACGTCAGGTTAAATTTCAAAAATAAACCAGCAAAACTAAATATGTCTACCAATTAAAAAACAAACAAACAAACAAAACACGAACAATTTAAACAACTTCCAAGCTAAATAATTATTATCTAATAATGTTAAATAGTGCAAAGTCTACCAAATATAAAAATTTGTTTTCCCCTTTCTTTCCAATTAAACAAGTTTTCCATTAGCTAATTATTAAAATAAAATAAAAGAAATAAATAAAAATATCAAAAGCAATCTATTATCATCTATACTTTTTATAAAACAAAAAGTATTTTGAAAATGACCATTATTTTATAAAATACTAAAAAATAAAAAAATAAATTTGTATATATTATATAGTTTTATTATAACAAATAAATATATAATAATTCTATAAAAAATTAATAATTATAATAATTTAGTGTAGAAATTTTTAAGTAAATCCAAGTGCACTTATTTTTAAGCTTTAAGCAAAACTTTGAAACAAATTAACGTAATTTTAAATGAAATTTAATTAATATTATGTTTACAATTTACATGTAAATTAAACTAGAACAAAAATCGTGTATTTATTAAATAAAAGAAAATACTAAATGACCATAAAATAATGGAATGTTTTATTTTTTTAATATTAATATTTTAGACATTTTAAATTTTATTTAGGAATATTTGTTCTTAAATAAATTTTTCGCCTACTAATGTCCTATACTCCTCGTTTTGAAACAACATTTGAGAATTAAAGATATTACATTTTGTTTTTAAGTTATTCAGTTTTGTGTAAACTAAATCAAAATTAAAAATAATCATATACATTTTTAAATGATGTGAAAATCTGAAAAAATTCTTAACAAAGAGACCAATTTTTTCCAAAAGGAGGTCTAATATAATATGAAGTATAATTTTTCAATAAAGTTAAAAAATTTTAAAAATATAAATTTATCAGCGTACTACCTACAATTTGTTTTAATTAGATAATTAGATAGATTTAGATAAATATTTTTAAGTGAGATATTATTTATTCTAATCAGTTTATGCTGCATACTCCTTTGCTTTAAACTGGCTTTTAATGATCTTAAATATTCACTTCTATTAAGGATTTGTTAAAGTTTTTGTAAATTAAACTGAAATTAAAAATAATCATATGCCACCACGTTTAAATTTTTTTTTATTATGTCAGATAAATGCTGAAAATAAGTTTTAAATATTTTTTTACAAAGCAGCAAAAAGCTATATTATCCCTTTTACGCTCACAGTATACAGGAGTTAAAAGAAGTACTTTTTTAAAAAATCGGTTTTCGGTTTAACCGGGCAATCGAAAAAAACCGGTTGTCCTTTTTTAACAATTTAAAATAAAAAAAAAAAAATAATTTAAGTTATTTCGTGAATAGAGCCCTTTAGTTTTGATGCACATCGAAATTTATTATTTTTGCAGAGTAAAGCTTATTTTATACAATATAATATATATAAATGTAGGCTTTTGTTTAAAATAATTACAATATATATATATATATATATATATATATATATATATATATATATATATATGATTAACTACTTTGTAAAAATTATTTTGTATGATGTTTTCTAATACCGGAAAAAAATTTAAAACATTAACAGAATGGAAAAAATCAATCGAAAAACACTCAACATTTAAAAAATTTCCAAAATGGAAAAAAAACTAAAACAAAAAAAAAATCAAAATAAAAAAGACAAAAATCACCAAAATTTAAAAAAAACCGTTAAATCGAAAAAATGCTAAAACAAAAAAAAACGATAAAATGAAAAAATCACCAACACTAAAAAACATCATTAAAATTAAAAAAAAAAAAAAAAATAGCCAAACCAAAAAATTCCAACACAGAAAAAAATCTTAAAAATGGGAAAAACGCTAAAATTTATGAAAAAATCGTCAAGACGAAAACAATCGAAAAGATCGACAAAATGACAAAAAAGCAATGGAAACCCTAAAACGATAAGACGAAAAATCGCGATAATGAAGACAATCGCTAAAATAAAATAAAAACAATCAAAATAAAAATCACAAAAATATGAAAAATCGCAAAAACTAAAAAAACGACGAAATGAAAGAAATCGCTAAAAATTAAAAAAAAAACGTCAAAACAGAATAAATCGCCAAAATGGAATGAATGGAAAAAAAATCACCAAAACGAAAAAATCGTCCGACATACATCCGATTTAAAAAAAATAACAAAAAGTATTCCATTGGAAAAATTTTTTTATAGATGTGCAGGTCAACATTTTTTTTAATATCGCTTAAGAATTTACAAATTAATTTCAGATATGTGTTTAACTAACACATACAAAAAACACAAGTTTGTAAGAAATGAGAATTATAATTCCACATATCTTTTTAAAAAAAGAACTGAATTATACAAACTCGCAAGTGTTTTGTTTTCGTATTTAAACCTTTTTTATGTTTTTTATTTTATTTTTTACGAATTTTCGCAGTTTTTTTTAGAAAAACCAGAATTTATAACATACTATATTACATAGGTAAAAAATATTTTAAAGCTACTTTAATTTACAGATTACAATTACCGTTAAAAGTTTCCACTAACACTTTTATTACAATGTTAATAAGAGGGTTGGAGTTTCTTTTTTATTTACACTAAACATTTTTTATTTCAATAAGATAAGGGTAACGGAGCACCCCAATTATAACCTAGTTTATTTAAAACTATTTTTTATTTCTATACTACTTTTTTAAGTTTTTCGGGTTGAAAAAAAAATACTATACTTTCAAATCACTTGGCAACTCCATAAGAGATTCTGAACACTTTCACACATTCGTGATGAGACAAAATCGTTTAAGCTATTAGAAAAACTGTGCGATCTGAAATTATACTGTTTTTAATTTATCGAATTTTTTTTTATTTCTTTAAAAAAAAGTTAATATAATAGCGGTAGCAACAATTTAAAACTCCTGCAAAAATTCGCTCACTTTAACAACCAACTACTAAATGCTCGAATTGCCTCTATTCGCTATCGCCCATTAATTCGCAACTATTTTTTAACTAATTAATTATTTATTGTGTTACATTTATTACTTTCCATTACAATAAAACAGCAAAGAAATTGTTTTTTTATTATCATTTCATAAATATAATTTCTGTTTTATTTCAGTTTCTTTATTTTTTTTTTTTTTTTTTTTTTTTTGTCAGAGATAATTTTGTTATAATATTAATTTCTTTCTCGCTTTAATTAATACGAAATAAAGTTTGTTTTTGTAGATTTTTTTGTTTATTTTATTAAGTTATACCAAAGCTAAGAAACGCTAAAAATTATGTTTGTTTTTTGCTTTTTAATTCATTTTCTTTAAGGAATAATAACTAAAAAAATTATTTATAATATAAAAATAATATACAAGCGAAATATAAATGTAAATAAATTACATTACAAAGGAGATAATTCATTTTATACACAAAATAAAATTAAAATAAAAAAAATATTCACAACTTAACTAAGAATTAATAATAAAATAAAAATAAAGGTACCAAATAAAATCAGTTAAATAAATTAAATTTTTGTTATATAAACACGAATTATTATAAATAGGATCACACTTA
The DNA here is from genome assembly GCA_932274085.1 of Protocalliphora azurea. NCBI lineage: Eukaryota > Metazoa > Arthropoda > Insecta > Diptera > Calliphoridae > Protocalliphora > Protocalliphora azurea. The sequence continues at coordinate 15,723,131 of OW026521.1, read as the reverse complement.
GTTAGATGTTGCTGGTTATTTGTTTTTTAACAAAGCATATTTTTTATTCTTTCTCTTTTTATTTTAAATACAACTAAAACTTAAACTTAAATATAATTCTTTTTTTATACTTTTTCTTTACAAAACATATAAAAATATTTGGTGAGAAGCAAATTATATAAAAAAAAAACATAAATATACAAAATTTTAAATATTTTTATGGTCATTATATAAAAAAATAAAATAAGATAAAATTGAAAAGGATTTAAAAGTGAGTATCTTTTGACCGCAGCAGAAAAAAAAATTAAAATCATAAATAAAAAATGGCACAAAAACTTTAAACTGTTACAGAAATTAAATAAAAAAAATAAAAGTTAGGGATTGGAAATTTTAATCACGATATATAGTAAATATAAGTATCTGTGGTTTTGTTTTTTTTTTTAGATTTGTTTCTTTCAAGACTTAAACAGCTAACGGACGTATGTTTTTAAATATATATGTTTGAAATTCTTTCATTTATAACATTTTTTTAGGTTTCCGAAACTTTTTACCGAAAAATATTGTTTGTAATTCTTTAGATACTTTAATAGAGATTTTTTATGTTCAAAATAGTTTCTTTATCTTTTTTTAATTTTCAAAATATTGTTTTTCTCTTTTTAATCAAATCCTTGTTGGTTTTTATTTTATTGTGTGATTTATAAATCGTTATACTTGTTTGTGTTTTAGAGTTTTGTCGTAAATAATTTTCATTTTATTTTATTATTTTTAAGTATATAATAGTATATGATGTTTTTCTTTTAAATGTTTTATTATATGGATTAAATATATATTATATATATTTTATAAAATATATAAAGCTAGACACATAAAGATTTTCATTTCGTTTTGAAATCTGTGAACATTTTGTTTGCACGCTTAGTTATACTTTTTGTTTTTTTTTTTTTTCTTAAAAAAAGACAGAAACTTAAATTTAATTTTGTTTTCAATATTTAAACGCCGTTTTTGTCATTTGTTAAAAAATAAATTGATGCGGTTGTTGTTGGTATTTAGGTTTTACACACAGTCATGGAAGTCTCTTGAATTCCGATTTTGAATGTTTTCTGTTGTAGTTGTTTGTTAAGTTTTATTCGATTTGTTTTTTTTTTTTTTAAGAAATCTGTTGTTGTTTAAGAAATTACACATTTTTCATTATTGCCACTGATATTGACTTGTTCCAAATTGCGGGCAATTTCATGATCATCCTCGATACTGAAAAAGGGCATAAAATAAAAATTAAATATTGAAGATAATATTAAATTATTTAATTTTAGAACGAATAAAGCCAAGACCTTTGATTAGAAAAATTATTGAACCATTTTCCTTCAAATTACTTAAAACTATTTAAAAGACTGAGTGTATTTTTTAAGATTTATTTTTAGATTTAAAAAACAATTAAAATGAGTATATTTCAAATAACTGAATGTAACGAAAAAAAATTTTGAATTGTATATTTTTTTATTTTTAAACACTACTTTTTAAACTTTTTAACGAGAAATTTTTTAAATAAATAGTTGGCAATACATTATTTTTAGAAAATATTTTTAATGTAATTAAAATTAGAAAAAAATTTACTTAAATCTTAATTATTTTAACTTATAGCTGTGTTCGAAAAATTCGAAGTTAACTTCGAAATTTCGAAAAATTTACACTTTTTGTAAATTTATTATAAAAATACTTTAAAGAATATGAAAAATTAATGCTTAAAACATTTAGCAATATTCGAAACATTGAATTCTGTTTTTTTTTTTTTTTTTAATCAAAAAATTATAAAAAAACTTTAAAAATAACTAAAACCTTTAATAATTTTAATTTTTGTGTATGTTCGAAAGAATTCGAAGTTAATTTCGAATTTTTTCTGTTTAAAAAAAATTAATTTTTCATAAATATATTATGAAAATAATTTATAATATATGATTTTTTTTTTTTTTGTTAGTAATTAAGAAAATGTTAAATTTTTCCAAATTTAAAAGTCATTACATATTTCAAGTTTCTTTTTTGTCGAGAAAACACCTTTAATTAAAAAGTAAACTTTTTCGTAAAAGCACGATTTTTTAAAAAAGAAACCAATTCTAATTTTCAATTTTTCAAAACCCAAAATTTCCCTAAGAAGACCAAAAGTGTTTTCCCAAAAAAAAATAAATAAATAAACATTCGAACTTATTAAAAAATTAAAAGTTTCCTTAAATATATTATAAATATCATATAAAAGATATGTAAATTGTTTTTAAAAACATTTAGCAATATTTTAAAATTCAGAACACATTATTTAAAATTTTTTTATTTGAAAAAAAGAAGATAAGAAAAAATTAAATTTGTTAAAATTAAAGACAATACATACATATTTATTTTTTTTTCATTAAAAGTTCTGATTTGCAAAAAAAAAAACATGAAAATAAACTGTATTTGTTCTACTTTAGCATTACGATCAAATCGTTACCTCCAGAACTAGTTCTTTAATCAATAATTTTTGTTCGGAATTGTCACATTCAGAACTAGTTCTACAGAAGCGTTAAGGAACGGTTCTAGAACCAGTTATTAAAATTAAAGATTTTTTTATATTATTTTTCATTCGAATGAACCATTTACTAAAGCACATTTTTTATATCAATTTAATTTTGTTATACTATTTTAAATTTATTTCGATTTTTTAATTTTTTTTAATCTTTTTTAACTGTTCTAGGAAGTTATTTGGGATCCACTAATTTGGTCATAGAAGTAATTTGCAACTAGTTCTTAAGCACTCTTTAAAACCTATTTAGAATGCAACACAGTTCTACTCCATAAGTAGCAAAATTGGCCACTAATTTTAAAGATGTTACAAAAGAATCTGAAGTGGTTTTGATTAAACCAGTTCTAGAACTAATGATTTTAAAACAAGTTCTAAAATTTATTCTGGATTCCATTATTTTTGAAAAAGAAAAAAATATATAATATTTAAGAAAAGTAAAATTTTTCCAAATTTTTCGACAATACAAGACATTGCATATTTAAAAATTATTCAATAAAAAATAGAAGTTTTTTTTACAAAAAATAATCAAAATTAACAAAACCTTTATTATTTCAACATTTAGTTATGTTAGAAAACTTCAAAATTAACTTCGAATTTTCGAACTTATTTAAAAAAAAATGTTAAATTAGCTACAAAACATTTTAAAAGTAATTTAAAATATATGAAGAATTAATTTTTATTACATTAACAATATTTTAAATTTGGAAACGCATTTTATTTAAAATTTCTTTAAAAAAAATGTTAAGGAATTTTTGTTTAAAAACCTTTATCTTCAAAAAATAAACTTACGCTTGCTCCTCATTGTGTAAACACTGCACCAATTCATTACGTTTATCTACAATTGCCACCAATTTTTCCAAAAGCACACGCTCCTTCTCACGTTGAGCTTCAGTTTTACGCCAATCTTCCACAGATTGTGCAGCACGTAACTCCTCCTTTAGAAGATTATACTTATGTTCCAATTCACATTCTTTTTCACTAAAGTAATAAACAAGACAATAACAGAAATTAGATAAAATAATGAAAAATATTTAGGAAAATATTACTAACACAATAAAACATCTTAAATCGAAATTATTAAAGATTTTTTATAGACTAATGAACTTCTTTTTATAATTTAACATAAAACGATTTAAGATATTTTGCTCTACTTACTGTAAATTCAATTGCATTTGTCGTCGTATTAAAGCATTCTTCTTATTAACCAAAGTAAACCATTGCGATAATAGTTGTTCCTCCGTTTCTTCGGTAACTAATAAAATGAGTAATAGAAGAAATTATTAATTATTTTACTTATTTTAATAAAATTTTCCTTCCAAGAAAGAAGAAAAAAATTATCAACAACTAAAGCAGTTTTAAGGCATGTTAAAAAACATTAATTTAAGATGACATTAGTGGTTTTATATTTATTACAAAGTTAACAAAAATAAACTAAAATAAAGAACGTAGTTAATTTACAAACATTTAAATGGTTTTAATGAGTTGATTTAACGAAATATGTAATTAATAAACAAAATTATGTTATGGTTGCTTGATTGGTTGTCTTGTTTTTTAAGGACACTACTAAAGGCAGCAGCAGAAAGCTGAACAAATGTTTTGTTTATTATTATTTTTTTTATTATTAAGAGATTAAAATTAGTGCAGGCTTTAAGCTTGCTGGGTTTAGATTTGCTTTTAATTTCATTTATTTTTTTTTTTTTAATTTTAAAATTTGTTACATTAAGCAAAGCGGAACAGAACTGAAAGTTTTGTAAATATTTCTTTTTAAAACATTTACCGCCACCACATTTGCTTCTACTTCTTGACCTTCTTTGAGATGTGGAACGTCTTCTATGACGTCTTCTGACTACTTTATCTGTCTCTTCCTCATCACTACATATTTTGAAATTATCACAAGAGGAATGATTGGACGAAGCTGAGGATAATATACTATAGGGTTGTGTTGAGGTAGTAGTTGTAATAATTGTTGTATTATTATGATTATTTATATTATTATTAATATTATGATTATTATTTTTACAATTACTATTATTATTATGATTTTGTAAATGATTGTTTGTCGAGGTTGCAGATGAGAAATCTTTATCTTGTTGATGCAACTCAACAACACATGACTGTGAACGTTGTCTTTTAATATGGGGATGTTGACGTTTACGCAAACGTCTTGTATTACTGGCCTGTTGATGATATTTATTATCATCAACATCATCATCACTTGAAATTGAAGATGAAGAGGAAGCTGATGATGATTCAGTACTACCCGTAGGTGATAAAGATAATTCACCATTTTCTATATCTAATAATTTAATGCGTATTGTTTCACCACCACCAATACTATTACGTATTAATCTAATAAATGAATTTGGTTTAGATCTATTATTACTTGGTTTGCCGCCCATAACAGCTCTTAATTTCTTCTCCAAACTATTGGCCTTTTGATCCACTGCAACTTGTTCACGTTCTAGGGCCTCCAATTCAGATTGTATGTAGGAGAGTTTTTCGCCCTAAAAATGTAAACAGAAATAATTATTTGATTTATTTGAATATTTTAAATTTTCTATTCTTACCATATTTTCGCTCTTTGGTGTTGTTATTCTATCCATAACGTTATTAAAAGATTGTAAAGTACTGCCACCATTTGTTAAACTTAATCTATGACTAGGACTTAATTTATTTAGATTATTACTACTACTATCATTATCACGAGGTGGTGTTATTCTCTTTGTTGGCGATAATTGTTGTTTGGGCGATGTTGTACTACCATTATTCTCTTCTAACTCTAGGGTATTGTTGATCGGTGAAATCGTGCGTTCTGAGGTGAAATTGTAGCGTTTTGGTTTTGTAGGCGATGTTGGACTTTCCAAACTACTGTTATTGGAGGATTTGTTGCGTGTTTCGAGTATTAAACGTCTGGCTTGTTCACGTAAACGCTGTTGACGTTCCTCCTAGGATATAGAAAACATTTGTATTAGTAAAAAAAAGCTGATGTAATTTATAAATTTACATTAGCTTTGTTTCAGTATTTATCAGATTTCCAGGGTTTAATCAGAATTTACAGTAGACCCTTCAACTGTATGGCCAATTGAAAGATTTTTAGTATAAATCTGTAACAACTAAATTACTCGAATTGAAATGTGTGGAACACTTGTAAAGGAGTTGTATCTTTTAGCAATTTTGGCCAAGATATCTGTACTGAGATCGTTATATGAACTTCATTCAGAAAAGTTCATATTTTTTTACATACTTAAAAATTGGAGGAAATTTAGCTTCAAAAAATTTAATTTTTGAAGTTATAATTTCTAATAAAAATTTCTTTAGATTTGAAAATTTTTAAAAGATGATTTTTAGTACATGTAAAGATCGTTATCTTTCTAATCGCAAATATTTTTTAACCAAAAGAGATATTACAGGTGATTAAGCATGTTTTTTCTTCATCTCATCAAATTTTTTAAAAAGGTTTTTCGGACTTGATTTGTAGATGTTACGATTTTTCGAAACTTTTTCATACTCGAGATGGTCAACATTGACGCCCTGTAGCTAATCTCACATTATTACAGGATATTACAAGATAATTTTTCTGAAAGCTTAATCAGTGATGGAATTTAAAAATGTTTATTTAGTGCCAAGTTAGGACCAAAAATTTACTAAGAAGGGTTGAAAAGGGCCAAATATACTTTTTTTATCGAATTAAACCAGATTAAAAGAAAAAGAAAATATAAAATCTCTTAGTAATCGGACAAAAATTTGAGTCAAGACATTTAAGACAAAATGAACGACAGTAAATTGAAATACAACATAATCTTAGAGAAAAAAACAGAGTATTGCGCATTTAAAATTTATGAAAGAGAATATCAACATAAATGGCCGTGCAACATTATGTTCCATTGGTCGTAGAAACTTGAAACTTGTCCAAGATGTTAAAAAGGATGTCTGATTTCATAATTTTAGAATAATAGAATAATTTCGTCTTGGTGTTCTGTATAAGATTTAAAAATCAAGAGAAAATTTTTTAATATTCATATCTCGCATCATACGCCTTATACATTTGTAAAACTTGGTCTTGTAATAAAATAATTTGGACTTGCTGTTATATTATAATATATCGATGCCCTATATTCAAAATCCTCTATCTGAGGATTTCATGTAACTGCATTTTCGATGCCATTATATTCCTCATAACAATGCTCATCTATGATAAAAATTTCAAATGAAAATTGATAGTTTTTTCCCAATTTCATCAACGCTTTTGTATCTCCCCAACTTAAAAAATAAATATTTTATTTTTTAGTGCGAAACCCTCTATCTCTGAGTAATTATTTTATTTTTTTGACAAATTAAATATAACATATACCAATTCTGACTAATTTGTACTGCTGATTATGAATCTGACCAAAAAGTTTAAATCGGTTGAATAGTTCTTTAGATATACAGTAATAAATATTCACTTTGTATGACAGCTACTATCCGCTGTAAAGCTACCCTACCTACTTTCATATCAATTGTGAAACTTTACAGGAAAATTGTTACCACAAAACCTCGTGACTTTCACTGTAATAGTTCCATAAATATGTGATAATTAAAATTTATCTTGTAGAGGGGCTAACACTTCCCCTAAAACTGCCCGCCATATTTTCATATCAGTTATGTTTCTCGATAAGGAAATTATTAATTAATTATTAATAGTTTTTCATTTAAGCGATAAATAATTTTTACTCTAATAATAATTATTATTATTTTGTTTATATTTGGGGGTTCCATTCCCTCTGCGCCGATCCCAAAATAAAGTAGCCTATTTGAATTATGTTGGTTTTTTAAATTACTAACTGGTTTAAAAATCATACGTTAAATGTATTTTTTAGAATGCAGAATCCTCTATGTCGTTATTTTATTTATACACATTGAATAATTTAAAAGTGCAAAAGCCTCTATCTCTCTTTAAAATTGCCAATATTGTAAAGTATTAAAAACAAATTATGTAAGATTTTATCGTTATTTTAATTAAATATTGTAAAACATCATTTTTTGAATACTTGCAAAATAAGAAAAATAAACAGTTTTTTCGCTCTCCTGCAAAGTTGTGTTTTTCGAGATAGAGGTTTTTGAATATATATTATAATATATTACTGATATTATAATGTATTACTGATATACTTATTACTTTGATTGTAATAACTGTCTTAAAATCACTCAGAGTAAACATGTGACATTCTGCGAAACATTAATGAAATATTGTAAAAATTAGAGGTTTGCTCTCAATAAATTTATTTTAAATTAGTACAAGAAAGTGTCAAAACAGTTTCCAAAGTGCCGCGGTACCACTGGAAATGCGATAGTACCAAAAATGTTACAATTGTGCAATAAATCTCATCACTGAGCTTAGGTCCGTACTCCTCTACAATTCTCCCATTCATTTCAATTCGATCCGTCCAGTAGTTTAGTAGATAAAAATGTATTACCAGAATTTTTGCTATTGGCCCCACTGTACGTTCCCGTAAAGTAAATTTCTTTGTATTTTGTTGTTTTTGGGATAATTTTTGACTGAAACCTGTAAATTTTACAAGTACTGGAACAGAGCTATTATTTTTAAGGAATTTTAAATTTCAAGTAAACTTCGCAGCTTGAAGTAAATTTAAAAATACAATTTTTTAAAACTGGTTTACCCCTGGGGCACTTTCACTAACTCCAGCATGAAATTATAAACTTTATTTTAGGATTTTTAAAAATTTCAATAATTTAACTTTTAACCCCACAAAGAAGTCCTTTTTTATAAAATATTAATTAAATATTAGTTGTTAGAAATAATAAAATATGTAATTGATTAAAAGCTATTAATATCAAACTTCTTTATAAAACAAAAACTTTTACAAAAACTAAAAAACTTAAAATGAAATTAAATTAATAAATCATAACTAAATGAAATGATTGATAATGAGAGTTTTACTTACATCATGAATATTTTTATCATTTTGAGAAATTCTTAATTTCTCCATCATGATACGAGCCTTTTCACTTTGTTCTTTATGACGTGATAAAATTTTCTACAAAAATTAAGCGCCAACAAATAAAAATATAAAAAATATAAAAACAAAAATAAATTAAAGCCAAACAAAAGCTAAAAATAATAAAATTTCATACAATAAATTAATAAACATAAGCATAATCTAAGCTGTAAAAAATATTAAACAAATCAACTCAAATTCAAAATAAATAACTTTTTTAATCGATAAAATTAAACAATTTTACTTACATTTGTGGTATTTGGATCTAAAGTTGTAGGCGATGAGGGCTCTTTTAATGGTTGTTGTGCATTTGAAGATATATTTTCCTGATTTGAAGAATTTAATTTCTCTTTATCATCATGCTGTTCCAAAGAACCATTATTATCCTCTATCAAAGGCGATGCAGGTGTAATGGCCAAATTACTCAAATTTGAATGCTGAGAAGCATTTATACTATTCTTATCCTTGGTAGGCGACAACACTTTACCCAGTATACTCTTTGAACCGGACAATATTAAATTCTTAACATCTTTTTTAGCCGTAGGTGATAGCTGTGTTTTATTATTACTATCGAGGCCAAAGATATCGTCATCCAAAGAATTCTGATGTAAGAGTTGTGCTTTCAAATGTGATAAATTGAGTAAATTTTGTGATGATAAATTGTCAGTTTTATAATTGCCAATAACATAGCTAGATTCATCAGATGTGGGACCTAAGGGAGGGAGTGCAGCCAAGCCAGCAAGCAGACAAACAAAATAATTAAATATTTATAGTTAGCAGAGAGAGGGAAAAAATAAAAATGTTATTTTATTAATTTGTTTTGTTGATAGGAATTTTTTATGCATTTCAATTAATTTACCAATTTGTTCAATTTGTAGTTGTTTACCCGTAAAATGTGCACGCAATTGATGTAAATATGTCATAACTGCCAATTTATCGGGTACGGCCAATAAACTCATATCACGTGGCTCAATAACACGTGGTATACCTAATGATTCAGCCGCATCAAAGGCTATACGACAATTACCTACCACATCATGGGGTGTAAGTTTAGACATGTCTCTGTAACAAAAGCAACAAAACAATTAAAAAATAAATATAATAAACAATACTTTAAAAACATTATGCGGAAGGAAGTTTTTTTTTATTATTTTCTAGCATTGTTTTTTTATTTTATTATTATGTTTTTATTTAAAGAAAAAATTCTCAAGCTGATTCTACACAGTGCGGCTGATCGCAAAAATTTTGGTAATAAACTACTAAAATTTATGGGAGAGTAGTAGAGGAGGACCTAAGCTTTTAGACCTTTCCAAATTAAGTAAATAAAACAATCTCAGTCCAGATATCTCGGCCAAGATTGCTAAAAAATTCACAATTTTCTTGTATGTGCACACGCATACATGCACACATTTATGTATACACTTTACTGAACTTAATTCTGCGTGACCTATACGTAAATTTTAGTATTTATACTTTTTAAAAAAATTTTGTTTAGATTTAAAAAATTAAAAAAAAAACAATCTGATAACACTATTAATATGATTTTTTTAGACGAAAAGAACAAAACTAAAAAAATTTTACTAATTTAATAAAATATGCTCTTCATTTTTGAGCAGACGTTAACTATTTTAGTGTCAAATCAATCAATCTATATATATATATTAAAACTTTTTTTAGATTTTAAAAGTCTATCATGACTTTTTTCTAGCCCTATGAAATTTAAATTTGGGTCACCACTTCCGACCAATGCTGGAAGTAGGGAGCAACTATCAACCAAATAAAAATTTATTTATTATCCATTCTTAAAACCTTCTCTTTTAAAATATCTGAAAAACATATTTTTTATTACATAAATGTTGGGAATAACAAAATATATTTTTTGTACACAACAACAATTGTACAAAACACATTATTTTGAAATATATTGGAATCTTAGGATATTAAAAAATCACTCCTATATTACGGAAATTATTTGAAAAAATCGAAAAAGGTCAAGACAAAAAATCGAATTTCTTTTTTCTTCTCATCAAGTTCTATATATTGATTTGTAAAAGTTACGAGTTTTTGAAACTTTTTCATTCTCGAGGTGCTCAACTATGATGATTTTTCTGAAAGCTTAAGTGAAATAGAACTAAATCAGAACTTAACTTGAAGTAGACCAGAACTGAACTAGAAGTGAACTAAAACTAAAATAGAACTGACCTTGAACTGAACCCGAACAGAGCTAGAATTGATACAGAACTGATCTAAAACTAAAATAAATTTGTTTTGGAACCAAAGTAAAGATAAACAAGAACTGAATCTAATTTATAACTGAGCTATAACTGATCTAAAATTTAATTAGAACTTATCTAGAAAGGAACTTAAATAGAACTAAACTGAAATTTAAATTGAAGTATATAAGGACTAGAGCTGAATTAAAACTAAACCGGAATTAAAATGGGACTGATATATATTTATTTAAAATACAAGAATTTTTTTTAAGCTCCTAAAGTTTCTTAAGTTCCGTTTGAATCTATACTTATATTCAACATTCAAATCCTATTCCATTATTTCAAAAACATTAAATTTTTTCTGGGTCAAATTATACTCACATTAAATTTGGTTCAAAATGATGTATTATAGCACAAAATGCCATACCATTACGCCAACTGGTCGTTAAATTGGTAACCTTAACATTTGGATAATCTTTGGTAACTTCTTTGCACCATTCCAGCAAATCTTGACCGGGTGTATTTTCTTTGAGTATAATCTTTTCGACAGGTTTCGTTGATGAGTTATTTGTTGTACTATTATGATGTTGTAAAGAATTTACCGATAGATAACCATTCGAATTAGAGGAATTATTGCTGTTATTCGAATTATTTGCAGCAGGAATAGGATTTGGAGAAGGTTCTATAGATTCATATGATTTTTTAAGATTCAATGGTTGTAACTCAGGACGTTTTTGTTCAGATTTTTGATTAATTGCAACATCTTTTAGGGAATCCTTACTCGAATCGTTAGTTTTCGTTGGTGATGTTGTTGTTGTTGTGGTTTTAGGGGTATCCTGAGTTTTACAATTCGTATTGGTTGTTGCAGTTGTCATTAAGATAGTAGTAGGAGTTTTAGTATTATCATCTATAGAAAATTCCGTGGCGGTTATTGTAGATTCATTGACTGTTGAATTATTTTTAGAATCGGGAGATTTAATTTTTTCAAATGAATATTCCAAAGAATTTAAGGACTCTTGTTCAGGTTTATGTGTTTGGTCTTTGGTTTGTTGTTGCTGTTGTTCATATTCTTCTGGGAATTTTAAACCTTTACGTATGCGATCCATCTTTGAACCTTCTTCCGATTTCTTGTCATTATTAACTTTGGCTATAGGTGTTGAGGTTACAATTTTTGTTAATTTAAATTCCTTTTTCGTTGCTTTATCCGCCAATTTTTCATCGCTAGGAACTTTCTGTGTTGGCGACAGTGTTGACGTTGCCGCTGTTGCTGTTGTAGTTGTGGTGGTTGCTGCTGCAGCACTTGGTGTTTTTAATAAGTCCTCATTGAAGTCATCAAGATGATCTTCATTCATGGGTGAATATGGATATTTATCTGATTCAAGTTCAAAATTTATATTATTAACTTCAGCCAATGGAGTTGGATCTTCTGACAAAGAAGGTACTACATTTATACACAACATTTACATAGACACGCACAATATAAAATCAAATGATGGTTTGATTGGTTGTGGTTTGTGGTTATGGGATTTTAATTTATATTTTTTATTTTGGTATGGATTTTATGGGTTTTTGTGGGAGATTTATTACATTATGGTTGATTGGTTAATTGATTATATAGTTTTAATACAGGACAATAGTTTTAAGTTTAAATACACAACAAACACATACACAAATTAAGTTAATATATGGTGATTAATGTAGAATGGCCAGATTGTTTTATTTTTTTAGAATTTGTTGAGTTTTTGGGTTTTTGAAATTTTGTTTTAGTTTTTTTTTTTTGGTTATATTTATAGAAGGGATAAAAGAGAATAAAGAGTAGAATAAATTTACAATTAACAAGTTAATAATTGTTAAATATTTAAACTAGTTTAGTACAGTAAATACTACAATTAATTAATATGATATAAAATTTACATAAATAAACTATTTATTGTAAAAATACTTGAGATAAAAAGGAGAACAATTGATGATTGCTTTAAATAAATAATTCTTAAAAGTTTTAAACTTAAAAAAGCTAAAATTAAAAAATAAAATGTAAAAATCCTAGTTTTTTTGTGAGTTGATTCTGGTCCGGGCTTATAATAAAATATATGATTTTTTTGTAATTTAACAAGTCTCTTATTTTAAAGCCTCAATTTCTTTTATTTTGCCAAACATTGAAAGCACATTTAAAAGCACATAAAATATATTTTGGTAAATATTTGCGAAAAAGCTTTTTGCGTGAACTCGAAAGCCACAAAAAAAACTTTCAAAGAATAATGTTTAGGCCCTATCTTAAAATCAGAACAAGATTTTCTAAAATCTAGAGTGAAAGGTAGGGCTAGACTCTGGATTCGGAATCGTAAAAGCAACACAGAAAGTGGTAAATGTAAGTAGACTTTAAGCTGATCGTATTATGGAAACATGTGGAAACATGATCAATACCTTTTTTCGGAAGTTCGAAATCCGCAAAAAAACTTGTAAAGAGTAAAAAAGATCAAACCCTATTTAACGAGGCGCATTTGGAATCATAAAACCGGAACGAGATTGTCTAATACATCCACAGAAAGTCACTTCAGAGTGGTGGAATCATTGACTTATTTAAGAAGCAGAAAACTAGCATAAAATTGTCGAAAACTCAATGCATCCACAGAGAGTGAGAAATATAGGCTGATGGCATCATTGACACATGTGGCAATCAAAAGATTTTCGCGTGAGCTTGAAAGCCATAAAAAACTTTGAAACCAGTAAGAAAGATCAAACTCTACAACGAGCCGCATTTGAAATTGTGAAACCAGAATAAAAGTGCCTACAAATCAATATATCCACAGAGAGTGATAGGCAGGGGTGGACCTTGGAGTGATGAAATCATTGATTTTTGTGAAAATCAAAAAAGCAGCACAAGATTGTCGAAAACTCAATTCATCCAGTGAACTTTAAGGCAATAGCATCGAACAGTGATTTCAAAACGATTTTTTTTTTTTTTTTTTGTTTTGTAATAACGTTTGAACCGCTGGATATATTTGAATAAAATGTCATACGGCTGAGGTATTTTCCAAGTGGTTTGGAGAAACACAGGTTCCTAACAGGTCTGAGGGGCAGGTGGTAGTTAGAACAACGGTCATTCCACAAGCCCTATCCGAATTTCGTACATTTTCAATATTTTTTTTTTTTTTATTTATTTGTGGAATTTTCAAATGTTAAAGCTGAAATTAAAAAAATCTGTCTTGATTACATACCTACATATTTTCGATAAACACACAAAAAATATTTTATAAGCCAATTTTAGGACAAGTTTATCTATAAATTGTCAAAATTTCATTGGAATACCTCTACTCGTTTAAATTTTATTTCCGTCCAAATATTAACATTACTTCTCAAAAATATACTTAAAATTTAAATTTTAAGTATTTCGGGTCATGGTCAACTTTTTGAAATATAAAAAAAATTTCGGATCCGGAGGAAAAAAAATAATTTTTTAGTTGAAAAAGTTTTACCAAATTTTTGAAAAAAAAAAAATCGCAAAAACATTTCTAAAAGTTCAAAAAAAAAAAAAAAAATAATAATAATAATAATAATAAAATAAATACATACTTTTTTGATTTGGAAACTGAGCTAACTTTTTAACAGAACAGAGATAGGTTAACAATTAAACATATAAATTTGACAAGAAAATGGTTAACTTGTTTATTATATTAAACAGCGCAGAAGCTGTAAATTTGTCTTAAATAATTTTAGGATTTATATAGACATATGATACAAAAGCAAAAGAAATACTAAGAGCGGATAATGATGACAAGAAAATAATTATGATTCATAATAATCATTAGGCAATGGCGGTAACAATAACTTTTTATCGGAACTATATATTTATATGATTCTTTCATCAATATTATTTGGAATTTTGTACAGAATCCAGGAAATATTTTAGAAAAATTATACGACACAAAAATGAGTCAAAAATTAACTTCAGTCTAAATATCTCTTAAAATAAAATTGTATAAAATTTTTTTACAATCAAATCGTTAATGAAATTTTGTAAATTTTTTAATTAGTTACCCGATGTGGAGGTTCACACCCTGCCCCCGATCTATTAGGAAACTGTGTTCCTCCAAACTACTTGAAAACACCTCAGCATTAGCCATGCGAAATTTCATTCAAATATATCCAGCAGTTCAAAAGTTACAGAAATTAAAGATGCATAGTGGCTATTGGGGCCACTATGCATCTTTAATCTAGCCATGGAAGTCAGACCGAGAAGCAGCACGAATATCAGAAGAATTTAAGTAAAGGTTTATTTTTCATCATTTTTAAAAAGATACTTTTATAAATTAACCAAACCTTTTAAAAGGAAGTCATATAATTCCTTTTTTAGGTTTTTTCCTAATTCTTTCACCAATTGTTCTCATTTACTACAACTTACTACAATAACAATTTCAATTATATATTTATATAAATTTATTAAATATAAATTTTAAATACATACTACTATATAGTTTTTATTTTCATAAACATAAACATTTATAAACAAATTAATACAAAACAATAATATTTGTATTCAAACAAAAACTTACCACTCAAAGGCGTTGGCAAATCCATGCAACCATTTAGACTGGTAGTCATTTGTTCCAATTGCTGGGTGAAGTCAAATAAATGATCTGATATATCAGCAGAATTTTCTAAATCCGGTATATCTTCTAAATCATCCAAAGGAGCAACATCACAGTTATTGTTAACAGACATTAAAGAAACCACACTTTGCATGTCTTCATCTCTATAAAATAAAAAGAAAATTAAAACAATTAAAAATTTATTGCTACAACAATAAACTAATTTCTTCTTTAAGTTCACACTTACGTAGCTTTGCCTTCACGTAAAAATACACAACTTATGGTTAATTCTAACTCAGCTGCTGTTACTTTACGTGACACCGGCTTTAAACTTAAAGTAAAACTTTGTTGTGTGGACTCTATACTGGCATATTTACGCATATTTATATTGGCATTGGCTAAAACACGCTTTTTACCCATGGGAGTTATCTGCAAAGAAAGAAAGCAACATTTTTATATGAACATCTCATATTAAAATTAAATTTATATTAGAAAAGTAAAGGGAAAAGAAAATATAATAATTAAAACAAAAGTTAATTTTATAAACTAATTTTATTGAAATGTATGTAATCATATTTGCTTGTATTATTATGTTTGTTATGAATTAAATAGTTTGTTTTATAATTATAAATACACTTTGTTTTCTTCAAACAGTATCTTTTTATTATTAAAACTTTTTAACCCTGAAATTATTTAACAAACTGTATGTTACATGAATGTGTAAGTATTGTGTGTATTTTTGTAGATATTTATTTCCGTTTTAAATGTTTGGTGCGTGACCAAAACTAATCGTAATAAAAACATAGAAAATTTACATTTAAAGCTTTAACCGCTTGCAAATATGGCCCACACTAGCAAAAAAAATAATATTAAACCTACAGTTCTGTTAAAGAAACATTCATATTTTAAATTATTTTAAATTATGCTAGAACTAGAAGTCAAATGATCCTTGATAGATTACGGAAAGACAGTCTAGTAGCCATTACGAAAATAATTTTCTTCTTTAATAAATTTTAAAAGCGATCTCTTTAAAACCAATTTACGTTATAGTCCCCCTAACTACCCTATAGATTACTTAGGGACAGTAATAAAGCAGCAGGACTCAAAAATGTAAAATAAACTGAAAATATATAGTTCCTACTAGGGTATCCAATCGATTAATCTTAATTCGGTTACCCGATTAATTTTGGTCTATTAACTGTTCGAAAATTGCCAATTTTCGAATACTTTGTATGGAATAATCGAAATTTATTTTTCTGGAGATAATAAATTTAGATCATTTTTTTATTTTCTGAAATAAATTTATGTGAATTACATCTTTTTTAAAATGTCTGTTATATCCCAGCAAAAATTAGTAAGTCATTTTAGGGAAGTACTTTTTCATTACTTCCAAAGTTTCAATAAGTGTACGTTTTCTTGTGCTTAAGAAGTAATACAAATAGCATCCAAAAGTATTACTAAAAGCAGATTCAAATGAATTGATCTGCTATAAAACACAGACATTCGTTTGTTAGTTTTGAGAAAAGCTTGTTACTAAAAAGAACTGTTTTAAACAAATGAAAAATGGCATCATTTTTTTATTAAAAATATGTTTCTAAACTTCTAAAACTTTTTCCTTGCGCCGATGAAAAATAATTTTTAATAATAATTTTAAATGTGAACATGAATAGGTATCAAAAAAGAGAACATGTACCAATGACAAACCTATATTAATTTATTATTATTTTTTTTTTTTTTTGGACTAGAATTTTTAATAAAATGCGAATTTTGAAAATATTAATTTTAATTTTGACTTTTATGACAAAAAATCGTTCGCAGACAGAGAGTTACATTAAAAAGACTGATTAAGAGAATATTTTGTAGCATTAGATCAAAAAGTTACATTTTTTCTACAAATGGGAGAAAAAACTGAATCCTTTTTGAAAGAATTTGATCTTTATTATGTTTCTAAAAAACTATTTAAATAAATTAAGTACTAAAATTAGGGTTATTAATATGTTTTACATGTATTTATTACTTAGATAATTCGAAATCTTTTACTCGAATAATTTGCTATTAATCGGTTATTAACCGATCAACTTTTTACAGCGAATAATTATTTGTCGAGTTAACAATTAATTTGAAACTCCGAATAACTGGACTCCCTAGTACATAATTTAAAGCTCTCTAAAAACTGTGTGGTATTTTTTCAAATTTGCTATTTTAACAACACTTATTTTAAATAATATTCTATGCCCAGAAAATATTTGTTATAAATAAAATCGATTTTTCATCATAAAACGTGACTCGACTAATATTTTTCTATATCTGTTAATTTTTTTTTTTCAGCTAAATTTTAATACATGATTTTTAAATTTATTTAAACATGAGAAAATTTTCCGCTTTTTCAATTTTGATTTTCATCAAGTTTAAATGTAAGTTAATAATATTTTAACACCTACACATATTCCAACTTTAATATGCAACATGCAGAAATATGGTGTAAGTGTTTTCATTTTTTTTTTTTTTTTTTTTCTCCTAACTTTAGGAAAAAGTGAATGGTTATGAATAAAAGGCAGGTGTGGGTATGATAAAGTACGAGAGCTAAAGAAAAAAAATTTGATTTTTGTTGGAGCTTAATATTTTTTATTATATTAAAAAAATATTGAATTAAACACTAAAGGGTTTCTTTTCTGAAGATTTGCATATCAAATTTGAGAAAAAATTAAAAAAAATTATTCCCTAATAAGCTGATATTTTAAATGGATACTGAAATTCTATTGGTTTAAAATTTAATAAAATAAACAAAGTTAAGTCTTAAACATCAAAACCACACGGACCTCAGAGAGCTTAAAACTTTGTGAAAGAACGATCCTAGACTTGTTTACGGTAAAGTGCATTGAACAATGTGAAAGCAGTACGAGAGGATATTTTACACAAATTTTTTATGTAAGGAGTTTTGACGTTTAAACCAATTATTAAGAGGGTGAAGTTTGACAGTTTAACAAATCAAAATAAATAGGGCTCATCATATCACCTTGTAAATATACCTTGGTCTAAGGCTTTTGACACTGAAAGTCTTCCAGGACATCTTCCAGTCCACAATGACAAATAACATAAAGAGATACATAAATCGTAAACTATCTGAGTGGTCGTCAGTCGTTTGTGGTGTTAAGAAACAAATGATGAAAACCCCATAGATTTAAACAGAGAGTTACTCAAGGAGGAGTTTTGACGTCAAACCTGTTTAACTACTATCTCTCTAAATTTCCCTACCTCCTTAAGGAGTAGTGGTGATTATATATGTGGACGACTGTACCATTATGGCCACAATGTTGATGACCTATGCGGTACCGTGAATAATTAATTATTATTGTCGATGAAGTACTAATTCCGATAGCGAGCCACCCAAAGATTTTGTGGGTTGCATTTGACAGCCTCAGGTATCAATCACCAATTGCAAAGTAGAAAAAAGATTCTGAAAGTGCTAGCCAGCACTTAGGGTATGGACAAAGAAAACTTGGCTTATAACTTTAATGCTTATAACTTTTTCTATACGTAAAAAAAAAATATTAACGTTAACATTTTTACCTTTGTTATTATTCTATGTACTAAATTTTTCTGAAATAGCAAAATTAGTTCTTCTTAAAATTAAAATTTAGCAAAATTCATGCAAACGCATAATTTAAATTTATAATCAAAAAACTTGTCTACCATATAAAACAATTGGTAGAAGTGAAAGTGATTTAGGAAATTCAGTTTTTTGAATCATAAAAAATACGAAGAGTTCTTGATTACCGAAATGAACCCTGATAACCGAAGAAAAAGTTGACTTAAAATTGTAGGATCGCAGACAAAACAATACAAATTTAAAGAAAAAAGTGCTAAATCTCTAGATGGAATGTGATTCATTTTTTAAATTACTTTGTATATTTTATGTATATTTTATCAGAAAAGTTAGAAAAAAAGCTCCTGATAGGAACGCCAAAAGAAATATGGAGCCAAAGGAGAGAACGCAAATTATTGAGATTAATTTTTTTCAAAAATATGATTACGTCTAAAGGGCAATATAAAGTACGTACTGTCGACCTTTTTACAACATTCCTGTTATGGGAAATGTAGCACATAAATGTTGTCTAAAAAAATCAATACTGTCAAAGAAATTTTCGGGTTGGCCAGCCATGTGAGTGCTCTCGAAAAAGATTCCTTTCTATTATTAGAAATCAAAGCGAATTCTATTTTTTTGGGCCTGAGCTCGCATCTCAACATTACAACAAAAAGTAGCTGAGTAGTATCAAACAAATGGTGCTGCTATGTAACAAGGGAGACCAATCATATAAACTGTCCAAAATTCAGTAAATTTGAAATGTGTTTGACCATAGTAAAAAAATATTTAAAGAAACTTAATACTGAGTAAAAGAAAACAGAATAAAATAGAGTTTAAAAAGTAGTGGACCCATTCCAACAAAAAAGTAACCGAAAACACAAAAAAAAAAACTTTTATTTTGGGTATTCCAGAAAATATTAAATATTTTATTAAAAACTAACAAAAAATTAATTTTTCGGTCAAGTGATACCTAGTGAAGAAATATACAAAGCTGCCACAAAATGAAGCATTTATGACCGTCAGAAGATTATGTTAACTAAGCAGTTCCACCTGGAATGTCATCGGAGAAGACATCCAAACTTTAAAATCACACAGTTAGTGCCTCCTCGAAACATGTCAGGAATGGCTTTCACATATACAAGGAGAATATTAGAAAATATGTTCAGGACCCTTTGGACCATAGTTAGTTTGAGCAACATACATAGATACGCCATCAGTTGTGCAGCTGCAGTTTATGGCAGTATAATCTGTCAAGGGTAGTTATTGCTCAACTAGAGGTCGGGATGGAGCAATAGGCTTATTGCTTACTGGTTCCGCACAGACCGTGACGTCTCTAAAATACGTCTAGTATCTTAAGAGATCCTTTATAATACTGCCACATAGTCCATCTAACCTTACTTTGTCCAATGGATTTAGAGACTCAAACTGTAGAAGAAACTCAATTTCTTTTATTTCACTTCTATGCAGAATTATTAATAACCCAAGATCGTTTCCTAATTATCTATAGTATATAGTATCGAAATTTATCTTACACGATTAAATTAGATTAAGGTAGTATACGCTTCCAATTTATTATACAAGATTTTTATAAAATTAAAAGAATCACGATCGCTTTCAATGGTACATGTTCGTTTCCTGATTATCTGCTCGATCTTAAGTTTTAACTCAAAAAAAAAAAAAAAGACCATATCAAATCTGATTTTAGAGCGATTTGGTCTCGTTTCTTTTTGGAGCTCATTGGAGATGTTGCAGACAGGATACACTTTTATGATACCCACACATTTAAGATTATTCGCTGTAAACTCCGGATCGTGTTTCAATTTGTAGACTAAAGTCCTTAAATTCTTTTTTGCACTGTTACAAAAAGCTCCATCCAGATGACATTCCTAAAAGGGCAGATTACATAATTAATAAAGTTAGAAAGCGAAACATCGATTGTTTGTTTACCTGGACTAAATCCAAAGAGTGTCACATTTTATAATAATTAATTTTAACCCTCAAAACGTCAATAAACTGTAACCGTCTGTGGTTGTTCAGATTTCTCGACATAAACGACGAGATGAAAATCTGGATTATCAAAAATTTAAATTCTTTCACAACATTTGACAAGCAATTCTATTTATCAAACCTAATGCAGAGAAAAAATATAGTTGTGAATTTTTACAGCAAGCATATCATGTTTAAAAGTTTTTTTTATAGCCACTGAAATAATTTATATTATTACTGCAAACGCATTATTATGGTTGTGGTAATCAATTATTCGTTTCCGTAACCAAATTATATTTGTTGTGTACACAAAATAAGTTTGTCACAGCAACTAATATGGTTCCTTTTTAACCAATTCTAGAATATGCTCAAATATTTTCTTCTGCGTTTTTATTCTAGTTTAATATTTTAGTTTTTAGTAATCTACCCTTTTACAAGGCCCCTTATGAAAAAATAATACCGCACACCTCTTCTTATATATTTTCTTCATATTTAATCGAATGTACTTTTGCTTTCATTTAATCATAAACAGTCCTTCCGCTATTCATTACATTACGTTGATGTGTTTTTTTTTCTGTCTCGCATAACTTTCAGTTGGTGTTAAAGAAAAATTTAAATACAAAAAAATTTAAATTAATGCGTGGAGGCGTTTTTGTGTCTGCAAATGTCACTATTAATTAAGGAATTAAATTATATATTTTTTACATAAACAAACATTATTCTTATGAATGTTAAAAAAAATTATTAAATTACTGAAAAATTAAAATAAAATAAAAACAAATTAATCATGCCATTAAGGAAAAGCTAAAGAATTTAATTTAGTCAAGACATGAACCCTAAGTTCTTAGGAATTATTATTATTATTTTTTTTTTTTTTTTCGTTTATATAAATTAAAATTAGAACAAAAATATTTATTGCTTTTTAACAAGGTAATACCCAGCAAAAACTTTGCTTTCCTGGTAAGCTAGCAGGCATAATTGGAAACAAAAATAAACTATTTATTTCATACCTGAATAACTAGTTATTCTTGTTCGAATTGTCCACAAATTCATGTAGTTCTTTTTAGACTCTAGGGTTACTAAAAAATATGTACCTAAACAAAAATAAAAATTAAAAAAAAAATAACAAAAAAATTCGCGGTCAGTGAGATTTGAACTTGGACACAAATTAGCCATTCCTCTTTAATGACTAACGTCTTATTTAGTACATCATCTCGCACTTAATTTTTTAGACATTTTTTTTTATAAAAAACTAAAAACATCAGAATGAGGTTGAACCAACAACCATCTAGTTGCTAATCCAGCGCTCTAGTCAACTCATCCACGTGATTACAATATTACTGCGCTATTATACTACTGAGTACTTATTTATGTAATACTTTTTACTGGGATATTGTGATGAAATTCAAAACTTTTGTTAAGTATAGATTTTTGTCCTTAAAAATGTATGTTATTTTTTTCCGAAAAGCTTTAACTAATATTTCCTTTTATTACATTTTACAACAATTATTATTAATTTAGTTGTGGTTTTGAGGTATTGGCTGGGTGTTGTAAAATGTAAAATTTCATTGTTTAACAAGAAAATTAGAAAATTATATGAATGTTGGTAAAACAATATTTCAAGGTAATATTTATTTGAGTAGAAAAAAAATGAACAATATATAACCAATTTATAACAAAAAAAAAAAAATCAATAAATATACATACATACATACATATCGCTCAAACATACAAAACAATTAAAGGATACAATTTTTAAAATAAATAAAAAATATTATTAAAACAAAAAATACTGCATTAAACTGCCTGACCTTAAACTAATTTTAAAAAGAAATTGTTGAAACGCAAAAGGTGCTTATTTAGATAAAAGAAAAGAAAAATTTTTTGAATAAAAATAAAAGAAAATATATACATATATTTTTTTTCTTAACAATGCGTACTTAACAAAATGCTCTTTAGAATTGTTTAACATTTAAATATGTATGTACGTGTCTATCATTAGATAATTTAAATTAGTTGAGTTCGCTTTAGGCAGATAATGATGGCGGCTATATTTCATAGAGAGCTTTTATAAGAACAAACATTTGATAGGTATTTTTTTATGAAAATAAATCACAAATGGGCCTAAAAAAACTGTTGGAATATAAAGAAAAAGTTATGAATATAATAATAATATTAAAGTTTTGAGAAAAAAATTAAAAAGCAAGTAGTAATTATACAAAAAATATTTGATTTTTTAAATGCTCTCAATAGAGATCAGTATCTCTTAGAAATGTGAAACTAATTTAAAAGTACAAAAAACCATTTTTAATTGTTAGACTTAAATTTTTAAAACATAAAAAAGTCACGTAGAGCATTATTAGGACTTTTCGGCAGGTGATTTTTATCTGACATTTGAACCTCGTCTAATATTAAAGTGATCGACATTGATTCTTAATATATTCATCCAAAAACGTCTGCAAAAAAATAGCAATAATAAAAAATACGTAGATTACCAGATTTAATTTTGCTTTGGAAATATAATTCGCGGGGCATAACTCTGATTTGCCACCTTGCTATAAATTGACTATCTCCATGTTTGCCGATGATACTGGATCCGTATAAAGCATCTAGAGTACTAGATAATTAAGACGAGTGGAGACGTGGTTGAACAACTGCCATATAAAAGTAAATTAACTCAAAAGTAAACACGCCACATTTACGCTCAGGACATGTGACATACCTTGGCATACATTTAGACAGACGTCTTACTTGGCGTCGACATATAGAAGCCAAGAGGCTGAATATGAGAATCAACTATCAATCAAAATTAAGCCTTGACATATCGAATCCAATTATGGGGAACAACGAGTAATATCAACATAGATCTTATACAGAGGGGCCAATCAAAACTCTTAGAACCATAACAGGAGCACCAGAGTATATAAGAAACGAAAATATCCACAAGGATTTAGAAACACAATTGGTAAAAAACGAATGTATAAAAATTCGTGAAAGATACGTGTTGAAACAACAACATCACGCTAACCCACTGGCAAGACTACTTACCAGAACGCAAACATCAACAAACCTTCGCAGAACCGATCTACCAGTTTATTAATTTGAGACCTATGAAAACTGATATTTCAGTTTAATTTAATTTTAATTTTAATTTTAGTTATGATCACTTATTGTTAGGCCTACATATTATAGGTTGGAAATACGTTAGAAACAACAATTTGTGAGATTTAGCTCACTATAAAATGTAAATGTAAGATAGCTAAAATTAAACTGATCGTGAATGATTCGTAATATATTTAGAAAAAAACTTCTAGATAATTTTAAATTGCATTAAAGTGAAAATTTGAAATATTATTTTAGAAATTTAAACACAGAGGCGAAACTAATAATTCTATTTAAAAAAATTATAAAAAGCTTATTTCATATAAAAAAAAAAAATTTTTCACTAAAATAATGATTTTTGAGAAACCAAATTTTACAAATTTATATTTTAAAAAATCATACTTTTTACTATAAAATCTTAAGAAATATTTATTTTTTTTAATAAAAACAAAACATTTTTCACTAAAAAATGTTAAAAAAAAAGAAAAATCTCACTAAAATACCTATATTTCAAACAAACCTTTTACTTTTAAAACAATCTTACAGTCCAAAAAAAATCTTTCTTTAAAAGATATTTTTCAAAAAAAATAAAAATAATAATAATAAATAATAGTGAAAATTCGATTTTTTTACTAAGAACCAATCTTTTACTAAAATAACATTTTCAAAAAAAAAAAAAATCTTTTTATTTTTTTTTTTTTAATTTCAATTAAAGGACAAAAACTCAATTCCTTTTTTTTCACAAAAAAAATTATTTTGCACTGAAAACAATTTTTTTGTAAAAAAACGACCTTTCAAAAAATCTTTCACTAATAAAACTGATATTTTATTAAAAAAAACTATCTTTAAAAACAAATTAATTTGCACTACAAACTGACTTTTTCATTAAAAACTGAAAAACAGATCTTTTACTAAAAAAACTTTTCAAACACATCTTTAAGTAACAAAACCGATCATTTACAATAAACAGCTATTTTGCTAAAAAAAAAAAAAAAAAATGATCTTTCAAAAAAAACCTATTGATCTCTTATTAAAAAAAAAAAAAATATCTTCAACTAAAAACTTAATTTTCACACAAATATGACTTTTCTCTAAAAAAAAATATTTTTTACTAAAATTATTTTCTTTTTTTTATTATTTCACAAATTTCTATGGATTCTTCACTAAAACTCGAATTTATAGTAAAAAAAAAAAAACAAAAAATGTTCATTAAAAAAAATTATTTTTTATTATAAAGTGATCTTTAACTGAAAAATTACGGACAGATCTTTTAATTTCATCTTTCAAAAAAATAATAATAATAATGATTCACTTACAAAAAGGATCTTTTAATAAAAAACGATTTTACACTAAAAAAAATTAATAAATTTCACTAAACAATTCATTTTTATTTAATAAAAAATTTTCGCCAAAAACTGATTTTACTCTAAAAAATTATTTAAAAAATTTTAAATTATAATATTGACTAAAACGATGATCTTTCACTAAAAAACAATTTCACAAAAATCAAATTAAAAAAAAAAAATCGTAAAATTTATTTTTTCTCAAAAACCGTATTTCAACTTTTCACTGATCTTTCAATAAAAAAATATATTATACAATACTGATTTTGCACAAAAACTAAATATTCCTTACAAGAAAAATTAATTTTCATAATAAAGTGTGGATTTTTTACAAAATAGTCGATAAGAAAACTGGCTATTAAAATAGAAATTTCCAAAAAATTACCAAAAACCAATTTTTCTTTAAAACATTTAAAAAAAAAATATATATATCGATTTGCATATAAAAATCTATTTTATCTAAAAAATATATATTTTTCACTGTATAATCAATTTTTCACAAAATAATAATTCGCTATTAAAAAATTAAGAGACTCTATTTAGAAATTGTTGATGCCTTGAAGGTATATAAAATTATATTTATTGTTGTCTTTCGAACCGGATTTTTTTTTTTTTATATAATATGAAATCACCTGTCTGACACTTTTTTTAAAGAAATTCTCTAATTGGATATTTTTGTACAAAATGACATTACTTACCTGAAAATGATTTTATTTTTAAATAAGAAATTGACTTTAATTTGTATGATATCTTGGTATTTGGATTAAAGTCAATATTATTTTTAACCAGCACATCATTTAAAATAAAGAAATTCTATGGCATATATATTTTTTTGGTCCTTCGAACTGGATAAACTTATATTATTTTTATATAATTACTAAATTTTTAAATATATTTGCTTTAAAAAAAAAAAAGTATATATCAAAGAGTTAAAACTAAAGACAAATTAATTTTTAAACGAATCATCTCTGGGAATAAAAGAAAAATCGATGTTATTTTGTATAAGTCCTTCGAATCAGATTTATTTATGTTAAATTTATAAATGTATTTGTTTTCTTTTTTTTAAGAAAAAAAAAACAAATTCCTTTTGTTTAATTTTCGAGACAGCAAAAAATTCCTTTAAAGAAAGTTCTCTTATATTTTGGAAATAAATTCAAAATTTTAATTGTTGCCTCCATTTGACCTTTTTTAGCCTTAACTTATAAACAGAGTTATTCTTAACCTGCTCTTCGTTAAAAATAACACAATTAATATGGTTTTTATAGGTCCTACGAACCGGATTTATATTAAATATTTAATATTTATTCATGCTTATGTAATTTTTGGCCTTTTTTGTGAAGAAAAAAATATTCCTCAGTTTTATTTTCTTGTAAAAAAAAAGCAAATAATTGCAACTACTAACATACTCTCTTTAACAAAATATAAAGTACTTCCCCACAGTAATTATTCTACACCAATTATTTTTAGTTTCATTTATGTAGACATAATTACCTTAATTTCATACTCTAGTCAGTTTAAACACTTAAAGAAGCATAAATCCAAAACGATTATGACAACCAAAATTAACCCTCATTTAATATTTAAATTTTGTCTAAATAACATAATGTGGAATGATTCAAATTTAACAGACACGAGAAAAAAAGCACATGAAATCATACATAAATAAATATTTAAATATATAAAATATCTATGTACTCTATTTATGTAGTCTAATTCTATGTATGTATACAATTCTATTTACAATGTAAAATGTAATAAAAGCCAAAATGAAACTAGGTCAAATATTGTATAGAGAGAGACACACAAACTTTGTCAATGGAAAACGTACTTTAAATAATTTCGCTGTCATTATGACAACAAACAAAAGAAAGTAATTTAAGCATAAGAAAAATATTGGAAGAAAAATATAAATATACTTACATCTTCTATAACAAATGTCCAATCTTTATCTTCTAATTCGTGAGTGCGGGGATCCTTAAACAGTGTAACTGTTATACAATGATTATCGGGAACTGGCCAAGAGACATTACCGACCAGCGGATTCATCATATCGGGTTCCCAAGGCAGAGGGGCAGAAGCAACACGACGTGAACGTCTTGTCCAAACAACGGACAAATTTGAAGGACGCCTAGAGGGAAAAGAAAAAAAAAAGGAAAATAATATAAATAAATAATGTATAAAGTATAAAGAAAGAACAAATTTTGTAAGAAAATCTTTAACATTTTCCAACATAAAAAACTATGTGAAAGAAATGTTTGTTTAACATAAATTAAAAAATAATAAGAAAGAAAAAAGAAAATGAAATAAATTGCTTACAGCATCAGCTGCTTGTTAGAAATAAAAATGTTACAACTTTTATTTTTCTCTATATATTTTTCACTATTTTCCTACTTTTTGCGTATAAAAGTGACACGTATTTTTTCTTATATTTCATTTTTCAAAAGACAAACTAGGTCATCATTTTATATGAAAACAATATATGAATATATTGTATATATAGAGTGTAAATAATAAAATTTTTATTTTATGTAGATTTAAAGCAAATGTTTCTTATTTCTCTTAAAAATTTTATCGATAAACTATCACCAAGCGGTTTTTCTTTTGCAAAAACTTTTCAAATCAATTCAATCTTTTGAAAAGAAAATAAAAGCAACGGAGGCTTTTAAATACTTGTTTTTATATATTGTTTTAAAATGTGTAAAAAAAACATATTTAAGTATTTATGCGGTTTCTAGACTATATTTAAACATTTTGCAATTCATTTTTTATTTATTTTTATCGTTTACAAATTGTGATTCATAAAGATTTTTTAATCTGTTTACAAAAAAAAAAAAAATCACAAGAAAAAGTACAACTGAACTTTTATCGACTCATAGGATTCAAATTCCATATTTCTTGATTTTTTATAAAAAAGAAAAAAGTACTTTCAATTTTGTTTATAATCGATTCTTAATTCTCACAAGAAATTTTACATGTCACGACATAGTTAAAACAAAATTTAGCATCAGTTAAAGAAAACAAAAAAATCAAAAATTATAAAAAGTAGACTAGAGGGGGCACCATTGCCATAGAGGCTTATCTACCTTTACCACTTATTATTTCGTAAATGATGTAATCATTTATGTGGGATTAATCGATTTCATTTTATTTTATCGATTATCTCTCATTGATCAAATTTTGACATTTTTAATTTTCATATAATAGGAGACAAAAGTGAATAATAGTTTTTTAGAAATCCTTGAAATCTTATAAAGATATCGTTCTGCTACAAACTTGATTAAAAAAAAAGTATCGCAGCATTTTTAATAAATTTCTTTAATGTATGGAAAATTTTGTTATTGGTGCATAATACTCCTCTGAGAGCGTCAGACTCGTGGTGCGCAGAACTTACTCTTCAGAAATACCATGCAAATGCTACGAGGTACTTATTTGTTGTAGATTTATTACTGTTCAAAAAATTTTGAGTGTATTATCAGTGTCCGCCATAAACTTTGTTCTCCTAAAGATCTTCAAACTTCAATGAAAAAACACCTTCGCGTGTAAAAGCGGGGGATTTTATATTGAATTTCGAAAAAAAACAACCATAATTGTATATTGCTACATTTCTCACAAGGAAGAAGTGGTTACCAATAGCTAAATGTATCTTAGCGAAAATTTTGTGAAATGAAAATCGATAACTAAATTTTTTCTTAAGATTCATTTTTTTATTATCAATAACTCGACATTATCTTAAGATACATTTTGCTATCGTTAGCTGGACATTTACTTAAAAAATGTTATCGATAACTCGATTTTTCTGTATAAAATCTTATTATCGTTAATATTTTTTAAGATACAAATTTTCTACTCGATAACAGAATTTTTTAGAGAAAAACATTGCTTTTAAATAAAAATTTTTAGAGAAAAAAAACAGAATTTTTTCTTTGAGCAAAAATTTGCTATCGATGACAGAATTTTTTAAAGGAAAATTTGCTATCGATAACAGAATTTTTTTAGAGCAAAATTTCCTATTGATAACAATTTTTTTTCTTTTTGTCATTTCGTACCACCCTTTGGTAGAAAGAAATAAATGGCTATAGTTTAATCATTGAAAAAAAAATGTATAAAACTCCTTAAACGACAAAGAAATAATTTTATTAAAATTTAAACTTTCAATGCAGTTCTTATCAATTTAAATTTTTGTTCAACATTCTTTTACAATTACAGTTTCAATTATTTCTTTTTTTATACGTTTTTAAATATTTTATATTTTATATTTATATTATTTAATGTATAAAAATAAAAATAACTCTTAAAAATACCCCACCATATTTAATAATATACGATAAATAAAACAAATGAGAATGCTATGTTCGGCTATGTCGAATACTATATACCCTCCAGCACTGAGACAATATTTTTACCACTTTTAATTTAGAAATAATTCTTTGGAAAATAATGCTTTACTAATTTAATTATTATTTTTTTTACGTCCACAATAATATACTGGCATAAACTTGGACCTAATGAAAACTTTGTATTGTATATATTAAAGAGAGTCATGCTGAGGAATGGAATATCCATATAAATAATTGTTATGACTCTTAATTATTAAGATTTTACTAACGTTTTTTGTTAATTTTCGTTATTCCAACATATAATTTTATATATTTCGGAAATTTTTCAACATATATTGTTTTAATTTACCATTGGAATGTCTATCCTGATACTATTGAAAATTACACGCAATTAACCCTTTAACAGCAAGAGGGTCAATTTTATGCATTTAGTTCCCGAAATGTTAAATTAGCAATTTTTGCAAATATGTATTTATTAGACATAAATATAGATGAATTTATAGAAAATGTAATAAGTTCCTTTGAAACCGCGATAACAATCGAATTAAGGAGATATTTGAAATTTTGTAACTATTTTACACGAATTTATGATTTTTATTTTAAATATATGATTTTGATGACATTTATTTTCTTAACTAACGATTTATTTGACACAAAAATTAACTTAACCAATTATGGACCGCAAATCCCTAAATATTAATTGTGCAACTAAAGGGTTAAAAGAATACATATATGAATAGTATTGAATGAGACCTTTCCAGTGATACAATAAAATTGTATTTAAAATAAAATCATAGAAAATTTTGCTAAAATTTTAATTTCGCGAGAATGGAAGCTAATTTAAAGAAATTATTTACCCATTATGTATTAAATTTCATTTGACTATCATATGTTGGAGTTTTTTTTACTCCGTTGTTCGAAAACTATAATTTTGGAATTATTTTAAAAATGATCCAGCTCATGTTAACGAAATAATTAAACCGAAATATTTAGGGAATTGGTTTAAAACATATCAATCTTTAATTTCATGGGAGTTTTATCTCCATCAAATCAATGCTCTTTAGTATATATATGTTAAGATATTATAACAAATTATTCGACAAATAATGTGTAAGAAGTAAAAATTCTAAAAGAATTCCTTGTTCCATATTACATATGAATTTTAAGAAAATCTAAACAAAAAAAAATTATTTTATTTATTATATTATTTTTTCACAAAAAGTCGGATATTTTGGTAAAAAAGAAATATTTCGTTTTATGTATAAACAAACTGAATGTGAGAGAAAAATGAAAAAAGTATATTTTTTATTTGGTAAAAACTAAAAATTTTTAAATAGTAGCGCCAGAGCCAAATGAACGAAAATCTGTGATCACTATATCTCTATAAAAAATCGATTTTTTTTTAGTGAAAACTAAAATTTTTATTTTATAAGAAATATATAGACACTAGAGAGGAACGAAAATCTGTGATCACCAAAGTAAGATTTTTAAGCTTTTGCATATTTCACAAGTATTTTACCGAAAATTAATTTAAAAATGTATTTTCTTATCAAAAACGCGATTTTTTACTGACTTTTTTGTAGTTTGATTAACTGATTTATACAATTTATTTTGTTATTTATTTTAAATAATAATACTTGTGTAATAAAAAAAAAACATAAATTTCTTTGTTTTTATACATATTCCATGAACTCTTTGCATATTTCTGTGCAAAGTCGATTTAAAGAACGAAAAACTGAAATTGAAACTGAAATAGATTGGAAGAACAGATTTATACTCAAAATAGGCCAATTGTGCTGCACTAAGCAATATTATTTATAGAGAATTTTAATTTTACCGAATTTTCGACTTATACATAATAATAATAGGTTGTGAATTGAGCAATTATTTCTGTAAATCTTCGATTATCTCAAACTTCTAGTAAATCAACGATTTAACAAAACTATTAGGGAGTCGTTTCTCTGATAATTTTGGAAAAACTAAGTAATTAAACTAAAACAAAGTATTATCTTCTAACAATAATGAATTCTCCTCTGCTTAATTTACTATTATAAAAATCACACCAATCGGTTATAAGATAAATATATTATATTCTGCCCAACTGTGCTCTCAAAAATGTTGCATAATTATATTTAAAGACTTTCCTAATTACTAGTCTTTAAGAAAATGCTAAAAATTAACGATTATTTTTAAATATAATTTAAATTAATTAAAAAGTACTAAAAAACTAAGCACCAATTCATATTTATGAAAATTATTCCCAGCAACATCAATAGTATTTATTTCTACATGTTAGCAGATAAATTTTTATTAAATACATCTACATATTCTTCTCAACCTATGTGTATAGCTTGAAGCTCGTAGAACTACTAGTTTTGAATTTTAAGACAGTATCTATAAGGATCACGTCGAGGTCAGCTTACCTTTTGGCACCTTTAGTCGCCAATTATCCCTTTTTCAACCACTTAGTCACTCTTTTGGCGCCTTTTTTAAAATGAAACTAAATGACGACTTTTTAAGATTATGTGCTAAATGACGAGAAACTAAGTTGCTTGAAATATGTCAACACATTATGTTGTAATTCCAACGAAGAAATTAATTATATTGAAATTGTTGCACATACATACTGATGTAAAAAAGAGCCCGAAAAATTTAGAAATGAAATTGTTAAAAACTAAAGCTAATGATAAAATTTATGAACAACTATTTAAAACAACAAATGCCTAAGCTTTTTGGACCGGATTTTTACTTTGGCTCATATTTATTTTTCATTGTCACTAATAAAAAATAAATTGTCCAACTTAAGGACAATATTTGTGAATCCATGTCCTAAATATGTTAGACGGGGATTTGTAAGACTGTATGTAGTCCGAATGAAGACCTCATACAAAAGTACAGAATTTGAATTAATAAAAAGAGTATTTTATTTTTTTTTTTATATTTTTATGAATAAATACTCTTTTTGCAATAATAAAAATTATAAATTATTTTGTTATTAATAAAATTTAATTTAGTAAATTTTGTTTTTGTTTTTATCAAATAAAGAAATTTTGAGGAGTTTTTTAGGTTTTGAAACTGTTGGTCTCTTTTTCAAAAGATCCTCTTTTTGACGACTTTATTTTTTGAAATCCAATTTTTTGGACACTTTTTAAAAATTCTCAAACTCAACATAGTTGTATGGCTTTATGTTCATCAAAATTCATATATTTATATAAACATTCATATTGACGAGAACACACACTCACGCACTACATACACAAATTATAACATAACGTTGTTTATGTTCTGTTTAAGTAAAACAACGGCGACTTTTGTGGTAAAATTATAAAACCGTTCATATTTTTGTCTATAGCTTTACTTCTACTGGACCGATTTTGGTAGTAACGTGAAGTGAACATAGCTAGACAGTTTGGCTAAATTTTATTTAAATATGTAATTTTTTATCGAAAAATTGTCAATTTTAATTTAATTTTAGATGTTGGTTCAGACATGGTTCTATAACTTTTTTTCTACTGAACCGATGGGGACAACAAATAACCTAGGTGAGTTTCATTCGAATAGGAAAATTAGTTTGGACGTAAGCATGTTTTTTAACAGACGGACGAACAGACGAACATAGCTAAATCGACTCAGAATTTGATAAGAATATACATACTTTATGAGGTTTTAAAATATTTTTTCTTCCTGTTACACACGGTACGCCAAGCTTAGTATAACCTCTTTCACCACTAGTAGTGGTGGAGGGTATAAAAACTTCATATTATGCGGGTTTAAATATAAAAACAGGAAGTTCTTGTATGAAGAACTTAAGAATAAAAGAACAAAAATTAATATGTGGTAACAAAAAAAAAAAATGTTCACAATACAACTGATGCTGATATAGCAGACTGCTTTTTCATACAATTCATTATATGTATATATGTAATTTATTAAGAAAAAAAAAAGTAAAGAAAATTAAAGCTTAAGAATAAAATGGAAAAAGGGCACTTAATCAACAAAACATTGTTTTAATTATCTTTCTTTTTGTTTTTTAGATACAAAAAGAAAATAAATTATGATTACTTCAAGAAAAATGGAAACATATGTAGTGCGGACAAGAACCTATATTAGACAAATTTTTATCAAGACAAACGTCAAATTTTTATCGGGGTAAAGATTTGTCAAATGTAGACTGAAATTGTAAATATTATTGTAGCGCTAAAACAAAACAAAACAAAAAAAACTTTGTCTTGACGTGATGGTGATGATACTTTTGGTGATGGTACTTTTTACATGGTTTATTATGACATACGCTTTTCCCTATAATTGATAAAGATAAAAAATTACCTACAATTCAGATAAAAATTTCGCGTTTGTCTTGACAAAAATTTTTCTTGTATAGACTCGACGTTAAAACAAAGCAAGTCAATGAAAAAATACTTTAAGAGAACATAATTCCAATACTTTTTTTCTCTGTGTTTTTTTACTTTGAAGTTACAATTTCTTCCTGCTAATACCTACAGTAATTGAATTTCTTAATTCCAGATAGCTAAATCTTCGCAACAAAAAATTATAATATGGAAACGTATTCATTTTAAAACTTCAATAAATTCATTTTAAAACTTCAAATAAATTAAAATCAAAATAATTGTTGATATTTTTCTTCTGAAATAAAAAAAATATTTAAATTTGTCTAAAAAGTAAATCTTTCAAGTTTTTTCTTAATGCATTTTACAAAAAAAAAAATTGTTTGCTTTCTATATTATTTGACATTTAAAAATCTTTAAATATATTAAACAGAATATAGAATAAATTTTACATAATGACAATTTTTCTTTTTTCTTGCCCTCACATAAACATTATCAACCAAAATATTTGGTAGCAGTAGCAAAATTTACAAAAAATATGAAAAACAAAATAAAATGTTCATTAATATTACAAAATAGTAATAAATTCTGTCACTTATAAAACCATTTTATAAATATATACGCGTTGTAAAGTAAAATGCAAAACAATAAAGACATATAAATTTAAAACGACTATGTGACAGAGACAGACGGATAGACAGACAACCAACCAGACAAATATTGTTTGTCTACAGGCAAAATGACAAGTGTAAAATTGTTATTAATGGAAAAATAAAAATATGCAAAAATCTTAGAGGAAGTAAAGTATTGCATTTAAAAAAATTTTAAAAATAAAAACCGCACAGTAGGATTTTGTTTACGTATGTAAGGGAAGGCGGGAGATGTTGCACTTAAGTTAATTTATTATCAAAAATCACGTAGTCATAAAATAAATTAAATTTTTATTAAAAAAAAAAATATGTTAAAAAAAGAAGAATTTTCAAACCGTAAACATTTTGAAGACGTCACAATAAATTAAAAATTTTTGAAAAAAAGAACGAAAAATTAAACATAATTTAGTGCATCTATCTGCTTCGTTTTTTTTTTTTTTTTTTTTTTTAATTATTAGAATTTATATAGAATTACAAATCTGTTCAACAATTGCTTTTCAAAGTATTGAACCAATACCTGAAAGTTTTATTAATATTCATTAAATACATTAAATTTTCGTCAAATTCTTTTATAGAAAATTTTCGCAAATTTTTTTTATGGAAAATTTTCCCTAATTTGTTTAATAGAAAATTTTCGTTAAATTTTTTTTATAGAAAATTTTCGCTAAATTTTTTTATAGAAAATTTTCGATGAATTGTTTTAAAAAGAAAATTTTCTCTAAATTTTTTTTATAGAAAATTTTTGTAAAATTTTTTTATAGAAAATTTTCACAAATTTTTTTTTATAGAAAATTTTCGTAAAATTTTTTTATACAAAATTTTTGCAAATTTTTTTTATAGAAAATTTTCGCCAAATTTTTTCTTATAGAAAATTTTCAGTAAAATTTTTGTATAGAAAATTTTCACTAATTTTTTTTTATAGAAAATTTTCGTAAAATTTTTTTTATAGAAAATTTTTGCTAAATTTTTTTTATAGAAAATTTTCGCTGAATTTTTTTTATAGAAAATTTTCGCTAAATTTTTATTACAGAAAATTTTCGCTAAATTTTTTTATAGAAAATTTTCGCTAAATATTTTATAGAAAGTTTTCAGTATATTTTTTTTTATAGAAAATTTTCGTACATTTTTTTTTTTATAGTAAATTTTCGCAAAATTTTTTTATAGAAAATTTTCACCAAATTTTTTCTTATAAAAAATTTTCAGTAAATTTTTTTATAGAAAATTTTCACCAAATTTTTTCTTATAGAAAATTTTCAGTAAATTTTTTTATAGAAAATTTTCAGTCAATTTTTTTATAGAAAATTTTCAGTCAATTTTTTTATAGAAAATTTTCAGTAAATTTTTTTATAAAAATTTTTCGCTAAATTTTTATTATAGGCAATTTTCGCTAAATTTTTATTATAGAAAATTTTTGCTAAATTTTTTTAGAGAAAATTTTCGCCAATTTTTTTTTTGTGGAAAATTTTCTCTAAATTTTTTTTATAGAAAATTTTTGCAAAATTTTCTTAAATAAAAATTTTCGCTAATTTGTTTAATAGAAATTTTCCGATAAATTTTTTATATAGAAAATTTTCGATAAATTTTTTATATAGAAAATGTGCTAAATTTTTTTATAGAAAATTTTTGCTAAATTTTTTTATAGAAAATTTTTGCTAATTTTTTTTTATAGGAAATTTGCGCTAAATTTTTTTATAGAAAATTTGCGCTAAATATTTTTTATAGAAAATTTACCCAAATTTGTTTAAAGAAATTTTTCGCTAAATTCTTTTTATAGAAAATTTTCACTAATTTTTTTTTTATAGAAAAATTTCGCTAAATGTTCTTTTTACAGAAAATTTTCGTTAAATATACTTTTTATTTATTTTCTTTTTATATAAAATTTTCGCAAAATTTTTCTTTTTATAGAAAATTTTCGCAAAATTTTCTTTTCATAGGAAATTTTCGATAAATTTTCTCTTTATAGAAAATTTTCGCTAATTTTCATCGGAAATTTTCCTAAATTTTCTTTTTATTGTAAATTTTCTCTAAATTTTCTTCTTATGAGAAATTTTTGCTAGATTTTCTTTTTATAGAAAATTTTCGATAACTTTCTTTTTATAGAAATTTTTCGGTAAATTTTCTTTTTATAGAAAATGTTCTCTAAATTTTCTTTTTATAGAAAATTTGCGCTTAATTTTTCTTTTTATAGGAAGTTTGCGATAAGTAAATCTGCTAAATTTCAAGCAAATATATTTGTATTTGCATAATTTTAGGCGTTTTGTAGTAAAAATTAAAAAAACAACTATTGCAACAGAGTTAATAGAAATAGAAAAGTTTTTTATATTAGCAGGGTGTTTAAAAATAGACAATATAAACAATAATTTTTTATATATTTAACAACTTGACATTTTTTAAAATAAAAAAGAAAATATAATCCGAATTATGTATAAAGTTCACTTTTATCAAAATGCTTAACATTTTTGCATATATTGTTTTTATTAAAGAAAACACAAAATAAATCGTTAAAGAAAAAATATATTTTGATTTTTCCAATATGTATTTGCGATTCAGTATTTTTTTTTTTTTTTATTAAAACTAAAGAAAAAAAATTAACTTAGAAAGCGTAAACAATAGATAATATAAACAATAAACCAAACAGCTAGAAAACACTACAAAAATTACAATTGTTATTAAAACAACTTAACATTTGTTTTTTTTTTACTTTAATGATTAAGTTTTATTTGAAAAAAAAAACTATATCTTAGTTGAAATTTATGTTGTTGTTAATAATGACAGTGATTTGTTATTTAATGGTGTACATTTAACACTCTTTCTTGCTCTCTCTTTGGAAATTTATGCAAACAGTTGGAATTTATTATCATAAATATTGGGATAGGAATGAAAGGGATTCATTATTTAAGAGATATTAAAAACAGATCATTAAAGAAAAGTTTTTAATTAAAATAAATTATGTAAAATATTAAACATGGGAAGATAATAAATAAAATTAAAAACAGTAGGGGATTTAAGAACTGATGTAAAAAGTGAAGAGAAGTAATATGTATTTGACACCCACTAGTGAATTTATGGCAGCCTGGCTATCGATATAATTTCCAATATCATTCTCTTATCTCTTGAGTGCTAAATCATCTAAAATATTATGCGAAATTGTTATACAGCTACAAACAACAATGCTAAACAGGGTTGTCAGATTTTTTTAAGTGTCGCGAAATTGTTAATCAAAAATCGCGAAAAATCGTCAAATTTAAATTTTATTTGCTTTTTAAAGGAAAAGTAAAAAGTTAACAAAAAATTGTTAGTGTCGTATAATTATTAGTGATTAAAATTTCGTATAATTTATATATGTTAATTCAGCTTCAACAAAGCCAATGAAAATTGCTTTGAAAAATTAGAAAACGCATTTTTCTGACATAAATACATATATCTCCATTTTAGGATAACAACTTTAAAACTTTATTGACATTTATTTAAAAAAAATAATTCTAATTCTCTTATACTATGTTGCCATTGAGTTGAAAGCAATTGGTTTTGAGGAAAACAACAAAACACCTGAAAGCGTTTCCATTATCTTGACTTGTTTTTGCATTGTCGAATTTTCGAGCGAAATCCTGGCATTTCTCAATCTAATGAAGTTGAATTTATAAATTAAGGCCTATCGTTTTGTTAGATAGACATATACTGAAAATAGTCGAGTAAGAATATGTAATCGTATTTCTCCACAAATACCTATTTTATAAATTTTTTGAGATTAACCAAATAAATCATCACCAATTTATAAATCGCCAAAAAATTCGTCATGTCTGAAAACGAAAAATTTAGTCGCCAAAAGCAATTAAAAAGCGCCACGTTTGGCGAAAATTCGTCACATCTTACAGCCCTGATCCTAATTGTTTTGTTCAGAAAATTCTTGTAAAATTGAGTTCAAAAGGCAACTTATATAGCTCTTTTCGACGGGATTACTTTGCAAAATCGTGAAATAAAGTAAAAAAGGTTTATACTTAAATACGAATTCTTTAAAAAAAATCAAAAGAATTGAATTAAAATCTACTTTAAAAAGTGCTAAAAATCATTTAGCATATTTTTATAAAATTTCAATGAATTTGAACCTATTCAAATGCTAAATCTAGCACTAAAAGCGCTAAAATGGCAACACTGAGCCTAGAGTGGGATCTAATTAAATTATCTAAAATTTCAGTTAATGAAAAATTGCTCAAAATAATAGAATTTGTATTAAAAGTAAAACTATATATAATTTTAAAACTTTTTTTTTAAATTAAAACATTTGATTTTATTCTAAATCTAAAAAACTTCTTAAATTGTAATTTGGAGTACGCCTTTATGTATAAATTTATTTTAATTTTAATTTGTATTAGTTTTTTCATTATTTTATTCTCATTTTATTGCTTTGCAGCGTTGAAAGATTGAGCATTATTAAAAATATATATAGAAAACATTATACATTTAGTTTTCTTTTTTTAAGCAATTATTGCAGCTAAAAGGCTAGCGCCAGTACTAAAAAATACAAACAAATTAATTATAAACAAAAAAAAGTATGAAACTAAAATGGAAATGCCTCTTCGCTGTTTTCAGAGCATAAATATGAGTACAAAGTACTTGTATTAAGAATGAACTAATTTATATTTATTTTAAAATTTCAAACTAATGTTTTACTTTTTATTTAGTTTCTAATTTAGTTTCCTTGTGGTTTCTAGGCATTTGCTTCTTTTCATTTGATCTACCAAGAAGAGTGATTAATGTTTGAAATAAACAGCCCAAATCTACAAAATTCGAAATGTTAATGAGTAAATAGTTTAATGAACTTTTGGAAATTACCCAGCATGTTGTTTATATTGTTCTTTTTTATTTTATTTTTTTCCCTAAATTTATGCTGAAATTCACAATAACTAAAAAAGCGAACAAAAATTTGCTTAAGAATTAAATTGTTAATTTGGTTTTGTTTAAGCTTTGTGGTGGTATTTGAAACCTTTTTTCCGCTCGTTCTTTGTAATTTATTTTTTGTTAAGGTCTACATTAATTAAAAATAATGAAATATATTTAACAGATGATAAAAAATGAGGTTAAAGAGGGAAATAAGGTGAATGTAAGAATTTGAAATTTGATTTCATAATTTTCTTCTTTAAATGAAAGGCTTTTTGCCTCTTTTTTTCTTGGTTTACTTTAATTTTCGAAATTTGTTTCATTTTTCAAATTGCTACCAAAACATAACTTCAATGATCGAAAACTAAAATTTAGAAACTTAGTGTTTAAAATGGTATGAAAAAATCATCGTTATATTATTTTTAGGTTTATTTCGAATTTTCAAACATTTATTATACGTTTTAATATTCAATATACTTTCATTTTACTATCACAAGTCCAAAAAATAAATAATTTTTATCCATAATCTCTATGCTCGAAAACTCAAATTTAGGAATTTCACCATTAAAATAGTAAGAAAAATATTATTTGTACTATTTTTAACTTTATAAAACATTTTAACACAGTTTCAATTTTCATCTCAAATTTTCTAATATGGTTTTGCATTTTCGAACTTAATTTCGAATTTCCAAAATTGATTTAAAAATGTTCCATTTTAATATACTTTCAAATTGCTACCATAAGATTTGAACATTATAAATTCTATACCATAAAATCTATTTTCGAAAACTAAAATTGTATATTATTGTCTTTCAAATAATAGTCTTTTTCAATACACTTTCAAATTGATATCATTAGATTTGAAAATAATAAATTTTATACCATGATAGAATTTATGGTTCGAAAACTAAAATATTTTTTTTTTTTTTTTTTTAATAATGAAACAATTTTTTCTTTATATTGTTCGAATTTTTATAAATTTGTTTGAAAGTTGTATTTTACAATATACTTTAAATGTTCGAAATTTAAAATTTTAAAATTTTGTCTTTAAAATAGTGGTAAACAATTTCAACATACTTATAAAAATTTTTGAAATAATTTCTAATTTTGTAATATGATTCGAATTTTCGAAATTTGTTTAAATTTTGTATTTTTTAATATACTTTAAAATTACTATACTATACTAGATTTAAAAATAGGTCATTTTAAGCCATAATTTGAATGTTATAAAAATAATATTAAGGATTTCGTCTTTAGAATTGCGGGAAAAATATAAACTACAATTATGTTGAGGCATATTAACAACTTGAACAAAATATCACATCTTCATTTTGAATCTTCGAACTCTATTTCAAATTTTCGAAATTGATTTAAATATTGTCTTTTTCAATACACTTTCAATTTACTGTCACAAGATTAAAAAATAATACATTTTTCCCTGTTCGAAAAATTGAATTGAGGAATTTTGTCCTTAAAATAGCGAGAAAATTCTTTTTTCATAATATTTTTAGTCTTATTAAAAATGTTTACAGAATTTTTAATTTTTTAGCTTAATTTTGAATTTTCGAACATAATTTCGAACTTTCTTTTTCAAATGCTTTTGAATTACAATCCCATGATTTAAAAACAATTAATTTAAAACCTTAATTTCGATGTAAAAAACTCGAAACTTTCAAAAAGCTCAAACTTTTTATATTCATGAAATTCTACAAAATGTATAAAATTTAGTTTATTTTAAACAAAGTTTTTGAAGGTCAGTAATATATATTTATAATGGGTGATTCAAGTAGAGATACTTTTTTCAATAGCCTTTTTTTTGACAAATCATGTGTGAGTCGTGTCATGATGTCATGTTATTTTTGTTTAGTATTGTTTGGCATTTCATAATGGAAAGACTTACGCATGAACAACGTTTACAAATCGTTCAACTTTATTACGAAAATTCACGTTCTGTGAGGAATGTTTCGTGCACTTCGCTCAACTTATGGTCAACATAATCGGCCTACTGCGCGTACCCAGCATTCATTATTGGATAATATTCGACCGAATAGACCACGTCCAGCATGCTGTGAAGAAAATATAGCGACCGTGGAGAATCGATTCGGCGACGTTCGCAGCAACGGCGACCGTTATCGTGCCATGATAACCGACTATTTGATGCCTGAAATTGAAGCTCGTGATCTCGGCGACATTTGGTTTCATCAAGACGGCGCCACTTCCCACACATCGCATCAATCAATGGATTTATTGAGAGAACACTTCGGTGAGCACATAATTTCACGTTTTGAGCTGGTCGATTGGCCACCAAGATCATGTGATATCACACCGTTAGACTTTTTCCTGTGGGAATATGTAAAGTTTAAAGTTTATGCGGACAAACCCGCTTCGATTCAGGCCTTGGAGGAAAACATCACGCGTGTCATTCGCCAGTTACCAGTCGAAATGCTCGAACGAATCATCGAAAATTGGACTCAACGAATATACCATCTGCGACGTAGCAACGGTCAACATTTTTTTTTTTAAAGTAGGGAACCTCGAAATGGATCACGCGGTATATATATATCTATACCTATATATATATATATATATATATATATATATATATATATATTAATATATATATATATATACATATATATATATATATATATATATATATAATATATATAATATATAAATATAGGGTTAATAAATAACATTTATTAATTCGAAATTTTCGAACATTTTAATACATATAAGATTACAATTATAAAACATAATACTGAATTTAAAGCTTAAATTTATATAAAATAGAAATATTCAAAAACTTTAAATTTTCAGCCTATTGGAATTTATTACATTATTTAATTTCTAACAAATTTATCGTAATTTTTTCATTATTAATATTCACTTAAATCTGTGAATACCCCCAATTTTTATTTTAATCTTTATTTCTATTTAAAAATCCTTATGTTTGTTTTATTTTTTTTTTTTTTAATTTTTATCAATATCAAAACCATTTTGCAATATACGAGTATACCACCACATTCGTTCCCACTATCTTTATTAAACAAATACAAAAACTACAAACAAACAAAAAACATAAATAAAAAAAGATAAGACTAAAGACACTCGTACTTTATTTTGAATTGTTCCATTAAATAAATTTTTATATATTTTTGTATTATTTTCGCATTTCTAATGACAATAACAAAAAACAACAACAAATCACCTTGTTATTATAATCTCAAGAAAAAACACTTGTAAACGAAATACGTTTCTTATTAAACGTGTACATCGTACCAACTATGATTTATTGATTTTTAAGTATTTTTATATTTGTATAAAGCTTATAGGAATATTCTATTACATATTGACTTGATTGGCTGCATTTATTTAAAATCTTAACCTATCATTTGGCCCCCCTTTCCGTCAGCATAAAAAAGGAAATTCCCTTTAAAGTATTTTTTAAAAAACATAATATTGAGGTCTTGAGTTAGAAGAATAAGACCCTAGAACTGAAAGATTGTAAAAATACAACTCTAAGAATAATTTAAGAAAAATATGTGTATAAAATTTATTTTTTCATGGTTACCAATTTTCTTAAACATTTTTTTACTCTTACCTTCGCCTCTTGGTCTTATTCTCTGTCTTAGCTAGGCATACAAGCATGTTGCATTAAATACTACTGAATACGTTTCATGTCATTTTCATTTCTCTGTCTAAGGACTGTCAGGAAATATGACAAGACAAGAACAGAAGCTTTAATATTATCTATGAGTACAATAGCAAAAAAAAAACATAACTGGGGATTTTCTTGTGATGTTTAAATTGCTGGGCATGTTATCATGTTTATTTAGTACAATATGCCTTTTTTATTTAAACTAAACAAAAAAAATGCACCAGCTTTATGATTTTCTTTTAAACATAATAATGAAGAACATATGGAATAATGATGGATGCGGAATGAAAGAAAATTAAATAAGAAAAAAAATTAAGTAGAAGGCAAGAAAAAAAAACACTTTTTTCATATGTTAAGAAGTAAGATTTCGAGAAAGATTTGCTGTTTAGAGGCGATAAGACAGAAATAACTTTTTAGATTTTCCCTTTAATAATGTTAAGAGATTCTTGAGAAAATAACTTAAGATTTTTTATAACAATGAAGTGAATGACAATATTTAATTAATGTTTGACAAGAAAACATAGATTTGAATTATCTAAAATCAATGTTCAATTGGACACCAACATAAAGAATACTTCAGGAAAATATTTTCGGTATTCGAAATTAAGAATTTTTTACTCAATTTTAAAATTTAATATTTTTCTTAACAAATAATCAAAATTTATCTCAAAAACCGAATTTTAAATTTGTCTAAAATTATACTGTGCATTTAGTTTTGTTTGAAGCCTTTTTTGGCCGTTCTTTATCAAATAGTAATAACAAAACTAATATTAAAACTGAAAGAAATTAGGAAAAGTTAAAAGTCTTTTAAGAAATTAATAAATTTCTAAATATTTTCTTGAAAATAGTGTACAAAATATTTTTTATCTTCCTTTTATGTTTATTTTAAACTTTATTATAATTTTCTTTATAACTCTAGAATTCTGATAGCTTTTGATTTAAAAATTATAATAATAATAATAATAATAATAATAAAAATATACGTAAATAGAATTTGATAGTCATATTTGGTACGTATTTTTTATTTTTGATACATATTTTTTTACAATTAAGTGAGAAGTTTTCAACAAATTTACAAACTAATTTATACTCCAAAATCACTAAAGTTGGCGTTTTTGTTAAAAAAATGAATTTTGGTATTACTTTTATTGAAATTTATGCAAAGATTTCAATAATATGTATTTTTTGTAAAATACTTGTCAAATATGCAAAAGCTTAGCGAAAATTGTCACTATAATATTTTAATGCTTATTGAAAATTTGAGCATAATTTTGAATTTTTTCGAAAATGCATTCAAATTACTACCTCAAGTTATAAAAATATTTTTTATTACTTGTAGTAATATAAATTTTTAACCATAATTTCAATATTCGAAAGGTCAAATTTTGGTATTTTGCCTCCAAAATATTGTGAAAACACTTTATATTGTTTTTATATAATTTTTAGGCAAAATAAAAATTTCAAAATGGTATATCATTTCATTTTCAATTTGCTTTCAATATAAAACAATAATAATAATAATGTTCGAAAATTTAAGATTTAATAGAAAACCGACAATTTCAAAAATTTACATCAAAAACGGGATATGTTACCAACCAA
Organism: Protocalliphora azurea; assembly: GCA_932274085.1. Lineage (NCBI taxonomy): Eukaryota > Metazoa > Arthropoda > Insecta > Diptera > Calliphoridae > Protocalliphora > Protocalliphora azurea. Next base: position 15,678,315 of record OW026521.1, on the reverse strand, counting down.
CAAAAAAAAAATTTTGGCAAAAAATTTAACACAGTTTTCACAAAAAAAAAAACTAAACTTTTTATAAAAAATGCAATTTTCCCTCCAAAAAAAAAGAAGAAAAAAATGGTGATTTTCAAAAAAAAAAAAGATTAATTTTGAGATTATCTACGAGTGAAAAATTTATATTTTTCAATATTTCCATTCTCTTTGCGTTGTTTTCAATAGTCTCATAGCTCTATGAAATTGTATTATGCTCGAATATTCGATCTCAATATTGAATTTTACTAGATGATATAATTTTTTATGTTATTTTCAAATTTTATGGTAATATACGAAATTTTAAAATTTGATGTTTGATATTTTAAAAAATATTTAAACTAAATTTAAAATTTGTATATTTTGGGTTAGGAACATTTTTACAATTATGAAAATATTCTAAAATTCGAACTAAAAAATTTTTTAATATTTATATTTTTGCATTCTTTCAAATTTCAATATTTAAATAAACTTCAAATTCTATGATGTTGTAAAATGCTTGAATATTCAACCTTAATATCAAAATTTACTATGCAATTATAAAATATTGATATTATATTTTAAAGTAACTTTCGAAAGTTTAAAATTTGTTGTTTTAAATTTATAATTTAAAAAAAATCATTATGGAGATTTCAAAATTAAGTTCAATATAAAAATATTTGAAAACTTTTTACTCAAACTATTAATATGTTTGAAACAAGTATCAAAAAAAAATACTACAATATTTTTAGAACACATTTCATTTTCTATATTTTAGCAAGTTATTCAAAGCTTTATGTTTATGGCCATAGCATAAACTTATTCAAAAGTAATTTTAAAACAAGTTTTTAATATAAAATTTTTGCCATTAAAACTAATAGCTGAAAAGTAAAATTTAATGAAAATGAAAATAAAAGTAGAACGAAATAAAAAAAAACAACTAAATGTTGACAAAATTTGTGTTATTTAAAAAGAGGAAAAAAAACTGAAAACTAAATTTTTAAGTTTTCTACAAAACTATTTAGTTAGATGTTTAATTACATACTTTCAAAATAAGACCACACGATAATTTTTTTTAATAGTAAGTTTAACTTTATATTGCAAAAAACCCCTTAAATTTGTGTAATTTTATCTTGAGCATGATAAACCCAAAAATATCAATTGATAATTTAGTCAACAAAAATTACATTATTATATTTACTTAACATAAATAAACAAATTAATATGTTTTTTAATACATAAAATAATCCCTTCCTCCTTCCATATAAAAACATTTTACCACCAAAAAAAAAAAATATACAACACCCCCACATAATGACGCCGTTTGTCTCTCTTTCCTACAAAAAACATATCAAAAAACTAAAAAACATTCGCATATCAAAAACCCTTAAAACTATCGTATAGCAAAACTTTATCTATTTCCTTAAACCCCCGTTGCCGCGAGGAAAACCAACCCTAAAGGAAATTTTTCTTAAACAAATCTATAAAACTTGCTGGAGGGATTTAGAAGGGGGAGAAGTGTAATATTTTGTTAACCGCCCAATAACAAAACTTTTGTGTAATTGAACTTGAGGTTCATGATTTGTAAAAAAAAACAATTTCTCACAAAAGTTTTGTATAAAATTTGAAGGTTATTACATTTTCAATAGAGATTTGTTTCTATTGCCTTGTTTTCCGTTTACAAATATCAAAAGCAGCTTTGTTTTGTGTGCCGCTGTACCTACAGGAGAGTACTAGTGTGTTAGAGAGAGAATAGTATTTATTTTGATGGGGTAATAATCAAATACAAAATAGTCATTAAAATTTGTGTACAAACTCAAAAAACCTGAAGTTCCTACAGACAAAAATAATTCTTATAAAACTCTTTAATGAAACGTAATTTCTTAGACAGCTGCAATTCTTTTCAGGTTTTGCACTTGTATGTGTTATTGATAATGCGTGAAAAAGTCAATTGACTACTGAGTAGTGTAGAATACGACCAGTTCCTTTATTGTCACCTATGACAAGTTTACAAAAAATTAATTGACTAATTAACTCTGCCTAAGTAATCGAAAGTGTGGTCAATTTAATGTTTCAGAATGGCAGGTCATATCATATCTTTGTAATTTATATATTTTCAAATTTCTAATTCATGCTAGGGCAAATAAAATATTTAGTCTATATATTTTCCAAGCATTACCACCATTGTTTCAGGCACAATCCTCAGAACTGCAGGGCTTTTTTTCTATATAAATCTAAGCATTTTAACAATTTCACTTGTTTGGTTCTGTATTAGTGTATCGTATCCTTGAAAAAGTCAATGTCAGTCATAAGTTTATTTTCGTTTTAGAAAAAAACTTTATAGAAATGATTTCTTTTATTGGATTTTAGTACCTTATACAATGTTTCTCCCCATTTTTGTTAATGTAAATTTCAACAATTTTTATGTTTGTTATACGAGTAATATTATTAAGGAAACAATTTGATTTTATATAATACTTGTTCGGGTATACTCGTGAACTTAAAAGTGATAAAAAAAAGAAATCAATCTTAAGAAATTAGATTGAATTTTAGGTTTTTATTGGTATATGTTTAATGTTCCTTAATTTTTTTAATGATACTTTAAATTGGAACACGTATCTACATATGATATCATTAATCAGAATCTCTTAAGAGAGCTAAATGCTAGAGATTTTTGAGGAGCTTGAAAGGATTTTTAAATACATTTTTTATCTTTAAATATGAATATGAATATTTGAAATAATTAAAAATTTTCCAATAACTTGAATATTTTAGAATATTTTAAAAAAGCAATAAATAAAAATTATATGTCGAAAATTATAAAAAAAAAATATAATTTCGAATTTTCATTATTGAAAGAATCTTCAAATTAATTTAAAAAAGAGTTAAAACTTTCCAAAATAAAAAAGTTCGAAACCTATTTTTTTCCTTGGGAAAATTTACAAAATAATGAATTTTATCATCTTAGAAAATTCGAAATTTCGAATGAGACCCAAATATAAAAATATTTTAGAAAACAGTGAATATTAAATTTATTTAAGTGTAATATATTTTTAAACTTGTTTGAATATAACGAATTTCGAAATTAAGTTCGAATTTTCAAACTCCTAAAACTCCTTTGAATGATTTTAGAACATCAAGATTTAATTAAGCAAAATTAATTTTATAAAGCGCAAATAAAAAAATATTGAAGAGTGCCGCAATGCACTAGTTTGTCGTAAACAAGTCTGTCAGCCTAGGGGTTGTGAGTTCGATTCCCATCAGAAAGATTTAAATGGAATATTGAAAAAAACAAAAAATCTGAAATTTTAAATTTCAGATATATATTTTAACTTCGAATATTGAAAATAACAAAAATATTGAAATATGATATTATAAAATTATAAAAAAAAAATTATATAATTTTATAAAATTATAAAATATAAAAAAATATGATATTATAAAATATTAAAAAATTATAAAATTTATTTTTAAATTACATATTTTCGAATTTTAATTATGTTGCAATTAAAACACTACTAAGATAAAACTGAAATATTCAGGACAAAAGGAAAAAATTTAATTTCGTAAATATTATTATTGAAAATTGGTAAATTCGAATTTGATTTGAAATTATTTTCGCTTTAAACTCTACTAAAAATTTTAAAATATTTTAATTATTTTTGAAATCTAGGTGAGGTTATATTTGAATCTTGAATATTCAGGTTGCAAAAATAACATTTGGTAACTTCGAAAAAAATTTTTTTTTATTTTTTCTCCTTACAAAAATCTCGAAAAAAACTAAAATATTCAAGATACTAAGAAAAATTTTAATTTCGAAAATATTAAAAATATTGAAAATTTATAATTTCGAATATAGTTTGATTTGAAGTTATTTTTGTCCAATTTTAAAAACTCTTCTAAAGTATTAAAATATTTTGGTTATTTTGGAAATCTAGTTTTGAATATTAAAAATTCGAATATAAAATTTTCAATATTCATGTTGCAACAAATTTAATTACGAATATCGAAAATAATAAAATAAAAAATATTGATAATAATAATTTCAAATTCGAAATTCTTTTTAAAGTTTTTTTTTCGAAAATTCTCTGAAAAAGAAACTGGAAAATTATCTTTGAAACAAAAAAAAAATATTCTCTTTGAAAAAACAATTTTCAAAAATTCTCTAAAAAAACTGAAATATTCAGGACACAAGGAAAAATTTTAATTTCGAAAACATCAAAGTTATTTTTGTTTATGTCCAATTTTCAAAATTCTACTATAGTATTAAAATATTTTGGTATCTAGTTTTGTGATTATATTATATTTCCAATATACAGAACAACTTGTTAATTTCGAAAATATTAAAATTATTGTAATTTTTATTTATTTTATGTAAATTTTTAAGCCGCTATTGAAATATTAAATTAATTAGGTTATTTTCGAAAATAAATTTTCAATTTTCAGATTGTTTCGAAACATTTCAATTTAAACTATTTTCGTATTTTCAATTTTATTAGAATGAAAACTAAACTAAAATAATATTGAATAATTCAGGTACAAATTTCGAATATAAAAAAAGTTAATTTTTCTTTTTAGGTCCCATTTCAAAAATTATTTTGGAAATTATTTTCGAATTTTGCATTTTGCAAAATTTTTGCTTCGAAAATTTCCTTTCACAATATTTTTGAATTTTCGTTTATATTAAATTTTTAAAATTTTAAAATATTTAGTTTAAAGATTATTTTCAATTTCGTCAAAATTTCAAGTCTTCTAAAATATATTAAAGTTTTTTTAGTTAAAATTTTGAAAAAGTTAGTTTTAAGATTCTTTTCGAATTTGTCAAAATTTCAAAATTTTAATAAATTATATTAAAATTCTTATTTTAAAAATTAACGATAAATTTAAAAAGAATTTAAAAATTAAATATTCGAAATTTCGAAATCAAATTCGAATTTTCGAACATAACTTGAAAAATTCGAATTTTAAAATAAATTGAAAAGAAAATGTATTAAAATCGTTTTTTATGAAAAAAATACAAATTCGAATTCGAAAATACTGAAATAAAAAAAAATTCGTAAAAATGAAATTTTCATTTAAAATTTTTTTAAATTTTAGAACTATAAATGAAAATATTTAATTTCGAATATTGAATATATAACAAAATTAAATAAATTTCGAAACATATAAAGTATTGTAAAGTTCAAATTTTTGAATTTGACTTAAAAATTTCAGAATTTTTAAATTGGATAAAGAAGTTATTTTGAAAAATATTTAATTATTTAATTATTAATTATCAATTTCGAATTTTCGAATATGTGTTAAAATTGATATTTGAGCACTAAAACCCTTCTCCAAGAATAATTAATATTATGTTTTTTATGTTAAAGTTACGATAAAAAAGAATAAAAAATTTATTGAAAAATCTTAAAATTTGCACTGAAAATGTATAAATATTTTCAATATTTTTTAATATAATTAATAACATTTGTGCATTATTTTTTAAATAAAAGTTTTAAGATTTCGTTTTTCCCATTCTCTGTTCAATTCTTGTTAAATTTGTGTAACAATTATTATTTCCTTTCCGACAATTTTATAATTTCTTACAAAAAGAAAAAAATCAATCAATAAAAAAAACACTAACAATTCTATTTAAAATTATATTAAAATGATTCATTACAATCAATGTTATTGTTTTAGAGTATAATTGCAAGAATTTCAATTTGATGTAAGTAATTTAAGATTCTTTAAATAGAATTTGCTAATGCCAGCTATCGAAGAAAAAATACGATCGAACGAACGACCACCTTTTTTTTCTTATTTTTTAAACATATTGGCATTGATTGGTTCAAAACGCCATACACATGGTTACAGATTCAATTCAATACAATACATGTTTATCTGTAACATGTGCAACGTTTTACCCCCAAATTACTGCAATCAACTACTGCATTGTAGACATTTTGACGTCAAAAATCAAGTGTTGTTTTCCTAACTTGATTTCTTGAGAGGAAAAGAAGTGAAGAAAAAAAAACAAAAAACCAACAAACAAATTTAAACCACATGTTTATTTAGGAATTGCAGTTTATTGCACAATATTTCCTTTCTTAATTTTCAAATTCGTTTAGCTTCAATTATAATTTAAAAAAAGAATAGAGGTTTTTGTTTTTCCTATTTTGTGTAGATTTAATTTAGTAGAAAATTAAGTTTCATTTTCAATTTGTTACCAAGCCACCTTCTAAACTTGCCAGCTAAAAGAAAAACATTTTCAAATTATACTTCTCTTGCTCTTTCTTTTCAAATTTATAATTGAAAATAAAAGCTATCAATGAAAGAATACCATAGATTAAGCTAGATGCGAAATTGAGCATAAGAAATTTTAGAAATAATTATTATATTACATAACACGATGAATAGGTTTGTTCAATTGTACATTTTATTCATTTATTTTTATATTTATCTTTCCAAATATTTAAATTTAAATTTTTTTGAGAACCTTTCCTTCTTGCTCTTTATTCTCGGTTTAATTTTGTTTTGTATAGAACTTTTTTTTGTAACCAAAAGTGTTATTTTTGTTATAATTACTTCCCTTTTTTTTGTTGCTGCTGCAGGCTTCTTTCATTTTGAGTAAAATGACTTTAGGCGCCATCTGGCAATTATTAAATGGTTTATAAGTAATAAAGAAAATTTTAAAGGGTTTAAAAATTCTCTATGCCACACACTCACTTCTAAAAACATATTTTTTTACATATGTACATTTATTCACATTTATTCACATATTCATATATACGATTGGGAGCCGTAAAAAAATTTTGTTTAAAATACTTTTTTTGCCAACAAAAAAATTTTATTTTTGTGTCTTTGCAGAAAAGGTGTGTTGAAATTTTTTTGCTCAACAAAGATGTTTTATTTGCGGAAAATTTGATTACATAAGGGTCGTTGTTACATAAATCTAATTAAATTTTTATTTTTACTAAAATAACTACATCTTGTAAAGGCGTATAAAACTTGATTTAAGAAAAGGAAAAAAGGATGACATAAGCATTTTTTAAGGAGACGACATTGTAAAAGAAGGGTATAGAAGTTGTCATAGCAGTAAATGGATAAGGCGACCAGCAGACTAAAGAAAGAAGATAAAAAAGCGATTAATTTATACCAGGTAAGCAGAAATAAGTAAAGAAAATATAAGCCATTTTAAATTCTTCTTCGCTTGAATGAGTCTTTTTCTAAAAATAAGACAGAGACATTGCATAGTGGGGTAGCCCTGAACAAAAGTTGGCATTAACTAAACTAGCAAGTTTTAACATGAGTTTTTGGTATCATTGAAAAGAGGAAGTCTTTTAGATGTGAAATTAAGAAAAACAAATTTGCGTTTAATGCAAATTTGAAAAACAATATATTTTTTATTGTATGAGTGGGAATTTGTATAACTTTCAATACCATAGGAGGTTGGGGTAATATATGTTTTTGCTGATTTTTATAACACATAAATAAATTAGTCCAACGTTCATCTGAAGGTATAACGTTCAACTTAACATCACTTCCTGATTCGACATAACGATGTCCGTCCTTCCGTCAGGTCAAAATTTTTAAGATATCGTAATAAAATTTGGCACATATATTTACTTTATTATAAAGATGAATTGGACTGAAATTTGTTAGGATCGGTCATTTATTAACCCAATCCACCATACAAATGTCCTCCGAAATTTGGTTTTAAGCTCTTAAATGACTTAAATTAATCATGATTTAAGTAAAATTTAGCAAGAATTAGATTTCGTAAGCGTAAATAAGTGTGAAAAATTTCACAAAGATCGACCCATAATTGACCATAGCTTCCATACAATCTCTCTTCCAAAAATAACTTTAATTTTAACAAAAGTCGAAAGTCTATTGACAAATTGAATGATAATCGGTCTTTAATTGACCATCGCCTTCATATAATACCCCAATCCGAGAGTCACATTAACATGAATAAAAGCCAATTAAATGCTAATAACGTATGCGGAATAAAATGGCAACAAATCTTTTGACGCTGGTTAAAAACAGATATGATAAATACATTTTATCATCAATTTTATCTATTCGTATTGTTGTAAAAATTTTATGAAAATCAGACTTCTATTTTCCTTAAAATGTTAATAAAAGAAGAACTAACTTGAAAAAATATTTATAATTTTTTGGATTATTTCTATATATACACTAACACAAAATTATTTATATTTTAACTCAGATGGTAACAAGAGTCAGGGAAACATTTTCTTTGATAGATATAAACCCATTGATAGAAAAAGTAGAAAAATTATGAACAAAATTTTTCGAAAAAAATGGGTCAAAGTTAATTTGTGGGTAAAATTTTTTTGGAACAATTCTAAAATCTAATTTGACTCTCATTTTTAATAAAAGTGTACTTATTATAAAGGCATTTTATCATTAATTTTGTATGGCCTCATGTTTTCCAATTATAATATGCTAATTTGTATGAAAATCAGAGTTCTAGTTTCTTCAAGATGTTAGCAAAAAAAAAAAAAAGAAGAACTATCTTGAGAAAAAACTGTTTAATTTGTTGGATTATTTTTATATTTACCTCACATAAAATTATTTATATTTTAACTTAGATGGCAATTAGTGTCAAAGAAATTTATTATTTCGATAGATATAAATCCATTGTTGGAAAAAGTACAAACATTTAGGACAAAAGTTTTTCGAAGAAAAAATATTTATGGATCGTGGGATTCGTGGCAAATTCTTAACTTTTAAAAATTCCAATTTGACTGCATTTATTGGTTGATTTCATAAAAAGAAACAACAATGACATTATGATTTTGAGGGGTTGTAAAAATCTCTAAAATTAATCAAATTGTAAAATTATAAAATCTTCAACTATTTCTAAATTAAAACCGATTAATAAGTTTTGTTCGCAGAATTTTGTCGATAAATTTCTAAGGTAATCTCGGATATAATAACCGAATAAGTGATCCGCTACTTCCCAACATTGAGTTTTCAAACTCATGATTAAAAAGTCATTCGTATCAGCTCTAAAAGTGCATGAAACGAATTCAAATTTTTAACATATTAAACTAATATAATAAGTTATTTTTAAAGATTTATATAAGATTTATGTTAATTTTTGGAAAAATTGGAACATTTTTAATTTTGTTGCAATATTATTCTGCATATGTTATCATGATAATATTATGCATATAAATTTTAAAAAGTTATAAAAAAATTTTAAATAATTTCATATTGTCAAATATAGTGTTAGAAAAAAAAAGTATATCCTCCCGTGGGGCAAAAAGGAGCAAAACATATAAATGTCTTTAGATTCAGAAAATGTTTCCGCATTATATACATATGGTCACTAAGAGGCCAACAAAGGCCAAAATATGCCTGTTCTCTTTGAAAGTCGAATAAGTTATTTGAAATTTATTAAAAAATAGTACGAGAAGATTTCCTTAATTATTAAAGCTATGTATAAGTAATCGCGACTTAAAATAATGCAATTGCATTGAAAACAGTCGTAAGTTTAATGCAGAAAACAAAAATTTTCAGAAAAATTACATGATGTATTTCTAACTATAAAAATAATGATGTTAAATAAAAAATATAGAGAGAAAGGTTTTAGCTTTCCAGCAATATTAAATCTTTTGCAAAAAGATAAGTTTTCAATATTGACTTTTTGCCAAGTATTATGTATGGTTCTTTAATATAATTTCTCCTATTTCCTTTCCAAAAAAATTCAGAACCCAGTCAGTTTCCTTTTCTTAAAGATTCATTACTAATTAATGTTTTATTTTCCTTGGAAGCTAAGTGGAAGGAGTATTATCGTTTATTTATTAACATCTGAAATATCTTATCACATACAGAAATACATATTTTCAAACCTGAGGCTTAAATTGGTCGAAATCATCAAGTCTTATTTTAAGTGTAAGCAAAGAAAGTCTTATGTATGTTTCTTTAATAAAATGTATTTCTGAACTCACTTTTATAGCATTGCGCGTGATTCCCTATTCGTTTCTATTTGTAGGGAATAGACAAGACCTTATTTGCAATGACACGCAATGGAAACGAGTTTGAAATGCGAAAAGAAGGTGTTATGGATGCAAAATATATCTTTTTAGAAAGGACCTTTAGTTCCTAATTTTCCCGCAGGATTACTAATTGAAACTTGTTTATGGACCGGTTATGGCCCAAACTAGATGCTGGTTGATAGATAATTCTGAAAGTACATCTATAACTTTAGCGTTAATGATTTTATATTCTTTAACCTGTTTCAAATATGTATATTTTCTTTAATATGTATATTTTCTTTAATATTGAAAAAAAACTGTTTTTCACAAAAATTTATGTTGTTCAATTTTCGCCAAAGAACTTTTTTATTAAATCAGAAATTCACCATTATCTATTTTTAACCAAAAAAATTAAAAGAGTTACTTTTCACAACATTTTTTTCTTTTCAATTATGTACCAAGCAATCAAATTTCTTTAATATGCCATTTACACCAAACAAAAACTAGTAGTTTTTGGCTTTATTTGGTTTTTGAATAAAAAACTATGTAAAATTGTTCGGTCTTTCTATACAAGCAAAAACCATTTTTAACTAGTTTTTATTGAAAACCAAATAAAAACCACTAAAATAACTAATTATGATACATCCCGTTTAGCAAATTTTAGAATCGTAGCTTTTATATATAAAGAGAAAAATAAAATTTCAAATTTATAGAAATTATTTGTTTTATTTATGAAATTATTACAATAAATAATTTATTAAAAATTTTTAAAATATGTTTTAATATTGAAACTATGTATTCTTTGATCGAAGAAATAGCAAATAGAACGGAAATAAAAAATATCCAAGAAATTTTAATGTCAACAAAAAATACATTGGGAAAAAATGTAGTTTTTGAAAAACCAATTAGTTTTTGTTTTGGTGTAAACGGCATATAAGATATAATTTTTAACTAAAATTTTTATTTTCACTAATAATACAATATATAACTAAACTTAAATTTTTAACAGAAATTTCACTTGTAATAAAAATTAAATTAAAAAAAAAATATATTTCATTAGAAATCGAATTTTCACTAAAGATAACATTTTTTCAGAAATTTAATTAGCAAAATTTTTCTCTAAAAACCAAATTTTTTCACTAATCTTAAATGTTTACTAAAACTTATTTATTCACTAAAAATCCTATTTTTTTATCAAAAATTTATTGTTTTTCTAAAGATTCAATTTTTCACTAAAAATTAAATTTTTATCAAAAATTCAATTTCTCACCAAAAACACATTTTTTTACTAAAAATCCAATTTTTACCAAAAAATCATATTCTCACTAAAAATCCAATTTTTGACTAAAAATCTAACTTTAAACCAAATCTTTTTTTAATTAAATTACAAATAAAACAAAAAACTAATTGTTTTTATTAAAAATGAAGTATTTATAAAGATCCAATTTTAACCAACAGTTATTTTTGCACTAAAATTAATTTGTTCACTAAAAGTCAAATTATCACTAAAGATTAAATTTTTACTAAAAAATAAATTTTTCGCCAAAAACATAATTTCTTACTCTGAAAATGCAATTTTTAACAAAAATCAATTTTTACTTAATATACAATATTTAACTAAAAACCAATTTTTACTAAAAAAATATTTTTCATAAAAATTCTGAATTAAAGAAAAAACAAAATTTTTGTTAAAAATCAAATTTTCCCAAAAATCTAAATAAGTTAATTTTTCATTAAAAATCTTATTTTCACTAAAATTCAAAATTTTTCACTAAAAACAAATCCATTTGTCATAATTGTCTAATTTTCGCTACAAATCTATTTTTCGCCTAATATGTATTTATTTTTCACCAAAATTCCAATTTTTCACTTAAAAGTTCAAGCTTTCTTCGAAAGACCAATTTTATTAAAAATCCATCCCATTTGTCCATTTTTCAAAAATTCAAATTTTCTATAAAATGTCTACTTCCGATAATTTTGTTAAAAGCAAAAAATCAAATCCGTTTTACCAAAAATGCAATTTTTACTAAATATTTATTTTTTTTTTTTACAAAAAGGATAATTTTTCATTAAAAATAAAAATTAAATTCTTCATTGAAAACCTAACTTTAACACAAAATGCGAGTTTTTCTCTAAAAAAAAATGTTGTTATAATTAAATTTAAATATTTTACCAAAATGTTCACAAAAATCCAGTTTAGTTCTTAAAAATACCGTTTTCTTAAAAAAAGCAGACTTTTCAAAGAAATCAAATTTTTAACAAAAACACAAATTTTGATTAAAGATAAAATTTTTACCAAAAAATCTAAAATTTTACTTAAAATCATTTCTTCTTAAAATCCTATTTTTACAAGAATTTTTTAGTAAAAAATCATTCTAAAAAGCTAAAAATAAAACACTTTACTATTTTTCACAAAAGTTGTTTCTTACTAAATGTATAAACACAACAATTCCAGTCCGAAAATTTCCATATAAATTTGTATGAAAAATGCGCAAAAGGTGCAGCTCGATTAAAAAATTAATTTTATTTTAAATTCTTTCCGGATTTTTTGTTGTTTTTATTTTCTTATAAAAAATATTACTATATTTTTTAAAAATTTATATGAATTTCGTACACAAAATTGAAAAAAGTTTGAAGTAACAAAAGAAATGAAAAGAAAATAAATAAAATTGTTGTTTATTTTCCGTTGCCGTCTAAGTTTTTATTTAATTTAACAGTGCGGGCTATGTAAAGGAATCCTGACTTGTTGTGTTTATACATTAAAATACAAAAATTGTCCAAAATTCAAATTATGTTTTTACCAAATCAAAAAATTGTCTGAATTCTAATTAATCATTAATCTCTAATCACTAAAAATCTAAGCTTTCTCCAAAAGTACGATTTCCACCAAAAACCCTAATTTTTTAAATTTTCACTTAAAACTTAAACTTTACCAAAAATCTAAATGTTTATGGCCATTATATTTCTTTTTAAAAATAAGTGATCAGTTTTTAGAACTGAAAGGAAATTAAAATAAAATTTATTAAACTACAATTCCAATGTTCGAATATTTGTACCTGTTATTCTCCTCAGAACTCAAGTTAATTTATAATATGTCCGTTTATTATTTACTCTAAAGGTGTGATCAGACTAGACAAATATTTAACGAAAATGAAGTAGCCACTAAAAACTATATTTATATAAAATATATTTGAAATTGTTTACACGTAATCTATGGTCAGACTTGACCTTACTTTATCTTTTAGAAAAAAATTGTTTAACATTCTTTGATATTGCAAGTTATGATTTTTATTATCATAGTTATGCTATGATTAGTATTAGAAAATTGTGAAAATTTTTCCTTAGTTAAAAAAGAAATTAAAAAATGTATGGGTTAACTTATTTTCTCTAATATTTGCCTAGTCTTACTACCAAGCAAAAAAACAAGCAAGTGCTTCTAAAAAAGAACTGTTTCATCACTTCAAAAGTATAGTTAATAAAAAATACTTCCAAAAAAGTACAAATAAATGTATTTTTAGCAGGAAAAAGTGAATAATTTCTAAGAAAATAAAAATTTCACAAATTGCAAAGTATTTTTACTATCTATTAACAAAGTTAGAATCATATTTTTATTAAAAATTTTATAAATATGGTTTTAAGAGAAGTACTTCAAAAGCAATGAATAAAAAATATAAAAGAATTATATCCTATCAATGATAAGAATGTGTTAAAAACAAGAACTTCTGCAGCTCTTTTTCAGCACTAAGAGCTTCCTGCCAATGACAACATAATGTTAAAAAAATGACTTTTTCATCTTTTTTTCAGTTCTTTTTTTGCTGGATATAATAACGTCAAACAATTTATTTTTATAAAATTCTAGTTTTTATCAAACATTTGCCTAGTGTGAGATAATATTTAATATTAAAAAAAATAAACAATAAAATAGTGTTAAAAAACGTGGCACAATACTGAATTTTTTATTTAATTAACAAAATTAAAAATAACTAAATAAGTTTTTCTTTCAACAAATATATAAAATGACGCAGGAAATAAGCATACAGTGCGTATGAAAATAGATCAGTGGCCTTTTTTCGCGTGGGCTAAATTAACCTTAAAGTTGCCAGATAAATATTAATAAAAAATTAAGACCAACTGACAAAAGCTAAGAAAACAAAGCAGATAAAATTAAAAAATTAAATAAAATGTTTGTGCAAATCACTTTTTATTGGGTGTATGATAATAAAATACGGTGATGATAATAATTATAAAGTAAGGTTATTAACCTATTAAAAAAAATGACGTAATAAAATTCCTTAAAAAAACTAAATAATAAATAGAAATAAACATTGAAAATATTCTTCTTAAAATTTAAATTACGTTTTAGCCTAGAAATTTTTATAAAAGAAATTTAAATTTGACAAATTTAATTCAATAAAAAAAATATTTTAACAAATAACACTGTTCTACACATTTATTGTTTCCTTTCTTTTTTTTCTGTTATTGGGTATTTCTATGGCCCTGACTATGGAAACAGCAAACAGCTTTACTTTTTGAAATATACTGTTTTATTATTTTCACAAAAAATTAATACATATGTTAAAAAAATTTCTATCGTACGCTATCAAATAATCTTTATAAGATTTCCTTGAATGAACGGCTTTAGATAGATCTCGTTGCAAACTCCAGCAATAGTCTGCCATTATATGTAAGATACACCTTCCCAGACAGTGCTCTTCCATTGTCCGCAGATCCTAATGAAATCTTTCACCCTGCTCCTCACTAAAATCACCCAGATTTTGTGGAAATCGGTCTAAATGCGAGTGCAGAAAGTGGATTTTTATGCTCATGTTGCACCCTTGCTCTTTCAAGTTCGATAGCATGCACTCAACAAGATCGACATGGTCGTCAGATTTCTCTTTGCCTAGGAAATTAATCATAACCAAAACAAATAAATTTCAAGCTTTGGATTCGACTTCAGTCATTGATTTGACAAAATTAGGACCTTCCACAATTTGCCTAATATGTGGCCCATCAAAAATACTAGCTTTCAAGTCCGATATAGGTTTTCGATATTTTTAAAATAAATATTTACCACAAATATTGCAAAAACAATCTGGATTAAGCACACAACATTTTCTTGACGAATATCGAAAACAACAACAAAATATAATTTAGTGTCCAATAAAAAACGAAAATCTGAGTAAAAATAGTAAATAAGGGTGGATAACTATAAATCAAAAACAAAAGATGTTAGGGAAAAATTGTTGCCGTATTTAAAAAATACACGTGAATTTGAGATGAAAGCAAAACAAAAAATCACAGAAAACAAACATTTTTTTCTTTTGTTGACCAGTGTAATATTTCACATGATCTTGACATTGAACACAAAAATAAAATTTACAAGAAAACAACAAAACTATAAAAATTATTATAATAAATACGAAATATAAAAAAAAAACAATAACAAAAAATATCTGTGATGCACATATGTTGTTGATTAAACACAAAAAAAAGAACAAATAACACGTGAGTGGTAAAAAAGGCTAAATAATTTATGATCTATTTTTATTTCGACTATATAAGGCTCACAAGATTTGTATAAAATGTTTTTTTTTTTTTTTTTGATAAAAATAAAAAACAGCAAGAATATAAAACTGTGAAATAATTTAGATAGAGATGTCACACATTTTTGAAAATTAGTCTACAACATAAAGAATTTATTTAAATTAGTTTGGTCATGGCTATATTAGCTAAGATATTGTATACTTTAAACTGTTAATGAAAACATTAAATGAACTTGTATACAAAATGTATTTATTAGACGATATAATAATTCAACAAATTCTATCTATCCATCTGTCTGTCCTTTTTTATAAAAAGTATAGAAATTTATTGAATTGTAGCAAAATATTGAAATGATGTCATTAAAGAATACGAATAGAAAAAAAAACAACAAAAATGAATTCATATTATTTTATGAATTTATATTATTTCTGAAATAATGATGTTGATGTTAATGTAGTTTGCTTTCAAATTTTGTTTGATTATGATTATAAGAAGCTGATTTAATTATTTTTATACATTAACCAAAGTTTATTTATTTGAAAAAAAAAAATTGTTGATTTTATAAATGGTTCCAAATTCGTACAGGTGACGCAAAATTGTTGGTATTTTATCTGTAGGTTTGTTTAAATTTTATTTAATTTATATTTTTTATTTATTTAACAAATTAGCTGGCAATTCATATTAATAATTTTTCTATTATAATTTTATTTGAAATCCGATTAGATAAAGTTTTTTATTTACTTAAAGATATGATTGTCATTGGTGACAACAATGTGATATATATTTTCGAAAATTTTTCTTCCTATAGAAAATTTACGACAATTTTTTTCTATAAAAAAATTTGCGAAAAAATTTGTTTCTATGGAAGATTTGCAATTCTACAGAAAATTTTCTTTCTACAGAAAATTTGCGATAAATTTCCGTTAACGGAAAATTTGCAATAACTTTTCTCATAATAGAAATTCACAATAAATTATCTCTTGATAGAAAATTTGCGAAATTTTTTCTATTTATTCTTTTTACAAAAAATTTTCACTAAATTTTCTTTTTTATAGAAAATGTGCGAACAATTTTATTTTTATCAAAAATTTGCGATAAATTTTATTTTTATTAAAATTTTTATAGAAAATTTGCCGTAAATTTTCTTTTTATAAAAAATGTTCACTAAATCTTCTTTTTACAGAAAATTTGCTGTAGATTTTCATTTCATAGAAAATTTTCACTAAATTTTATTTTTAGGGAAAATTTTCACTAAATTTTCTTTTCATAAAAAATTTGCGCAAAATTTTTTTTTTATAAAAAATTTTTGGTAAATTTTTTTTTATAAAAAAGTTTTGGTAAATTTTTTTAAAGAAAATTTTCGCTAAATTTTCTTTTTACAGAAAGTTCGCTAAATTTTATGTTTATAGAAAATTTTCGCTAAATTGCATCTTAATAGAAAAATTGCAATAAATTTTCTCCAATTTTCTATAAATAGAAAATCTTGCTAAATGTGTTTCTAAAAAATTTTCACAAAATTAATTTAAATTAATTAATTAAAAAATTTGAGCAAAATTTTTTTTATAAAAAATTTTTGGTAAATTTTTTTTAAAGAAAATTTTTGCTAAATTTTCTTTTTACAGAAAGTTCGCTAAATTTTATGTTTATAGAAAATTTTCGCTAAATTGCATCTTAATAGAAAAATTGCAATAAATTTTCTCCAATTTTCTATAAATAGAAAATCTTGCTAAATTTGTTTCTAGAAAATTTTCACAAAATGCTTCTTCTTTTAAACTTCCAGTTTAATAAAAAATTAAAAAATTTAAAGTGTAAAAAACAGAAATATTTTCACTTTAATTTATATCCTATAGTTCCTTCTACCCAAAAAGTTCATATATATTTAAAATTAAAAATTGAAATCGGCTCAGCGGTATAAGCGTCACAAACAAACAAATAAACAAACACACACTTGATTTTATAATATTAATATGGATTTTCTGTAAATTTTATTTTTATAGAAAATTTTCTGTAGATTTTTTATATAAAGTTTTCGATAGATTTTTTATAGAACTTTTTTTTTTAATTTTCGCAAAAAAAATTTTTTGTATAAAATTTTAAGTAAATTATATAGTAAAAGAAATTTTTCCCTAAATTTTAAAGAAAATTTTCCCCAGATTTCTTTTTATAAAAAAATTTTACTAAATTTCCTTTTTATACAAAATTTGTAATAAATTTTCTTTTTATTCAAAATTATCGCTTTATTTCTTTAATTTAATTTAAATAAATTTCTTTATTCATATTGCCACCAAAAAACAAAATAAAATTCTAAAAATAATATAATATGCGCATTTTATATTCCCATAAAGTGGCCGTCAGTCTGTCTTTATAGGAAATTGCGTTTTTTCTTTTAAGCAACAAACGACAACAACGATGTACTACAATAGTTTGCAAAAAAAAAAAAAACAATTCTCATTTACATGTACCGCAAAAGTTTTATTATTTGAAACATTGCAAAATAAGCAAATGTAGTTTTAAAAAAAAAAAAATATCAGAAAAAAACTGTAAATATCTCTAATGCGCCTCTAAGTTACAACATCATCTTCATGAATATCAATAACTTGTAGCAGATATTATTGCATCGATAGCTGGAAAATACACATAGCAAACTGCTGCTGGATGCAACATAAACAGAAGTCTAATGGTTGGGATCATAAAATATAAGATTATTGCTTAAAAAGATTTAAATTTGCAATAAAGTGGCATATTTGTTATTAAAATGACAGACAGCTGAACATTATTTAAAACACGTTTAAAAAATTTTTTAAATAAAATTTGCAGCAGCACTTGCTGAGTTTTATTTTTAATTTATGATTAATCGTTAATTATTTTTTTTTTTTTCGGAATGTAGTTTGTCGTTTTAATTGTAATTCATATGTTTCTTTTCTATGATGTTACGCTTTAAAGCAAAATCGTTTTATAAATGAATGTTTTTGTATTCGAAATAAAAATTAATCATAAAAATATAACCAGCACTATATTCCAAATGATATGATGACTGCTTACAAACTAGTGTTATTTCTAAACATTTTAGGTCAATACTGCTTACCTCAATACTTATTTTAAACTATTATAGCCCTAGGATGAATTTAGATTACAAAGTAGCAATATTAAATATTAACTATTTAATTTAAATATTTTCCCAAAGGAAATGTCTCTTAGATCCTTATAGATTATAAAAAATATTATAGTACTTGATGAGAAACTTTAAACTGACTATGCTCTCGATTACATGGGGACAATAAAGAAATAAAATAATACCCAAAATTTATATAAATTAAATTCATCTAATTAAATAGAGATTAGTGACATTAATATTGTACTTTGCAGTATTTAGTTTGTGCATAATTTATTGTACATCATTTACCTATTTGTAAATCCTCCAATTTTTCTGCCTCTCTTGTCTTGTTGACATGATATACGTTTAGGGTTTGGGGTCCGGGATATAAATACTCTCGGGAATTCTCGGGAATATTTTTGTAATTTTCGCGGGAAAATGGGAAATCTAATATTCTCGTAGTTTTAAAATTCTATAGCAAACATTTTGCTATTTTTAGCACCTTGTATCAATGAAAGATTGACGTTACTCTAAACATGGTACTTGCAAGAGTTTAACGCAAATAATATAACTAGAACGTTATCTGAGTAGAACGTTAATGTTTTATTTAATAAAACGTTATCTGACAAGAACGTTAATGTTTTATTTAATAAAATAAAATAATTTTCTGTAGAAGAAATCATGTCCTTTTTTCTTATAACTAAAGTTTTAAAAAATCTTAGGAATTCCCGAGAAATTGTTTTTTTTTCGTTCTCATTTCCGGGAAAGGAAATATTGCGGTAAACCCCAAACCCTATATACGTTGTACAAGTGTTAACTACTACTAACCTCTATTTAATAATGGTTTGTCTATTGTTTATATTTATTTTAATTTTTTCTCTTTTACATATTGTATTTTGTAGCTAAAAAAAAACAGTAACAGCAACAACAAATAATTAACAATATTATAGATTTTAGCTTTTTGTTTTTATAATTTTACACTTCAGTTTTTCTTTTAAGTATGTGAGAAGGTTATTAGCAAATATTATGAGGTTTGATCTAGTTTAAACAAAAATAATAAAAAAATAAACTGTAATACAAGTAAAACAAAAACAATAAACGCAAGTTTAAAAATTCCATAAAAAAACTGTGGCCAAATACAAAAAAAAAAAAAAAAATATTGAAATAAAATATAAGATCGATTACAATACGGGCGCCAGACTTTAAAACCACAAAAAATATGTATATATTTTTGAAAAGAAATAATCTAGTGGGAATTGACAAGGAACCATATTAATGAAGGTGATGTTTAGAATTCAATTTCAGTATTGTAGCATTAATTTTGATAGGTTTAGTTTTTTTAAATTTTTCGGCACTTAGGACTTGTACTATTTACTCTCCCAAGTTATCACCATACGCAGTATACTTCGTAAGTGGTATCACATAAATTTGCTTAAAAAATATCTCTATCCATCTTAATATGAAATCGACAAGATCATTCTTTTTTCCTCACCAATACGGACAGTGTCATGGAACATTTGTAATGCTCTCTTCCTCTCTCTCTCATGTCTACAGCTCATCATTGTAATTAAACAGATTACAGACACAGATGTAATCAGAGTACGATAATCCACATCAAATTCTCTAACTCTTGAGTTCTTTGCTGCAGTCTAATCTTTTAAGAGAGTATATGAATACTCCTGAATTTTTGATCTGGGAGAACTACTTGATGTCAATATATTTCTCAGCCATAGCTGAGAAATATACTTCTACCTATTAGCAAATAGGTATGAGTATCCCAAACCATTTAAAATTTTCAAAATCAATACAATGATCGCTAGTATTTCTTCTGGAATTTATGGTTCATACTAAATTCGGTAACAGAAGTTGTAGGAGAATAATTTTACCATCCATTGGTTAAATGTAAATATATCTTGGAACCTCAGATCAAGAGCAATTTAAGTATTTTTGATATTTCCAGAAAGAACTGATCACGTCACTAAAGTATAGATAGAAAAGGCTGTAAGGTCTCGTCAAAGGTCTTTTGTAACTATTTAACACACCTGATCCAGGCTTCAAACAAAGCTAATTATTATGGTGACAGAGACCAAAGACATCATTTGAAGACATTAAGGCAACCCTCAGAAACTTGAACCAAACGATACAATCACAAGCGCGTGATCACGGTATTATCTTGTACTTCTGCAATATTTAATTTACAAATTGCCCCGAAGACAAGTCTGTGATGTAAGATTGTTCTGTTTGGAATTACTATATGGAACTCACCTTATTCTTTCAGGGAAACCATGACAACATACAGATACTCGACCTTTAGATACACTCAACTAGTGAAAATGGCACAAATTTTAACTTCAACATCCGTATGCGCCTTCCCATGTTTCCAAATTTTAAATTAACTTTGTTATATTTAAAATTACCTTAATCTAAGGAGACGCGGAGAAATTTCTGAACCAAATACTGAGAGCCCTCTTGATGACCAGAGAGCCAGTCATTAAATATTCACCAAGAAGAGAGAGCGAGAGATTACTTTCAACATACTTACTAGAGAAGTTACTGTTGTTACACCCAAACTGATAAAATATTTTCTTATCTAGTATTTTCACAAGAATCGATCTGATTTATTGATTTAATGTGAATTGTATGATAAAGATCAATTTTAATATGCAATCAAGTTTTTCAAGCGTGAAAGACTTATTGATCAACATTTTTTTACGTAGTCTGAACGCCCTTTATCGCTGTCGGAATGAAATGCCTAAGAAGACCCGATAGAGCTAAGACCTCCGCTAGCATTAGACGATCAAAACCAATGCTAAGTTAACTATGTTCCCATTTTTAATTCAGAATTAGGATGACAAATTAATCTCGTAGTAATTCGCTTTACTTTTGCTTAACATAGCCAAGACTATATTAAGAGTCATTAAGTAACTCAATGTGCAAATAGTCCTAGAAAGAGATTCCCTGTTAGAAACCCAGGACGCTGTTTTTAGTATTAGAACCAATCAGATCACGAACCGAGGACAAATTTAACTCTACATTATCCCCATTTTCGATTCAGTATTAAAACCAATCAAATCACGATTAAAGGAGGAATTTAAAAAGTTTCCTCTAATTTTTTCTTGAAAAAGTCTTTACTCTATTAAGAGCTTTAAAGTAACAAGGGTTTTTAGAATGAGATACTTCATTGCGAAAAGAAATTAAGAACGATTTTCGTGTATATATATTTGATGATATAAAAACCTCTTTTATTGTTTTTCAATTGATTGCTTTTACTTTTTACTTTTTGTCAACAATTTTAAAATCAAATCACTAAATACACAATAAAGAAAATGTTGAGATAATAAAACTATAAATGAAATACCTCATGTATCTAACACGAATCAAATGTAGTTTATTAACCCAAATACTAATTTTGGTCAAAACATTATAATTGCTGTAAGGCAAAAAAATCCAAAACCATACCTTATTTAGTACAAAAAATTCAAGTAGTTTTAAACATTTTCTTTTTATGAAATATTTATTAAAATAGCAGCATAAAAAAAACTTTTAATTTGTTTAACTTTACTAACTAAATATATGATTGTGTTTTAATCAAAAACCTTAGGTTTGAGGTTGACCATATCAATACAACAATAAAATATAGCAGTAACTATTCACATACTAATGATTCATTTGAAAAAATTATATATGTATATAAATAAAAATTTTAAACAAAAAACCGGAAAGTTGCATTTTAATAAAAAAAAAACAAGTAAATGATTAAAATAAAACAAAAAAATTAAAAAATAGATATTTTTGAAAACAAAAACAAATCATGGCCAATTTTAAGTAATTATAAAAAATAAAATAATTAGTTTTATAGTAAAATTGAATTAAAATAAAACTTACCATTTGGCGGTGGTCTCCAGGTGTAGCTCATGATATGAAGCAGTAAATTGAAATTTAGCAGCGCGTTTATTAACACGCTGTAAGCGTTTCCAAACACTACCCATAGCTGGCATAATGAAAACTTTAAATTTGTTGTTTGTTCTCTTCTTAATAAAAGTTAAAGTTTAGTTAAGTTTTTATTTTTGGGCAAAAAAAATCTTTTTAGATTTTTTTCTATATTATTTGTTTATTTTAAATTTATTTTAGGTTTTTGTTGTGTTAAACAAAAAACCAAATTTTGTTTTAATTCAATAAAAAATTTCATAGAACATTTGTGCGTTTTTTTTTTTTTAATTACACAGAGGATTTTGTTTTATGCATTTAAACCATTTTCATTATAAAATTTTTTTATTTTATGAAAAAACACTTCAAGCACCGTTTTACTTTATTTTGCTGTAAATTAAAAGAAAATAAATCTAATTTTAATTAAAAAAAATTTTAATAAGTTTTTTTTTATATTTTTTATATATATTTTTTATACTAATTTAGTTTTATTTCGTATATTTTAAATAATTCTTAATGATAACGTTGTTTGTTGTCTATTTTAATGATAATTCTGATTGTCAGTCATCATATATTTTTGTAAATTATTAGCCTTACGAGTCTAGCAAGGTCAAAAAGCCAGGTGATTTTAAAACACTTACTCTCAAGACTTGAAATTAAGAAATACAATATTAAACCCCAAAGCTTTCATTAAGTTTTTAATTATATTCATATTTATTAAAAGATTGCAAAGCAAAATCAACATCAGCAACAAAAATAATAATAACAACTAAACCGTAACACGTTTTGTAATCACGTAAAATAAATAATTTGTAGATGAGAAGAGAGAGAGAGAGAGAGTAAATTAAGCAAACTTAAATTTAATTGTTTTTAATAAATTACTACTCTCTAAATTTTAATAAAAATATTGAGTTCATCTTTCTTATCTTGAGATTTTAAATATAATGTTTTGCAACAAAAATTTTACATTAAATTTACATTTTACTTTAAAATTACATTAATAAACAATTAACTTTTGAATTGATTCACTTTTTAAATAATAAAATATTCTTTTGAATTTTAGAACAAAATTTAAGTAAAAGAAAATAAAAGAAGTTTACTAAATATATTTTGAATTTAATAAAAAATTAACCCTTTAGTGCGCAATTTTTTATTTTTGAGTAAAAAAAAAATTTTATGTGAGATTTAGGAAATAATAATAATTTCATATACGCATCAGTGCGCAATTGTATGTATGTAATTTTTTTCATATATTTATGTTGAAATAATGGGCTTCAAATTCTGTGGTTAATCACTTGTTTGTAAAGAATTATCGTTTAAATGTAAAATCAAATCAATATTTTTTCATATTTTCTGGACCAAAGCATTTTTAATAATATTATAACTAATCACATTAATCAAACATAGCCTTATTTTCGAAAAAAAAATCCGCAAAATATGATATAATACATTTACTCGATAATGCGAACCTTAATATTTGGATACACTGAATCGAGAAGATATTTTAGAAATTTTATATACCATTTATATTTATACCAAACATTCGGCTGTAATCATTTGCTGAGTTAAATTTAAAACTTTTACCGGATTTAAAGCTTCTGAATTAAATTTCTGTAAAAAATTGGCACTTGAAATAATGGACTAATGTAATCATATCCAATAGTACACAAAATTAAAATGTATATAGAAGTGGTTGATTCATATGTGCATCAATAAAGGCGTAATACTTTTGTAACAAAATTTTTACACTAGATTTACATTTTATCTTAAAATTACATTAAAAATACAATCTTTTAACTTTAGAATAAATTTAAGAAAATTTATTCAAAAAAATTTACTTAATATATTTATTTCAAAGATTTTATATTATATTGTCAATATGTCAATGACTAAATGATTTAGACTAAATGATTTAGAATTTTCCTTACAAAATAGTATTTAATTTTTTTTTTACATGATTTTACTAAGTGTAGTGGCATTAGCAACTCTTTATTACATATTCAAATTATATTAGTGGAATATAATCGTTCTTATTTGAAGAAAAACAAGAAAAATCGTGTCAATAAATTTTATATATATTTCTATTAGCAAAGTACATGATTTGTAAAATTACATTATTAAAATGTATTTATTTAGAATTTGTATTTAAGCAAGAAATCTTTCTTAAAATTTGTCGTAAAATTGTTAAAATTGAAATAAAAAATTTTACACTATATTTACATTTTATATTAAATTTATTGAAATGTTATCATTTAAAATTAAATATCTTTAACAAAGTATTTTTTTTTTTTTTTAAATATTTAAGTAAAAAAATTTAAAATCCGTTCTAATTAATATAATAACATTAATAACTCTCTGCTACAAAATGACACTTTTTATTTTCACTCGGAAAACGAGGACATCACGAAACAATTTTCAAAAATTTCGAATTATATATATATATATATATAATATTTTCAATATTATTTCACACCATGTCAACAAATTACAACTAAACATTTTATATAGGGCAAAAAATATGTTTATCAGCTGTATTTGTAAACAATAATAAACATTTTATTTTTTTTAATTTTACATTCTGTAAATAATTTCATACTCTTCATATTTTATGATTTTTTTGTAACTTTAACTATTAACAATTAAAATATAATTTTAAACATTTAACATTATTCCAAAGAAAATTTAAGTAAACAATTCAATATATTCGATATTTAATAATTTAATGTAATGAAACATATAATTTTAGACTATGTCAAATTAATTTGTAAGATAAAAATGTAATTTGGTTTTTATTTTTTAAATTTTTCTTTATGTCAAAAACAATTTAATAGTTTACATACATATTTCATAATTTTATATAACATAGTTTTCAAACAATTCATGTACAGTTTTTATTAAAAATTATAAAATGTTACACTATGTCAATAATGTAAAAATGCAGTATTTTACATAATGTAAAAAATAGAAATATTATCTTAGTTTGTGATATTAAATTTTTTATTATTTCTCAAAATTTTTATTACTTTATTTTAAATATTATAACAATTAAAATAAACGTTTTGGTAAAAAAAAAAACGATTTTACACCATGTCAACAATGTAAATAATTTAATATGAATTTTATTTATTTTATGAGTATTAGTTTTATTTGTAAAATATTTTCTTTTTTTATTTCTCTAATTTTACATTTTTCCATAATGTAAACGATTTAGTTCCCGATATATTTGATGATTTTTCTTGTTTACGTAATGTAAACAATTAAATGTTTTGTTAAAAAAAAATATACAATTTTACACTATGTACAATACAATATTAATTTAAATTATGTAAAAATTTAATTTGTAAGACAAAAATTTTATTCTTTTTTTATTTCTTAAGTTTTATTTTGTGTCACAAATGTAAACAATTTAATAGTCTACATATTTCATGATTTTATATGATGTAAGCAATTCGAATACAATTTTATTGAGAAAAATATATATTTTTACAATATCTTCATTTTGTCAATTAAGCAAATAATTAAAATATACTTCATATTTTATTATTTTGCTGAAATAAGCAAGTAAGATACATGTTTTATTAAAAAATATAAAATTTTACGCTATGTTAACAATGTAAAATATGCAATATTATTTTACATAATGCAAAAAAAAAATTAATTAAAAAAATAAAAATTTGTAAAATAGATGTTAAAATTCTGTTTATTTCTTAAATTTGACATTTTGTCAATAATGTAAATAATTAAATAAAAAGTTATTATTTTATATATTAACAACTTTGAGAATATACGAGTACAATTCTTTAAACAAAATATTAAAATTTAGATACTTTAAAACTTTACATTTTGTCAATTATGTAAAAAAACTAATAATTTATATTTTTTTTTTATATTAAAAGCATTAAAAAATTATATTTAAAAAAATCGTACATTTGAATATTTTTTTAAATTTTACATTTTGTCAATAATTTAAATTATTTGATACATTTTTTATTATAACAAAAATGTAAGCAATCTATTCTTTCCTTTTAAAAATTATGTTTTCTTTTTTAAACATTTTTTAATAATGTAAACATATAATAAAATATTTTTAATATTTTTTAATTTAAATAAAATTTAATTTAAATCAAAAATAATATAAGTAAATAATAAAAAATTCTTGTTTATTTAATAAAAGTTGTCCAAATATTTCACTGATTTTAAAGAATAGAAAATTTAAAGAAATTTTAATTTAAAAATTTTGTAAAATAAGTGTATTCAAAAATATATATTTCTCTTCTTTTTTATTTTCCAAAATTCCCTTCCATTAAAATTTCCCACAAAAAAAGCAGCAAACTTAAATATTTTTTTATTATTTTTCATTATTCTACTTTAAACATTCTTCAAAATCATAAATAAAGATTTTTATCTTAAAAAAAAAAATTATTTAACGAAAGTTTAATCAACATATTTTTACATGTTTAGAATATTAATAGCAAATTCACACAACACAATGCAATTATCCAAATAGAGAAAAATTCAATAATTTTTGTGGAAATGTCCACAATATCTTCCCTGAATATATAGAAATGAATTAATGAATGAAGTAGAATACTAAAGAACCCAATATTTAAAGATAGAAGAGACAACCTCTAAAGAAAAATACACAATAAAATAGTAAATGTTTGTATTATAATAAAAAATATATAAACTAAAAACCATGACAACCAATAAAAATAACAACAATAGAATATCACCAAAATCAACCATCAAGAACAGTAATAACAACGAAAATAAAAACCTAAGAATAAATATTGTATCTATATGTAATATTTACAAACAAATGACTAAACGCCCGTCCATATGACTGTCATATCAACGTTGGCACATGTGTAGATTTGTTAGAGACATTTAAAGAATGTTAAATCACATGGGGGTCTTCATCTTGGTCTCTGCCTTTTGGAAATTATCATTATCATCATCAGAAAATGTTTGTTGTTGCTTGATTTACCTTGCCTTTCCGTTTCTGTATCAGTTGATAAGTTGTTGTCATAGGTAGTGAGGAGACAGCATCAACAATAATTTTATCCATGAGCAGCAGTAAGCACAGCACATGTTTTGAAATATGTATGATAAAATTAGGTAAAGAGTGTTGGAATCGGAGGTGTTAATTCGAAATTAACTAGTCATTTATTTATCTATTTATTTTATTTTTAAGTAATTAAAAAAATGTTTCCAGTTTTCAAAAATTGTTAAAATATGATTCAGTTTTATCATATTGTGATAAAAAATTATCATAACAAGATTTTATTCTATCATATAATTAAAAACAAAATATTCATGTGTTATATTGTAATCAAAACTTAATATAATATAATTAAGTTTTATCAATTTATATTAAATACTATCAAAATATGATACGATTTCATTATCTTATTAATACAAAAACTAATATAAAGAAAATATTTCTTCATCCAAAAATAATCTTAGCATCTTCTACCTCCTGATGGAAAACCCTTTTGAAATTTAAAAGTCTCGAATGCCCATCAACTGTTTACTAAAGGTAATTTAAGTAACCAGCACACAACAACAAAAAAGGTAAATAACTAAAACAAAAATAAAGCAACTGAAGAAAAAAATATATCGAAAATAATTTTTTATTTGTTTATGAGTTTACGAGTGATTGCTGGCTGCGGCGGCTGCATATTGCAGATGCTGTTTTATGGATTTTTTTCGTTTTTAGCGAGATATACAAACACTAATACACACATATATATAAGACACAAAAACTCTTAGTTGTAATAATCTCTCTGGTAAGTACCTCTGTCAGCCAATTTGATACATAGAGTGTATTTAAATATTGTAGCCGGTTTTTTTGTTGATGCTGGATTTTAAAATATATATTTTTTTATACTTTTTTTAACTGACATTAAAGTGGGCAGGATATGGACAACGACGACAGCAACAAAAACAACAGCAAATAGCTTTTAAACATAAAGACAGGTGGGGTTTAGACAAGAACAAAATTAACACAAATACACAAATTGTGTAAAATATATAATAATTTTGAAAGTACCTGGTTGTAAAAAAAGGATAGTATACAACAGGAGTTTACACTAGGTTTTCACTTAAGAACATGGCTTAGTATTAGTAAGGGTAGTGAAGATTAAAATAACTAAGAGTAGCAAAGATTATGCAAATTTTTTAATTTAGTGCGAAAATATAATAAAAATTTAAATGAAAGCAACAAATAAGATTTGGTAAGAATTATTTCGGCTTATATGTATTTGTAGTACACAAACTGAATTGGTAACAGCATAAAAACACAGACAAAAACGTAAATTAACGACTGCAACTTGTTTATGGTCCTTCGAACTGGATTCTGGTTCACGATGCTACAATAACCCAGCAGTTTATGGTGGCTGTTGCGAACTAGTTACTTATCCGACTACTTTATTACTTTATTAGCTAAGTGACTAGTCATTTTAACATAGGCGTGTCCTAGGAGGAAGTTTATTGCCTCCTACACGACTACGTAGTGACATATTTTTGCACACAATTGCCTAAACGACTACCAAAGAGACAGTAAAATGGCAATCGTCTCCTCCACGACTAGAAGGAGGCTTTTTTTTTGCACATACAATCACCTCCATAGGGGAACTACTGGTAGTGAACCTTACTGGTTAATTTCCACCTAATCAACTACATTTTTATCCTCAGCATTAACGATGGTTGGTAGCGCAAATTATGTTCTTCAAAATGTCAACAGAGTGAGGAGAGAACCTTAGCGAATAAAATGCTTGGTTCTGTACGAAAATTTCGAAGTTTTGAAATCATTTTAGGATAGGGTATGTAAGAAATTAAATCAATTAGCAACCTTCGCTCTTTAATGGAAACATTCCATTTATAATACTTCCAAATTTAATTTAAAATTGAGGATGATAAAAAATTTAACTTCTTTTCAAATATTAAAGGTTTAAAAATAAAAAATGAATTAAATTTAATGCTTTTTGTGAAATGAAGGACAATTAAAATTTTAACCTTGATTTATGTTTGAACATTGCTTAAAAAACGTGTTTGATATCCAAAATAATCATTTTTCAAATTTATGAATTAGTATTTATTTACTACAAAAAAATTTTGGAATCACACATTTTTCACACCACATTTTTTTGTGGACAATAAAATAGGAATGTTCGCAAAAATGTTAAAATTATAAAATTATTGTCTATTTTTTGAAACTAAACATTAATACTAACATTAATAAAAATGCAATAAAAGAATGAAAGGACATAATTAATTTTTGGAATTTTCTTTATCATCCCTAGCATAGTGGAGGCAAACACCCTAAAAGTTCTTGGTAGAGTTTTATATCCTTATTATCAAAAATTATAATTTTTTTCTTACTAAATGAGAGAAAATGATTCCTTAATTAATGATTTAGATCTATTTAAGGATTTTAGATAGAATTTCTATTATAGGGTGTATTTGATTATTTTAAAACTTAGAACGATTCTGTAAGTTTTAAGTAAAAAAAAATTTACATTTTTCTTTTTATTAAAATGTTTCAGACATAACCATCCCGACTTATTACCATAGAACCTTTTGTTTATATAGTATGAGGATTTCTTACTTTCAATCATCTTTAATCGCTTTTTACATCTTTTTTCGTTAGACAGATTCCTGTTTTTACAATAAAATTATAGTTTTTATATACTATGTTGTTCGATCATAATCTATGGATCTGAATAAGTTGTTTCCTCTTGTTTGGAATATTTTCAAATGTCCGAATAAGTCCCGAAGTTCCAAAAATGGTACAGAGATTTATTGTAAAGGATTATACTACAATATTACATACAACTTACATATAACTTTTGTGGAAGTTTTAGCTTTATAACGATCAAAAGCGTTCATGAAGAATGTTGGGAGAGTCGGTCTTAAGATACAAACTGAAAGTTTATGAATAAATAATTTCTTTAATTAAAATTCTTTCTAAAATTGTTAAAAAAAAAATAATTATTTCAGAAATATTGCAAAAAAAATTATTAAAAAAAAATCAATAATTTTTAATAATAATATCGTAGCAAGGACTTTTGGGGGTATGTCTTCGCTATAGGCAGGATTATAAAGGAATCTGAAAAAATTAATTATGTCTTCTCATGCTATTATTGACGTTTTATTAATATTTGAAATAAAAAAAATGTATTTTAAATTTTTTTACACATACGCCTATTTTATTGCCCACAGAAAAATAAGGGTTTTCTTCAAAAAGACCTCTTCCGATCTTCAGACTTCAATGTAGGTTAATTTCCTTATATAGTTATATTTTTTAGTTTTATTCCTTATATAGTTATATTTAATAAATAAAATATAAATATAAATTTAAAAAATAAAATTTTAAAATTTTTCATTTGAAGAAATACACGCCTATTTCATTGTCCATGTGTGTATATATTTTTGGCTATATATGCAAAATTTGTCTCTTAAGTATAAGTATGTCAAGTTATGCTCTTTAGTGTAATACATGCAAAATTATGCTCTTAAGTATAAAATATGTCGTATGTAAAATATGTCGTTTAAATTGCTAAAATATGTCCTAAAGTAAGGATTTTCATGGAGAATTTGACAAAACATGCTGTTAAGCCCAAAATATGCTGTTAAACCCAAAATATGATGTAGCAAACCGATGTCAAACTTTTTAAAATTGTATGAAATGGATAAATAACTAAGTAACAAACGTTATGAGTCGTTCGCAGCTAGTAATAAATGCCGCAAGTTGATAGAGAAATCAATACGTAATTGGAATAAGAAAGTTTAGAATCTTTTCTTATGAAACTATTGTAAAAATGAACTTATTTATAGTCCCCCCGAGATCCAAAAAAAAATTCGGAAGAATTTGAGTGTCTCTTTCAAAATATCATTCACCAAAAAGAAGGAATCAATATCTGGAGTTTAGATAATTTTCATAAAAATATAATTTTTATTGTTGATCGATATTTTTGTCAGGACTTTTAGGTCAATAAAACACAAAGCAACATAAATATGTATGTACAGAAAAATGCAGGCTGGTTATTCCATTCAGGAATTTACATTTCGTTTGGCTAATCAAGTCTTTACTATATATTTACAACAAATAACTGAAAAAAGTTGTTGAATAAGATTATAGCAAACAAATTAATTTTCATAAGAAATAACAACTGTCTTCTGAAAGAATTGGCTCCTACAAGCCTTACACTATAAATAGTAATCCTCGTATATAACATTTAAAACAATATTATAGTCCTCCATCGAGGGACATAATTATAATGTACTCTATTTAAATTGTAATAAGTATTTTTTATATTTCACAAAAGAAAAATACATTATTTTTATTGTTGTTGATTTTGTAACCTTGTCACCAATGTGCCAATTTATAAAAAATTGTTGGTTTTTTTATTGGTATTACATTTTGTTGCAACACTCGTTTCTCTAAAGTCTTCTGCCACTTTTTTCTTGTTTTTGTTTTGACATTTTTTTTATTTTTTTTTTTTTTTTTTTTGCTGCTCTTTTACGAAAGACGACGACAACCTTGAGTAGTTTTTGCAAATGATGTTTATTGTTTTTCTGTTTTAGTTTTTGGTAATTTTACTATTTATTATTGTTGCTTTAAGAATCAAGAGACTGTCATAATGTTTTAAAGAAATATTTTATTATAATTTGTTATTAATTTAAAACGCATTTAAAATTTTAAGAATTAATAATTTCCTAAGAATTTTATCAATTATTTTCTGGGTAAAAATAAATTTAACCCAAGGGTGGTTGGTTTTTTATAGCTTTGTTGTCTACTATGAATTTCTTTTGAGGTTTTAAAATTCTTTGAACCTTTTGACCTTTGGTTTATAATTTTTATTAAAAACACTAAATAATTTCGATGTAATATATATAAATTTTGTACAATAATTAATTTCATTAACACTTTCTTTTCTTCAATTAAATTTATATTTTTCTTTAATATTTTTATTTGCAACATTTTTTTCAATATTGTTGTTGTTATTACCACCCCATTTGGTAGTATTTGTTGTACTAAGGTGCCATTAAAGCAAAAACAACAATTGTACACATAGCACAAGCAAAAAAAGACAAAAACAAAATAACATTGTATGATGACGAATGTTTTTCTTTCTTGTTTTTGTTCTAGCTAGAGTATACTAGTCTCTCTAAACAATGACGTCACTTCGTTGGTTTTTTCTCTATTTTGACAATTTTTTTAAACAAATTTTTGCACATTATTTTTTTAATAACACTACATAATTTTTATTTTGTTAACATTTAATTCATTTGTAAGATTTTTATTATTTTCGTACTTTATTATTTGTGTAAATTTTTTTCTATCATTTATTTGCTTAAAGAAGAAGACACTGATATGACTGACACTTTTGCACAAACCTTAGTAAAAGCCACGTTTATAATTAATAAGTTAGAGCGAGAGCACAATACCGTATGAATGTGTGTAGAGAACGGGCAAAACAACAAAAACAGTAATATTTATTGTTGTTGCTTCTTATTTTTTCACTAAATTTACTTGTTTTTATTAGTTGGAGAAAACCGCTTTATCCGCTTCATAAATCGACTACAACCGCTTCCTTTACTTGCTCATAATTTACTGAATGAGCAAAAGGAAACAAAGACCTGCGCCGAACAATTTTAACGGCGGCTTTTCTAAAAATTGTCGGCGGCGGCTTGAAATCGACTCTTAGCCGTCTGAAAGTTAAACATAATTTGCGGCTCACGAGCCTTTTTCTTGTTCGTATATTGAACAAAATTTTGTTCTTGTGCGAACAATGAAAAGGCTCGTATAGACGTAGGGTAAGAACGTTTTATTCCCTTGTTTTCGCATTGTCTTACAACAGGTGTACACAGCGTTGCCAATTTAGCGTTTTTGAACTACCCAAAATACGCATTTTTATGTTAGCGCTTTTTGCAAAAAGACGCTAAATTGGCGCGTTTTACTTTAGTCATATGTCGATTAGGAACATATTTTTCGTTGCTATTAAGTAATAAAAAATAGTATGTAGGGCCTTTTTTAACAAAATTTTACTGCCCATTAAATTAACATTCTTTAAAAATACATACTTCATTTTCATTATGTAATGTCCATTCCCAGAATAGAGTGTTGCTTTCAAAATGGATTTTATATGCGATCAAGGCATTCAAAATTGGTTATTCATATCACTTGTTTTTTCTATTAACATATTCTTAATTTTTTAATGATAAAATTTTAATTTGTCAACATTTTAAAAAGTTTTCATTTTACACAACAGTTCTTATATCTGTTTGTTTTTACCAGAGAAAAGATATTTTCTACCATAGAACATCATTATTATTTTTATTAGTTTTCGATTTCACCATTTCATTGCGAAATGCCAAAATATAACTCCAGAATTCTTTAGTGGTCATTTGATATATATATATATATATATATATATATATATATATATATATATATAGCAATTGTCCAGATTCTCCTGTTATAGAGAAACGGTTCCTAAATGTGGGTCCACGTCCCCTTAGGTATTAGGGAGTATTTATTAAAATATGTATGATACAAATTTTTGTATTTCTTGTACTTTTAAAATGTTTCGAATAATGTTACGAATGAAATTAAGAAAGTACTAAAGATAATTATCCTTATTAAGAGTGTCGACCGACAATTTTTGTAAAAGTTTAGAAATTAGAATATTTTAACTCATTAATCACAAGTATTATTCGACTTTCATGTCTTCTTAAAAATGGACTAGAAATTATCCCTTATAATGAGGAATTAATAAATTTAAAGTTCTAATGAAATATACGCACATATTAATTTTAAATATGTGCAATATATTTTATAAAAACTATATGCAGTACAGTACAGTTCAATTGTTAAAAATGTTTACCAAATATTTACAGATGCGGCAAACATTTTTTAATTTTTGAAATGAATCTGATAAAAGTGTAAATATAGTTTTTAAAAAAATATATTGCATAGATTTAAAATCATGTTCAATGGTCAAAGGTAGCGTCTACATTAGATAAATTTTTATCAAAACAAACATCAAAATCAGTGCAAATCTATATAAGGTAACCTCGGTTAAACCTCTAATTAATATTTTTGGTTGTTACAGATGCCAAACTGATTTATAAGAAAAATATTTTCTTATTTTTCCATAAATTCGCATTAATTTTGATAAAAAAAAATATCTGATATGGACACTATGTAATAATTGGTAGAAACGATTCTCATCTTTAGAATTATTAAAACAATGAAATTTAAAGTAAGCAAATAATTAATTATGGCGATTTATGCGTTGAAAACGTTTAGCATTAAAAAGTTAACAACTGTGTTATTAGATTTTAAGGTAAAACTGTTCGCCAATAAAAATACTTTAACGTCGATAATAATGATAGTTTGCGGAATAATTCATCTGGTAGCACTAAACTTTCATATCCCGCAGGTCTGGTACGATGAGATGATAAAACAGGATTCTTTATGGTACTTTAACTAAGCTAAGCTGAAAACAATTATTACCGATGGTGGGTTAACGTACTTTCAGTTAACTGTTGTATCATCTGTAAATGAATTCTGTTTAAACTGTATTAACTGTGTTATCTGCGTGTGGTTATAAAATTAGAGAGGTGTTTATTTATACTAATAACACGGTGCTCCAAAGTAATATAAAAGTTGAATGCACTTGGAATATAACATAGTGCAGTTTGTAGGCATGGGTGAGTAGATTATTATACCATCCTTTGAATTTTCAATATGCTCCCAAAATCGTGTTATTTCAAGCAAAAAAAGACATTTTCTTGATCTTCAGAATTTTAAAAATGTTTATATCGTATCAATTTAAGCTTCTTAAACGGCGTTAGAAAGAGAAGAACTTACCCTTTTTAAAAAGTATATACACTTTTCTATCAAAAAGTAAAAATCTTGGTTGCCATGTCTTAAGTTAAGAAGATAATATAATGGCTCTTCACTATTTACATATTAGCTGAATAACCCATTATTTTAAGATGGTGATGACATCTTAGTTCATATTATCACAAGTAAGCGTTTTAGAAAGTCATTACT
The DNA here is from genome assembly GCA_932274085.1 of Protocalliphora azurea. Taxonomy (NCBI): domain Eukaryota; kingdom Metazoa; phylum Arthropoda; class Insecta; order Diptera; family Calliphoridae; genus Protocalliphora; species Protocalliphora azurea. Next base: position 15,642,698 of record OW026521.1, on the reverse strand, counting down.
TAAATGTCACTACAAGAAGTAATTATTTCCAAATTATTCAATAACTCATTGAATTTAAAATTAGTATAACAGAAGTGAAAACAATAGGAACTAGTTACATTTTAAGTTACAAATGTCAAAATGTAAAAAAACTCTTTTTTATTAATGTTGTTTTTTATTATTATATATTTATTTTAAACGTAAAAAGATTTTATAAATCTTAATTACAGATTTCATAAACAACATATTTTGGCAGATTTGGCAATTAATATTTTTAAGTTGTAATTGTGAATATATTTTCATGCGCACACAATTTACGTCTGTTCATATATTTATCCCTTCTTCAAATATATGAATTGGTAAACTCAATTAAAAAAAAAACATCAATAAAAAAATTGCATTTTCAAAAATATGATCATAAATAAGTAACTACATTCTGGGTTATAAATAAGTAGTTACTAAAGTACTACTTTGTAATGTAGAAGGTATGTTGTTTTCCTTGAAAAATAACTAGATCTGTAATTACATGCCATTACCAAATTTTTGCTGGGTATTTTAAAGCCGTGATAGCTTTATTTTTTTTTTTAAGAATTCTTAAACTTTAACTCTATTTGCATCCATACTTAATTTTAATTTTTATTCTTGGCTATGGCCTTGTTTATCCCCACGATTACTTCATTATCCCTAAGTATTCCCACAGAGGATACTTTAGTAGATTACTTTTCTTATATACAATTAATTTTTAATAATCAATTCCAAAAACCTTTTCCTCATATTCAACCTCTTAACCATATGGTTTATAAGATTTTAAACACTTTGCGCATTTTTCTCTAATTTCAATCAAATCCTTTCATTTTCTATTAAAACATAACGGAAGTAATCCCTGCTCAAAATTTTTCATAGACACTTAAAAGATACTTAACAAATTTTTTCTAATTCATTCTAATTCATAAAAAAGGGATTGCAGTAAAATAATGATTTGTTAAACACTTTCCCTTTAATGCCTGGGGATAAAAGAAGAAAAAATCTTTAATAAAAAAAGGATGTATTCAATTAGCTGCGTTTTACACTAAATTATAAATGTTATTCTTCTCCCCAAAAACTGTTATGTTTAGTCATTCCTTTTTCACGCAATATGTTCACAGTTTGAGAGAAAAAAGAATAAAAAAAATTATATTGTTTTAGATTTTTATATGTTAAATAAACATTTATTATTTTATTTGATAGAGTCCTTTTTGAGAGCATGTGGTGGAATAGTCTAACGGTAGAAAATTGAAAGGCCTAAGGAAGTGAAAGGATTTCTTTTGAGACAAATGTTAACAGGTTGAGGGGAGAAATAAAAGAAAGTGAAGTATCAAAAAAACCGGATATACATTAGAAAATAGACAGAAAAAAATGAGGAAATTATTATAAAAGAAACTAAAAGTGATAAGAAAATTTAAAGAAATTTTGAAAGGATAATTTTGAGGTTTACAGAAAAACCGAGATTTAGAAATTTTCTTAATATTTTATAATAAAACAGATTATTTAGTAAACTTTATTTTATTTTTATTCTAATTAATGTATTTAAAGGTCCTTAAATTTATTCCTATTTTCTGTTACATTTTAACAGGTATTTTTTTTATAGTTTAATTCTCAGAAATTCTCCCACGTCTCTTTAAAATCTTTAAAATAATTTAAAAAAATTTTAGTTATTTAAATATATTTAAACATTTAGTTAAAAAGTCACATTGTGATTTTCTATACCTTAACAATTTCATGCTCAAATACAACAACATCTTAAAGAGATCGATCCTTTTTTTTCATAAAAACCTTTGTTAAACAAACACACAAACCTTTTTTGTGTTGGTACCCAAAAAGAATGAATTGTAATGCAAAATTAATTGTTTGAATATGTTTTGATTTTCTTAACAAAATCAATTCAGAATAATAGAAATACCTGTTCAAATTTATTTTGATTTAAATTACAAAAAGAAAAAAAAATGTTGAAATTTTTCTCACTAAACAATTTCCCATGAATCCTTGCCCAATGAAAAAAAGAAAGCAATACACTTGTATTTCTTTAAGAAGAGTGTGTGATTTTTTGGTTATGTTAAAATATCAAGGACTATAAGAAAAATAACCTTTTTTTTTGTATTTCTTAAAGACAGAAATAGATATTGTAATTGAATCCCACGCTACTTGAAGGATCAACTTAACACTACTTAGGATAGGATTATGCAAACCCAAAATTTTAGAATTTTTTTTTAAATAAAACAATTTATGGAGAATGTTTCTAGCCGAGTTCTTAGAATTTAAAGGAAAACTTTTTATTATAAAAATTAGACTTCATTTTAATTTTAAGTCTTTTGTTAAAAGATCCTGCGAATTTAATTTATTCTATTTTTTAAGAAATTAACACGTGTGCTTTTTCATCACTTTTAAAATGATCCATTTTTTATAACAAAACTAGTTTTCTCAATATTAATAAATTTTCCAAAAATTGCGCATTTTTAAAATGAGCAAAAAGGTCAGAAATAAATATCCTTAAAACAGGATATAATTACGCCTTTTTTTCTAAAGGAACAATAACAGGACATAGTTTTAATATATAATTTTTCTTTTTTGTTGAAGTTGTAAATACATTACTTCCCCTTTGTTCTACAATTACAAGGGTTAATTTAAAAAATTTTCTTTTAAAATATTATAATAATTATAGAACAATAGTTTTTTTTTTCGTATATACATTAATATTATTAACAGCTTAGATAATCTAAGTTTAATTAAATTTATTTAATAATGTCAAACTAATGTTGAATCTAAAACAAAGAATACAAAGAAAAGAAACAACGTTACAACAACATTTCTCTCTCCTCACATAAAAGTTCTATACACTGTTGCCAGATTTGCCGATTTATCTGCATTTTAACGATTTTTTGCTGTAAAAATTCCAAACTGAGATTTGACGATTTTTGTTAAAAAATTAAGATTTCTCGAAATGTTTACACCCGCTATTTTTTCTTTTTTCAATCTGATTTTGTATTGTAGTAGATAGAGAGAGAAAAGGACTATAAGAAGTTTAAACTTTTACTTCGAAATTCGTTTGCAATTTAACAAATATTGGTGAAACAAAATTTTTGTGTAAAAAGAAAAATGCTATTTTATATACATATGTATGTAAGTAAAATAGTTTTGATTATAGATAAAAAGGTTTAAGAATGTGTTAAGTAGTAAAAAAAATTAATTGAAAATGAAACCAATACATATGATTTTTTAAGTAATTTGTTCAATTGAGTTTATTTTATTATTAAACAATTTTTGTAATGATTCAGTAGTACATTTACATTAATTGCGATTGAAGAAATGTAAAAAATTTTGATCTCTATAATTTTGATATATTTTTCTGAATATCTTTATTATACATATGCGATTTAAATTATATTAATACTGTTTAAAAGTTCAAATACCTTTTGAATGATATATACATAATATGACCATAATCATTAAATCCTTAAGAGGATTTATGCAATTTTCATTTTTTATTGATATACCTGTGATATACCTGAACTAACAAAATTTATTATTTCTAAAAAAAAGTTTATTCGGCAAATAAGTATAGGAAAAGCTTCTGAGTCCAGGCAAAGGCCAGCTACACGGAAAAACCTTTATTAACGTTAAAAACAAAATATTTGCATTTTAACTGGGACGGTAATCTTAATTTGTTCCTATTTTTTCCAATTTTGTATAATATAAAACAATGCTGAAAGTTTATTTAATAAACAAATAGTTTTAAAAATTAATATTATTTTTTTTAATACGAACATAAATAGCCAAAATTTTTAATTTTTCCGATTTTTTGAGAATTTCAAAAATATTGTGCCGATTTCGACGATTTTTTTGGTCGAATTATGACAATTTATAATATAATTATCTGGCAACAGTGGTTCTGTGTGAATTCAACGCACTTGTGAGAGAGAAAAACAATACAAAATAAACAAACTTTTCCTTTTCATAGTGTCTACATTAGAAAATTTTTTATCAAGACAAACGTCAAACTTAACGCGATTTTATGGAAGGTGGCAACAGTTGCACAAAAACAACAATATGGCGTATTCCTTATTGTTTTTTATATATGCAGTTTGACAACTGTAACAACCAAAATAATAATCTGCTGTTTAACTAAGGTTACCTTGTATATATTCGCACTGATTTTGACGTTTGTTTTGATAAAAATTTTGTAATGTAGACACTATGTTAAGATTTAAGAAATATTACACTCGCGACACTTGCATACAAATATTATTATTTCTTTACGCACATTTAATGCATTTTAACTCCTGTTACGCGAATATTTTCAACAATCAAATCTGCTGTTTAACTAAGGTTACCTTGTATATATTCGCACTGATTTTGACGTTTGTTTTGATAAAAATTTTGTAATGTAGACACTATGTTAAGATTTAAGAAATATTACACTAGCGACACTTGCATACAAATATTATTATTTCTTTACGCACATTTAATGCATTTTAACTCCTGTTACGCGAATATTTTCAACAAACCGAAAAAAATATTGTTTTCTTTATACTTCATTTGACATTTATTTTTTCTATGTTGAAATTGAACAAACAAAGTTGCTACTTTTGGTATTAATAACAAAACAAAATTAAAAATATTTTTAAACTATTTTCATATTCATCAACAAAAAGCCTAAAAATGTAATTACATTTATATAGGTGGATGTAATCCGCATCAAAAGTGAACATTTATAAAAATCTGCGAATATAACCCCATGTCTACAACTGAGATTACCGCTGATATAATATGTGAGATAACGCCGGCAGAGGATAGTAACCATTTTGTTTATATTATGTTAAATCTTAAAAAATTATTATTTTCAATCAGTTACAGCGTAAACATGTCCTTTTTATTTAAGTAATTCGCACTTTTTTAACACAATTTTTATAAAAATGATTTTTAACATGTAAAACAAACACTAAAGGGAAACAATTTTACAAAATAACATTGTTTTTCAATAATTTCCAAAATACACATGCACACACACAAGCAAACTTTCGTATATGTGTATTTTTTTTTGACAGTTCATCTTTTAAAATGGTTGTGTAGAGAAATCTCATCACAACAGTCTCATAATACATCTTATAATACTAGTATTTGAATCTACACGGGAAATAATTCTCTCAGAGAGCGAATTTGATACTCTCTGACACAAAAATTTTACATATTATGTTACGTCTAGACGGGCTGTCATTGTGATGAATAATATTTAATAATTTTAGAATACTACTTTGAGCAACTATGTGTGAAAGTGGTTTCAGCACTAATACATACAAATAAAATTTTACTAACACAATCTTAAAGTCATTTTTTATCTTTTTTTTAATAAGTCTTCCTTTTTTGTATTCATTTTTTATACTCTTTTCTAGTTATTTAAATTTTTGAAAAATAGTTTAAGTTTGCTTATCGTTTAAACTTAGTTTAAATTTTAGATTCTATTAAAATAAACTAGATTTATCTGAAACTTTTACTACATACCATTTCTTAAAGGTCAAACTATATAGTGGAAAAATAATATTTTTAAAATTTTGAATAATGTAATTGATATTTTGCTTTATTTGAAAGGACATAAAATTCTCATCTCTCAGATTAATTAAGAACGTAAATGGGTGGACAATTGCAGGATATATAGTTGATAATAACATTTTGAAAACCCTTTTTCAAATGTGATACACATTTGTTTCTCTCAAGAAACCATTTTAGAAACTTCGAATCTCTATAAGTTTATTAAAATTTGAGTCATAGTATTAACAGACTTACAGTCCACAGTGGGGCAGAATGGACAAATTTTGGAAATAAATCTGTAACTTATAAATAGTTTGAAAGGGGGACTTCACTGAAAGAAGTTATGGGGACTCAAAATGGGGACATGATATGGGAAATATTTAATGTTTAACCGCTAGCCAAATGTTCTTTCTTAAAGCTCTGCAATTTTACAAGATCTTGGTCCAGTATTTTTAATATAGTTAAAGAACAAAATTATCTATCGAATAAAGAAATTTGAAGTCGATATCTTTATCGAGCACAGAAAAAATTATTACCATATATTTTTCAATTAACGCAGTTGTTTCATTTACATCTAAATTTAATAAATATATTCAAGTAAAGTAAAATTTTATTTCTCTCTTAAATTTATAATTCATTCAATCATTTACTTGATTGATTTCATACATTTTTTTATTGGAACAATTTTTTTGTTTTTTATTTTTCACAGTTTTTAGTAATTGATATAATCATTTTGGTGAGAGCTGCAAATTTAAAAAAGTTTTCGCCAGAAAAAAAAAAAATACTTTGAACATATTTTTTATTTTTCCGATTTTAAGAGTATTTTTAATGGGCATAAAAAACTTTTTTTAAAGCATATTTTTGATTATAAGTATTAAAAAATTATTATTTTTAAGGAGTTGTTACTGAGACAAAATGCATTTAAAGTTTATTTAAATTTTTTCGATTTATGTACATATAGTATTTACATTTTTTAAATGTTTTTGGCCTTTACATATAACGATATTTAAATCGATTCAGATATACAAAATTTGTATCGTTTTAAATTGTATGTATATTCGAGATAGCTTATTATTCGCATTCACTTCTGCTGTAATCATTTGAAATTTTATTAATATCGGTTAATCTGTTAAAATAATTTCGATTAATTTTCATATTTTTCGAAATTCTTTCATTTTTCGGTCAAATTGAATCCTAAATTTCATACTGATAGCTCGTATGAAACGATATAAAAGTATGTTTGTTTAGTATATTTTTGATTGGTATGAGGTGCTAGTAGAATTTTTGACAAACGCCTATATATTTTCGACGTTTAAAAAATATTAGAAAAATATTTCAATAACAAAAAATTTACATTTAGTTATAAGATTTCAAACGCAATACATTATTTAAGATGCTTAATATAGATTATTAAATATCCATTTGAACACAAAACTTAGCTAAAGTAGAGTTTTCATTTCATAAAGGGTTTCAGATAAAACATTTTATATTTTTTTCAATCTCATTCTTAGCTAAGCTTTTGTATTGGTAAAGATGTACATTACAGCTACATCGTCTGTAAAGACCTTTCCAACAGTTCAATATCTAGTTGTCGAAACTATTAAATTCTATAGCAGAAATCTTGGTAAATTAAATGCATTACATTGTATATGTGCATTGAAATTGTAGCCAAATCTTTTGGATTTGGTTTTAGAAACATTAACAAACTTTTCGTCTTTTAAAAAAGAACTCGCAACTATTCCCAAGTGTATTTGCTAGACTAGACAGACTTGATGTTTCAAGTTTTAATAAGATCGAGGCAGTAGTTTAGAAAATACAGATTAATTATCATTTATTTTACAGTGAAACTTTCAGAAATTTGATGGTGTGAATAGTACTAATCTGTAACTCTACTATATGTTTAATAATGGATCGAATTCAGCAATTTTCAATAGGGTTTGTCCTTGAGTCATAAAAGGCACATATGTATATCAAATCATATTCTAAATTTTAATTTGTACTTTGATTACAAGGATTGACTGAAGAACAGATATCGTCAAAAGGAATCTGCAGAGTGATTTAGCGCCGATCGGTATATCTTATGGTAAGTTTTGGATCAATAGCATAACAGCATAACTCCCTCTTAACGAAAAATGTTAAAATATTTATAAAATTTAACTTCTACATAGAAAAAATTATGGCAAGAATTTTTTTAAATAAATTAATTATTTTGAATAAAATAGTTGTTTTGTTTAAATATTTTATTTTATTGAGTTCAAAACCAATATAAAAATAGAAACAATTTTTTTTTTTTTATTTTGACAACTTCCGTGAAAATAATAAAAAAATATATATACAAAATTATTAAAATGAAAAAAAAAAAATATATGAAATCTAATACTTAAGGTCTTCCTTGGGTAAGTAATGTGTGATTTAGAGGAGTTTCTACGAAAACAATGATTAGTATTTCTATTCTTCCAGATTTGAATGGATATTGTCAATTGCACGTAAAACATATATTGTTTAATATGACATAAGTCGTTTTATTAATTTATATGGATGTACGCAACTATAACGAATACCCAAACATGAATAATTCTGGAGAAAAATCACGCATTGGACCATATTTCAAAAAGCAAGATTGCTTCATAAAAGATATGTATGCCCATATGTACTCGTACTAAATGCTCAAATGCGAGCAAAGTATTTGTGGTAAGTTATGGACACATTTTTCATATGATTTAACTTAAATATATTTAAACAATTGAGAAATATATAGTCGGTGAAACCCTACCATATGATACCCTATACCATTGCGTATGAGTATCAAAATTTGGGGAGGGGACTTGTATGGGATCCATGGCCATTTGTGAACCTATACTTGTGTTAAGCGTAGTGTATATCTATTAAACATATGTATAATATATAAATATATAAATGGCCTTACGGACTTCTTGTGGGTGGAAGACCTCCATTGAGAAGTTTTAAAAAGTTTTATTTCTATGTTCTTATAGATATAAGTTAGGCAAGTTACACGAATTAACATTTAATTTAACGGTAGGCAATATACAATTACAAAATCTAATTTTTTTTTTTTTTTTTTTTGTTAACGATAGGTTTTCTTTTTTAGGTCCGATTATTTTATTGAATCATTTGCACTAATATAACATCAACTCATAAATAGTAATGCTTGCAATATCTATCTATATATATATATATATATATATATATATATATATATATATATATATATTATTCGCTGAATTTAAATAAAAATCCAATAATCACAATTAATTAATTTTAAAATATATTTCCAATATTGTTTCAATAAAATTAATTGTTTAAATATATTTTTTAATCCAAATAATTTTTTTTTAATTTTTTTAAATTCTTTTGTTTGAAAATATTATGGTTTTTCAAATATTATGTTTTATAGATATTTCATTTTAATAAAAAAATATGTATTTTTTTTCAATAAAAAATTTACGAATTAAGATTTTTTGTTTTTACAAATTTCGTGATAGGTCCTCTGTCAGTAAAAGTAATTATTGAATTTATGAATTTTATTATTGAATTTGAAATTTAGTTTTTTCTGTGATATATTATTGGTATTTTTAAATTTGAATCGATTATACTTCTTTAAATTTGAGTTTTACCTCAATATCATATATTTATTATATTATACCTTTTAGTCTGTTCTAAAATTTGCATATACAAGTGAAATAATAAATCAACAAATCAAAACATAATTTTATTATTCTTTTATTATTTATTTAATCATCTTTTCTATAACCTTTAAAAAAATTCATAAATTTAAAAATTTTCCCATAGTGCTATTAAGTGATGGTAGTGTGTATTTAAAATATCTTTTTAAACTGCATATATCCTAATTATTTATGTACCCTCCCTTCCTTTTAATTTTTTTTTTTTTACAATTTATTAAACAAAAAATTTTTAATCTTTCCCCTACACATCCATTTACTACACCTTAATCAAAACTTAAATCTCTCTCCCTCTCTCTTATTGTATGAGAAAAAAAACCTGCTAAACGGAACTAATTATAATTTCATATCCTTAAGGAAAAGTAAAAAGTCGTGTGTCAGTCGCTTGCTTTGCATGGGTAATTTTTATATTAAAATAACTAACACATAAACACACACAAACTCAAGAATAACAACAACAAAATCTGATTTATCCTTTTTATCTTTCTTTTAATAAAATAAACTCTAAGTTCTAGATGTTCTCACATACGCCTTCACATTTTTTTGTGGCCCAAATATATAAAGAGTACAAGTGTTATTGTGTGTGTGTGTAATGCGAAATTTTCTTCTTTCTTTATAAAAATAAAAAAAAAATATTTCTCACACTTTTGAAATATGAGCTGAAAAGAAACTCCCGAAACTAAAATAAAAATTATAATTTTGTTTATTATTCTATAGTATTTATCCTTTTGGCTGATTCTTAATAAAGAAAAAAAAAAAAAAAAATCACACGATCATCATCATCATCATCAACGTTTTTAACTTTATACATTTACTTGCTGTTGATCGTATTCATGTTCGGCTGTCTGTTTGTTTGTCTGCTTGCATATTCTCATTCGTATTGATTTGTTGTAGTAAATAATTTTTAATACCGTTTCACTTGTTTTCTTAAAATTCCCACACATCCTTGAAGTTGTATTTGTACCTTTTGTTTGCATTGCATTTGACGCACTGACGTTTTGTTGGTATTACTGGTGATTTGTCAGTTAGTTTGTCTGTTTGTCCATCTGTTAGCTATACGTTTATTAACCTTTGGCTCTAATATACTCTTCTCTCACTCAACCCATAATATTTTTTCTCTGTTCTTACTCTTTATTTGTTTAGCAAGTGTATGTGAGTGTTTGCTGAGATATTTTTACAGGTCCTTCCATTGGTATGCAGTTTTGTTGTTGTTTTTTTTCTTCATCTTTTGTTGCTTTTTTTTTATTGTCGAGTTCTTGTAGTGATTTGTTTTTGTTATTGTTATTTGCCATAGTTTATCGCTTGTTTTAATATTATTTTCGTTTTGTTCGAAAATATGTGGGAATTTCCCAGGATATTTAGACAACAAATTTAGTTTAAATAATTATATTATAACGCTAAACGTTTATAAATAAGAATGTAACAGATTTAAGGCGATAACAAAGTACAACACAATTTACTTTTCGCTTTTTATTTATTTTCTATTTCAAGATAAAAACGAGTTTCAGTAAAACAAGTGTATGTAAGATCACAGAACTTTGTCCTCTTCCCAATTGAAGAAAGTCAATTTAAGTTTTTATTATAAATAAATTTTTAAAGAAAATTATAAATAATAGCAGATTTTCTTGTTATTCTCAATTGAACGCTTTTTTTTAAGGAACTTCAGCCAATTAAAGTTTTCTCCAAAAAAAAAAAAAAAAAATAAATTTTTGATGAAAATTATAAGTGATTGCAGATTTTTGTAATTTTCTCAATTGGATACGTTTTTTTAAGAAACTACATTCAATTAAATATACTTTGTATCCTTTTCTAAATTGGACGTATTTTTAAGAAACTTTAAGTTTTCTTCAATAAAAATAAATTTTTGATGAACATTTTAAGTGATCGCATATTTTTGTTTTTTTTTCAATTGGCGGCTTATTTTTTATGAAAATTATAAGTGATCACAGATTTTTATCCTTTTTTCAATTGGCAGCTTATTTAGGGACCACAGCCAATTTAAGTTTTTGTTCAATAAAAATCAATTGTTTATGAAAATTATAAGTGATCACAGATTTTTGTTCTTTTCTCAATTGGACGTTTTTTTTTTGGGAACTACACGGAATTTATGATTTCTTCAATAAAAATAAATTTTTGATGAAAACTTTAAATGATCGCATATTTTTGTCCTTTTTCAGTTGATGAACAGTTTAAGTGTTTTGCTATTTTCTCATTAAGGTTTTTAAATTTTCTTCAATAAAAGTCAATTTTTGATGAAATTATAACTGATCATAAATTTTTATCCTTTTCTCAACTGGAACCTTTTTAAGGAACTACAGCTAATTTAAGCTTTCTTAACAAATAATCAATTTTTTTATGAAAATTATAAGTGATCACAAATTTTGTCCTTTTTTGAATTGTGCGCCTTTTTAAAGAACCGCAGCTAATTTAAGATTTCTTGGTGAAAAATACATTTTTGATAAAAATTATAAATGATCACAGATTTTTGTCTTTTTCTCAATTGAACGCGTTTTTGAGAAACTACGGCGAATTTATATTTTCTTCAATAAAAATAAATTTTTGATGAAAATTTTTAAGTTAACGCGTATTTTTGTCTTTTTTCAATTGGCGGTTTATTTAAGGATTTTGTTGAAAATTTTAAGTGATCACGGATTTTTGTCCTTTTCTCAATTGGACGCTTTTTTAAGAAATTGCAGTCAATTTAAGTTTTTTTTTTAATAAGAATATATTTTTGATGAAAATTATAAATGACAAATTTTTGTCCTTTTCTTAATTTTTGATGAAATATATATGTAAGTGATCGCAGATTTTTGTCCTTTAAGTTTTCTATAATAAAATTGTTTTTGATGAAAGTTATAAGTGATCACAGATTTTTGTCCTTTTTTCAATTGGACGCTTTTTTAAGAAATTGCAGTCAATTTAAGTTTTTTTTCAATAAGAATCAATGTTTGATGAAAATTATAAGTGATCACAGATTTTTGTCCTTTTCTTAATTTTTGATGAAATATACAAGTGACGCAGATTTTTGTCCTTTAAGTTTTCTTCAATAAAAATAGTTTTTTGATGAAAGTTTTAAATGATCACAGATTTTTGTCCTTTTCTTAATTGGACTCTTTTTTAAGAAATTGTATCGGGTGCCCCGATGGCCTAGTTATTAGTGAGCTAGTCTGTCAGTCTGAGGGTTGTGGGTTCGATTCCCACCAAAGACTCTGGTCTGTTTCACTACAACGAGCTATGGTCTTCGTTACTCCGCTGTTAGAATTAGAATATAATTTGTAATTGTATTGTAATTATAAAATAAATAAAAATAAATAATTAAGAAATTGCAGTCAATTTAAGTTGTTTTCAATAAGAATCAATTTTTGATGAAAATTACAAGTGATCACAGAGTTTTGTATTTTTCTTAATTTTTGATGAAATATATAAGTGACGCAGATTTTTGTCCTTTAAGTTTTCTTCAATAAAAATTGTTTTTTGATGGATGTTATAAGTGATCAAAGATTTTTGTGCTTTTCTTAATTTTTGATGAAATATATAAGTGATCACAGATTTTTACCCTTTTCTTATTTGGAGGCTTATTTAAGAAACTACAACCAATTTAAAATTTCTTGATTAAAAATAAACTTTTGATGAAAAATAAAAATTTTTTATTTTATATTAAAGATCTTTTATTTATTACAAAAAAATATGTTTAAGAATTATAATTCTTGTTAACTTACATTTAAAATTAATATCTAATATATTTCAATACCAACTGGGATATAATATTAAAATTCAAAATTCTCTTATTTTCTTTAAACTACAACAGGAACTAGGAATTTTAAATATCACAGTTCTATTTTTTGAAAGTGACTATCTAAAATTAAGTAATACAAATTTAATTATTTTCATTATCCTCCAAAGAATAACCAAATAATTTCTTTAATATATTATATAAAATCATTTGCCTCGTAACTTCTGCCTCATATTTCATATAATCCTTAAGTCTTTTCTGTTTATACAATGAATCCAATTGATCAAATAAATCCATTTCCAATTTGCGCATGCGTATTTCCAAAGCAGGTGTATGAGTGCCCGAAAATAAAGCTTGCATATAAACGTTAGATATTTGTGATAAAGATTCATCGAATTTATTTAAGGTAAGATCATCCGTATGTGAAATCTTAAGAGGAGCTATAAGTTTGGGGGAGGCACGGTAATTAAGTAGATCATGGCACTGGCTTAAAGTTAAACTAAAACATAAAACAATTAAGCACTTGAACATATTGAAAGTAATTTTTAAAGATTTCTTTTTATAACTTTTTATTAAAATAATTTTTAAAATTTAAATTTAACGCCTGCTTTTTTTTGTAACACTGCGTCCACTTTTTCCTTTAGAAAATTGAACAATTTTTCTTGATTTTTATTTTAAAACTATAGCAAATTTTTCTATGATATTGCTTTTTTATAGAAAAAATTTGTTTTCTTTTTTTTAGTTTAATATTAATTTTTTTATTTTTATGTTGATAACATTATTGTACACAAAAGTTTTATTTGTTTGTTGAACATTTTGACTTTTAATCATTCATTTAATAAAAATTTTTATTTCAGGGTGATTTCCTTAATTGTAATTTACAATACAAGTTGCTGTTGTTGTTTTATTGTGTGCAAAATTTAAACTATCACTATCAGTTAAGGTCATGTTTATTTGTGGGCATTTGTTAATTTCCGATTTAGTTAAACATACTCGTATTAGATTTGAGAGGCTTTTGCTTTTTAGATATGATTACACAGTCTCTGTGCTCTGGTTGTAGAGAAATTTCTTAAGAGGTATTTATTGTTTTATTAGACTTAGAGACGTCAGATATTTTAAAAGAGCATTAAGATTAGAAATTATTTAACTATAGACATAATAACCCATAATGCGATTAAAATTCCCCTTGAAAGGTGTTCACTTTTTTCAAAATTGTAATAGTATATCTTTCATTTATGAAAGTAAAATACGAGAACTTCCCTCGTAGTTATATCAAATGCAATACTATTCCCATCAAGTACCACCTGTTAATAGACTGCTGTCAAATTTGGAGCAAGTATTGTCATTTACTTTGCATAAAAAATAGGATTTTTCGAGGTCCTTAAAATAGACATAATAATTTCATCGTTAGAACTGAATCTCTTTCCACCGAGCCATTTCTTTAGGTTTGGAAATAGGAAGTAGTCACTAGGGGCTAAATCCGAAGAATATGGCGGATGTGGTACCAATTCGTAGCCCAATTCATAGAGTTTTGAAATTGAGACTGCACACGTGTGCACCTGTGCATTATCTTGATGAAAAAGAACTGTTTTCTTGGCCATATGGGATCGTTTTCTTTTTAAATCCTCATTGAATCGGTCTAATAAGTTGGCATATTCGCCGTTTATTGTTTTTCCCTTTTGAAGGTAATTCGATGTGGATTATCCCACGTGCATCCCAAAAAACTGTTGCCATCACCTTATTGGCCGACAAACTTACCTTGGCCTTCTTCGGAGCAGGTTCACCCGGAGAAGCCCATTGTTTAGACTGCTGCTTGGTCTCCGGAGTACGGTAATGGATCCATGTTTCATCCACAGTTACAAAACGCCGCAAAAACTTATTCGGATTGCTGTTTAACAACTCCAAACAATCCTTTGAAGTTGTCACACGTTTACGTTTATTTTCAATTGAGAGCAAATGCGGCACCCATTTTGCAGACAACTTTCTTAAACCCAGCTGATCATTTAAAATCGAAACCACACTGCCATATGAAATGCCTATGGCATCAATAATCTCACGCACTTTTACTCTTCGGTCGACCAACACCATATCGTGGATTTTTTTGACATTTTCGGGTGTACTGATCTCAATTGGCCGTCCAGAACCACTAGAGCACTCGAAATTTACTTTTTTTCATTTTTAGAAAAATACACGAGATTGTATGTTTTGAACAGCTGCAAAGTAAATGACGACACTTGATCAAAATTTGACAGTAATCTATTAACAGGTGGTACTTGATGGGAATAGTATTGCATTTCATATAACTACAATGGAAGCTCGAAAAGTCACGGAAATATTGATCCGCCCTCGTACGCCCACATCTGAAGGGATGATTTTATTGTAAACGAAATTATCTGTTTCGAATTAAATAATTCATGGGATATTAGACATTAGGGGAAAGAAAAACTCCGGGAAAATAAAACCTTCGCCCTTGTCACGGGTGAATATTTTTGGGGTCTATATTTAGACATAAATTTTAAGTTGATTGGAGAAATCATGTGGGTATATATAGGGAATATATAAAGTTCTATAAATAAATTTAATTTTAAACTACTAGGAGGCTATACGGCCTGATACGAATTCCAATTTTAATTTCTTAGCTTTAATTCCGAACGATTTTGGTTTTCAGATTCAATTTTGTTTATTGCCAAAAAATTGAGGACTAAATATAGATCTATTTTTGTGGCTAATTGGTGATTATAATAAAACCTACAAATGGATTTGATGACTATTTAGAAGCCTGAAATTGTAGCCAATTTAAGACTATATATAGACCTTAGATTAAAGCTAATTGGGTATTATATAAATACCAACAACTGAAGCAACTAATTGGATATTTTATAATAACTTCTATATTTGGAACTATAGAAAGACCTACGATAGAAAATAATTTTGGACTAAATAGAAACTTGGGATTTAAGTTAATTAGCGACTAAATAAAGACCTGAAATTGAAGTTAACTGAGGATTATATAAAAGTCTACGATTTAAGCTATAGTCCTAAAATTTAACATAATTGGTGACCAAAGACTTGAGATTGAAGCTAACTGAAGGCCTGAAATTGAAGTTAGTTGAAGTCTATATAGTAGCCTACGATTGGAAATAATTATGGACTACATAGCTATATATGTTTCAAGCTAATTGGTGGCAATATAAACACTTGTAGTTCAAGTTAATTAATTACTACAAAGATCTGAGATTGAAGATAATCGAGAACTAAAGCGAACTGAAGGCTACATAAATATCTGCGGTTGAAGGTAATTGGGCAATATAAAAAACAATTGAATCTAATTGGTGACTACAAAGGTCTGAGATTGGAGCTAACCGGGAATTATATGAAGCCCTGATTTTGAAACTAGTTGGAGGCTAAATAATGTCCTAGGATAGCAATTTATTGGGGGACTAATTAGTGACTATATAGAGCCCTTTATGAAGCCTTTTGATTTAAGATAATTTGAGACTATATAAATACCTGCGATTGACGCTTATTGGGGACTAATGACATTAGATTGAAGCTAACTGGGTATGGTATGAAGATCTGAAGCATGAGATTGAAGCTAATTGAAGGTTATATAAAGACCTGAGATTGAAGCTACTTGTAGACTATTAAATTTTATTTGGGACAAAATAAATTCCTATTATTGAGGCCATTTAAAGTTATTTGATAAAGTCAATCGGATACTATACAGAGACCTAGGATTGGAGCCAAACAAAGACTATATAAAGACCTATTATTGCAGCTAATTGAGGACTAAATAAAGACCTACGATTGAAACCATTTGAAGATTATATAAAGATCGTCAATTGAAGCTAATTAAACTTATATAAACACCTACGATTATAGCTCTTTATAGACTATAAAGACCTTTTATTAAAGCAAACTTAAGTCTATATAAACTCTTTAATTTCATTTAAAATCTCTTACTTTTAATAAAAAATTCAATTTAATTTTGTTATTTTCTAAATCAATATTTTTGTTTTTTAAATTATTAGAAAATTGCAGCCAGATTATCATTATTTATATATTTTTCTCAAGATTCTTAATTTAAAAAAAACCTTTATTGAAGCAAATTTAAATTCCCTTTAAAATCCCTTTCCTTTTAATAAAAATTTCAATTCAATTTTATTTTTTTTAATCTATATTTTTTATTTTTATAATTATTAGAAAATTGCAGCCATATTTTCATTATTTGAATATATTTTTCCTCATTATTCTTAATTAAAAAAAAAAACTTAAACAATTTTTTTATAATTTTCTTAAGAGAACACACAAACAAAACTTGCTATTAATTTTTTAAAGAAAAAATTAAATCAAATTTTAAATACTTAACATTATTAAAACTTAATAGAAAAAATAATTACAAATGAAAATAAAAATGATTAAAAAAATTAAAACATAACTGAACAAAAATGTACAAATTATATACAAATCACAGATAATTACCTATAAAAGATATTTAAAAAGAAAAGAAATAATAATTACAATTTTTAAAAAATAAATTTAATAAAAAAAATTTAAACAAGTTTAATTAAACATGTTGAAATTAAAAACATTAAACAAATTTAATAAAATTTTTAAATAAAAAATTTTAAAAATTTTTAGTTGGTAAAAATATGATTAAAATAAGATAAAAACATAATAATTTTAAAGAGTTTTTAACATAAATTATAAGAAATGTCTGTGTTAAATTTTGAATTAAGAAAATAGGAATAAAATATACAATTTAAAAGAGACGATAAAAACTTAATAATTTTAAAAGTTTTTAATATAAGTTATAATAAATTTCTGTGTTTAGTTTTGAGTTAAAAAAAAATAATGTACAATTTGTAAGAGAATATAAATTTTAAAAATTAAATAAATTATTTTTTGTTAGTCATATAAAAATATTATAAGATATTTTTCAAAATAAATTATTTTAGTTTAGCATCATAGGGATTTTCTAAATTATTTTTTATAATATTGGGGTATAAATAGGATTTTTTTTAATTATAGATTTTTTTTAAATATTTTCTTTTTTAAATTACCAAGGTCTCCACATGCTATCTTGATCTTCAGCATCTTGTTGATCTTTTTGATATTTTTTGCTGGATTGTTGTTGTTCATCTTCTGAACATATACTAGAATCAGCTGTTTCCGAAAATGATCTTTTTAATGAGGAACTAGAACTTGAATTCAAATCACTATTACTGGTAGATGATACTTGTTGTTGTTGCAAATTTGCAGCATTTAAAACAAATGAATTCTCAGCACTTGAAGGTGGTGTGGTGAATACACCTGAAAATGTATTATGTTTATCGGGTCGTGGTGAATGAGATGTACGTGAAGTGGTAAAATCTGAGCTAGTATGCATAATTGAATCCTCATTATGACTAGATGCAGAAGAAATAGGACTTAAAGGAGGACTAGTAGTGGTAGTGGTATGAAATGCTTGCTGAAGGGGCTGTTGAGTTTGTGGCTGATAGCTGGAGTGCGATAAAGTAGTTTGTGGATAACTGTTGTTATGAGCAGAGACTTTGGGGGGATTTGTTAAAGTATTTTGGGGTTTAGAAAAGGCACTCAGTCTCTTAAAGTTGGCAGCAAAATCACTGATAGGTGTCGTATTAGTAGTAGCTGCTGTGTTAATATTATTGGCTGTGGAAGGCCAAGCAGGAAAAGCAGCAGCAGGATTGGAGTTGTTATTTAATAAAGCAGCATTAGTGGTATTATTATTAGAATTTGGCACTATTAAGGCAAATTCTCCTGAAGGCAAGCGAGAGGGTATCAACTGTACACCACCCATTTGTATGCCGCCAGTAGGGTTATTATTTAAATCTTGAGGCAAAGCAGGAAATAAAGAACCATTAGAGGGTACCGATAAAGGCAAATTATTGCCATTATTAAAGAAATTGCTGGAAGCACCACTGCGATAACCATTGGAGAAATTAGTCATGGAACCTATTTGTTCTAGACTGGTGGCACAATTACTTAAATGACTATTAAGTCTTTGGCGCACTCCCTCTTCTACACCCTCCAATTGGCTGACATAACGATTAACTTCATCGGCACATTCCATAAAGCCTGTTTTGAATTTATGTATAACAGTGGGATCAGTTTGCAAAGCCATATTTAATTGTTGACGTTGCACAGATTGCAAATGTTTAACAGTCATCTCCAAAATATCAGCTTTTTCCAATTTTGTATGACGGGCCGGCTAAAATGAGAAAGAGAAAAAAGGAATTAGTGTTAGTTTTTAAAAATCTGGTAACTTTATTTTAAATTGTTTACTAAATTAATTGCTAACTTTGCGTTAAAATATTTACTCACTTAAAATTTTCCCAGGCTTCTTAAAAGTCTTTTGCCGCCTTCTTTTTTAAAAGAAGGAAAAAACTTGTTATGTTTTCTTTTTGTTTTGCTCGAGATGTTCAAGAAAATTTTAAAATTTCGCACATTTTTTTAATAAAATTTAAGCTAAAGAAGAAGATGAAGTAAATGTCTAATTGATTGCAATTTGTTTTCTTTAACGAAAATGTGGTAAAAAGAAATAAAAAGAAAATGAAAGGGCCAGACTTCAGTTAATAAAAAAAAAAAAACTAAAGCAGACAGATTCTCAGATTGTTGGACAACAAGTTTCTTAAGCAGACATGAGAATTAAAGAATTAAGAAAAAAAAAATCTGTTGCCTCTTAAAGCTTTACAGCCAGCCACCTTTAAGGTGGGAATATGTTGAAGAAATAATAAGCAAAAATTTCATTCAATTTTTTGTTTAAACGATCATCCTAAAACGATAAATACCAGGGATGGAAAAGCTGATACCATGGTATTTTTTTTAATACTATTTAATATTCAAAAGTACCGAAGTACTTCCGCGAATAATTTGATATTCTACAATTCGATAAAAAGAAAAACTTTTTAAAGGAAAATTTATATATTTTGAATATACTTAATTCTCGAATAGAAACCAATTTGGAGTTATTTCATATCAAAATGAACAGAAAACCGCCATTTTCGGATTTGACATCTCCGATTTCAATGAAATTCATTACAGACAGTAACTATTAGAAGTGTTTCTTAAATCATAGGTTTTTTATTTTCTATTTTTTTATTTTACAAGCTGCACTTGTGTAATAACTAATAACTTTAAACTACATATGTTAGTTCTCTAGCTTTAGTTTTATATTAAAGACAAATTTATAACAATTATAACGATATGTAAAATATTTATTTACATCGAAGTTGAACATATAAAAATAAAACCATTATATCTCAAAAAACGGTATTTTGATAATTCCTAAGAAAATATATATATAATGTTGACATAAAACTTCTCACTACTCGTGTAAAATTTCAAGCTGAAAAGTCATTTAGTTTAGAAGTTATGGACCAGAATATAACTTAATTATTAATAATTTCTGAACTATCCATAGTAAAATTTTAGTTTTTAAATTTAATTTTAGGTTTTATTTTGAAGATAACGATGCCTTTAAAATTATATGAAGCAAGTAAATTTATTTTGAAAGTTCAATGGTCAAAATTAAACTTATTATATCTTCAAAAACGATATTTTTAAAATTCTTAAAAAAAAAAATTATATAACTTTAACATAACTCTTCTCAATACTCCTGCAAATTTCATGCTGGACACTGCTTTAGTTTAAGAGTTATGTAGCAATATATAATCTAAAGCAGTGTGAAATAATACACATTTGCGCTTTTGTGTGGAGCAGCAAAAAACGAAATTAATTTAAAACTGAAAAAAAATTTGAAAGTAAAACGACAAAACTACAAAGCATTTATTAAAGTTAATTTTTGTAATTGACGACTTTATTTTAAAATAGAAACTATTTATTTTCCTGGCTATAACAAATAAAATAAAAAGATAAAAAATAGACAAAAATAAATAGATAATAAATTGAAATTTAAAAATAAAAAATTAACAAAAAAAAAAAAAAACAAAAACAAAAACAAGAAACGAAAATGTGAGTATAATAGACACACATTATGACTAAAAATGAGATAACATAGAAGACATTATACTTAACCACCAATATTTTCTAAAAAGAAGAAATCAGTTTCCCATTTTTTATCAAACATTTTTCTTAGTGTATTTTTTGAGTTGCGTTGCGAGATCTTGCTTCAACCTCAACTGACTTGATTTGCTTTGACGAAATTGATTGAGAGAGAGAGCAGCTTATAGCAACGCTCGGAGTTCTGAGAACGTATTTCATTCACATTTTGTATTTGTACATGTTCCGTATTACTCTCCCGCTCTTATATTGTATACAGAAAGTGTCCAACTTTATAATTTAATATTTTGAATTTAGAAAAGACTTATTGCTCTAAAATAATTTATTTTCTATAATGATAACTTTAAATGAATATTAATTTTCTTAAAAAAAGTACAACAAATGTATCAAATTTATTAAATAACTCCCCCTTATCTCAATAAACATTTCTTTCAGTGTTGTTCGAAAATAATGCGACAACAGAACCTTACTGTTACAAGCGAGACTTAGTGGTTTTGTTAGTCTGTACGACACACACCGACATGAAAAGTTAAGAGAGCATTCTCATATGTGGGTCAATTTGCGTAGCACTGGTTTATAGCAAGGTAGATTAAAAAGGTAACGACATTTAAACAGCTGAGATTTTTTTTTTTGCAGAAATATGGCGGCTTGTGTTCTAAAATCTGTAGTGTGTAATTGTGGTTTATGTTTTCTATATTTTTTTTATGTTTTTGTTTAATTTTGTGTTATTGCAACTTATAACTTTTTATTACGTGAAATGTCAAATGTGTTTTTGTTTTTTTGTAAACAAACATGTGAAATGTCAAAATTAAAGTTGACGTAAGAGATTTTAATGCAAAAACAAAATACATGGAGTTTTTTTGGTATTGTAGTTGTTGTGGAGTGGTCGTTACCTTACGTACCATGTACCATGGTTTATTGTGAACGTGACATAGTGTAATAAAAAAGAGACCTCGTAGTCCAAGCTGATTTACAGTTTTTTCATGCACATACCGCTCGAAACTGTCAAATTTTTTTTGTATTCGTATGCAATATTTTCTCCTTCTTCTTCATTTTCTCATTCCTTGTTTATAGTATTTAGACATTATGTGCAGTGGTTTTACACTAACAAACACATGTGCTAATGCTCCCTTAGCTTTTCACACCGACATGTTCTTACAGATTAATAAAATCACTGTCTAGTTTGAGCTTTCTGACAGTAGGATTTTTCTGTCGCATGATTTTCAAACATAACTGAAAGAAATGTTTAATGAGATATGGAGGAATGATAATTTAATAAATTTGATACATTTATAGTACTTTTTTTAAGAAAATTGTTTTAAAATTCATTTAAAGTTTTCGTTATAGAAAAAAAATATTTTAGAACAATAGGTCTACTTTATTTTAAGAAAATTGTTTTAAAATTCATTTAAAGTTTTCGTTGTAGAAAATAAATTATTTTAGAGCAATAGGTTTTTTCTAAATTTAAAATATTAAATTATAAAGTTGAACGGGAGAGTAATACATTATATATACAAATACAAAATGTAAATGAAATGCATTCTCTGAGCGCCGAGCGCCGTTTTGTAGTCTAACACCGCGAGATAGGAAATTTGCAAATTGCCCCACTCCAGTGTGACCATTTCAGCAATTTTTGCAGCAAAATTCAGCATTTTTTATTCAGATTTAGCTGAAAATTTTTCATTTAGTAGTAGCATATTATTTAGCATTTTTTAATAATTCATATCTAGAATTCTTTTAACAAAGATAAAATTCAAATATTATAACTTAGTTCTATATTACAGTCGCTCGTAATCCTATAATAAATTACTTAAATATAGATATTAACCAATGTAACTCTGAAGATCAGCACCAGCAAAAAGTAACTAAATTAAAAAAAAGAAAGTATACAAAATAATTATGTCAATAGGTCAAGGTCAATTAGTCCGATTCATGAATTTAATAAAAATGAGAATGTTAAATGAATGTTTCCGAAGTTTTGAAACAGATATATTTTACTTAGACATGAACTTTTTAAAAGAATAGACTGTTCTATTACTATTCCGAATGCATGATGTCAAGGACTTTGTGTCCCGGTGAAAAACTGATAATGTTTTGATAGATAGAACGGGAAACAGTCTGATCAGATCGAGATTAAGTGAATGGGACAATGGCACATTGAATGTAATGTGAGAATGTTGAAGAACTGTAAGCGGTAGAACACATAATTTGCCACTGCCCAAGGTTGCAACATCATTGACTTAGATGATTAGGGACGCAATGCCACAACGCACTGTGTGATCAATTTAGTTGTAAACTTAAGAGTATTGTGCGATTCATCATGTGAATTTAAGCAGCAGATAGGAGAGCAAATGTTGGAAGATGCTTCTTTCTATATAGCTGCTTATGACTCTTTTTGGTCTAGCAACTAATGCTGCCACATACAGTGGCCAAAATAAGTATTCGACATACGACTTCATTTGTTATAATTTCGTTATAATTTATATACTTATTGATTTATTGCGAATAAAATGACATATATTTATTTGAAATATGTATTTCCTTCTAGTTTTAGTAATATTTGCTACCAAATGCACAGAACTTTAATAATAACTAATTTAATTTAATTTTCTTATGTTTTTTTATTGTTAGTTTTTCAACTAGGACAATAATTACATGTATTTTAAATAATTTTACATTATTTTATTGCGATTTTGTGTAAATAAAGGACGCAAAAAAAGAAATTTAAGTTTTAAGTTGAAGCCAAAAAACTTCATAACTAATCATTTTTAGCAAGATAAAACTGAAAAATAAATTGTAGAAAAGGCGCAAAAGCTAAGAAAAACGTTAAAATGTATTAAAAAAAAAAAATCGCAGGTCATTAAGGTGTAAAAAAGCTGGTTCAACGAAAAATTTTACATAAAGTGAAACAAAATCACAAACTAAATATATCTAACATGGCTAAAGATAGTGACAAATACTTGGAAATATGCGTTGCTTTCTAAAAATTTAGAGATAATAACAAAATACATAATTTTTGTGCTAGGTCTGGTAAAAAGAAGCCCCAATATCTCAAAAAGGATATAAAATTGAGATTATAATTTTTAAGAGTATACTCCAAGAAGTCGAAAAGTTTTGGAAGGATAACATTTTTGCAATTATGTTTGATCCTAATCATTTTGTTTACAATATGAATGTCCTAGTCTATCGAAAGCCATATACCAAGCTAGAAGAGAGAAATTAGGTAGCTACTGTAAAGTTCAGTGGTTGAAGTGTTATGGTTAGGGGATATGTGACATGGTCTGAAGTAGTTATTTTAGTATTTATATATGAACTAATGGATGATCGGTTTTATATAAGCATTTTAAAATAAAATTTACATGAAAGTGCTGAAAAATAATAACCGAAAGTATTCTGCTAAAAATATAACGTCTAGCTTTCTCTATAACTGAACGAAAATAATAAAAAATCCATTATAACCCCAGATATCAATCTAAATGAACATTTGTACAGTTTTTATTAAAAAAAAAAATAAATAAATAAATATAAATGTCTGAATATCATGAATAAAAATAGTATTAAATTGATATTGTAAGTGCAATGAAACAAAATTAATCCTGAATATAATAAATCTATATCAAAACGCTTAAAAGAGATTGCAAAGTGTGAATAAAAAGCTATTAAAAATTTAATACATATGTTCTTTATGTTCTAATAAAATTTAAACCATTTTTTTATTTAAAAATTTTGAAAATTATATTATTTAAAAATAATTAATATGCCGTTTACACCAAACAAAAACTAGTAGCTTTTGGCTTCTTTCGGTTTTTGATTGAAAAACTACAAACAATTTTTTAGTTTTTCCATTCAAATCAAAAACTATTTTCAACTAGTTTTCCTGAAAAACTACATAAAAACTACTAAAGTAATTATTTATGAGACATCCTGTCCAACTGATTTCACAGCAGCAAGCTTTCGTATAGAACAAAAAATAAAAATTTTGTTATTTTTTGAAGGATTTCATAAATAAAATTATAAATTATGTATAAAATGTTGTTAACAAACAAATTAATCAAGAAATCAAGACCTCAATAAAAACTACATAGGAAAGAAAACAGGTATATAAACGAATTGGTTTTTAAAATTTTGTTCTCAAAAAAAAAAAAAAAAAAAAAAAAAAACAATTACATAGTTTTATTTTGGTGTAAACGTGGTATAAATAAATAGCATCGCACAAATAGTTTTTTTTTAGCCACTGTATGTCTTCTCTTCCTTCTTCTGTTTTATAATAGGTTATTTATAATAATATTAATGTTAATAATAATAATAATAATAATAATAAAAATAATAATAAAAATAATCAGCTCAAAATTATGTAAAATTAACACGAAATGCAAATATATCACTCAAAAGGTATTTTATTGATTTTGCATTAATTTTAGCATTTTTAAACATTTTGTTGGCATTTTTAGGCTTTATTTAAAATCGTGTTTAAAACACGATTTAGCTGAATTTTTTTTTAGCTTCTGGTCACACTTTCCCACAGATGTAAAGTACAATTTTGTATATAAAATTTCATTTATTTTAAATATAAGTTAATAAAAAACATACTTTAACTTTAATTTTCGTAAATATTTTAAATTTTACATACAAAAAATTTGCTTTCTATCATAGTTTTCTTCATAACTTCTAAACTAATTGAGTGTTTAGCCTGAAATTTTGCACGAAAAGGGAGAAGAGTTATGTCAACATTATATATTTTTTTAGATTTTTAAAAGTACCGTTTTTTTCTTTTTTGAGATATAATGGTTTGAAATCAAGTTGAAATTACGTAATTTCCCATACATTTTGACACTTGCGAAATTACATAATTTTGTGTAATTTCGGCGAAATTACATTGAAATTATGATGCCCATTTCATACATGGTTGGAAAAAATACTTTTTTTCAACTATGTACTGCATGTTTCAACCGTGAGAAGAAAAAAAAATAATTCACAGCTGATCTTAAATTTAAACACAAATCTTAAAATTAATTATTAAAGTGATTTTGCAAAATGAAACCTATCCTTTTTACATTTTTAATTGTTTAAAATTAATAATTTCCAATTTAGTATGTAATTGTTTCTTATTTGTTTCCATTTCAAAATACTTTATTTACCCCCATAACAATTTAAAATGTAAACAATAAGTATTAGCTGTTCACGAAATTACATCAAATGTCATCTAGCCAGTATGAACACTCTAGATTTCATTCGTAATTTCGCGCCGGTCTGAACATGGCTTATCGTTACAAAGGTTACGTATTTGTCTTTAATAGGAATTTTAAACTAAAAATCTACGGTGTATAGTTTAGAAGTTATTAGCAATTAAACAAGTACACTTTTTGTGAAGTTTTTAGCTTTATTTTGTTTTTTAAAAGGTCATATTTTTAGACCAGATTTGAAAAATACTTTCAATATCTGTAGCGAATTTCATGAAATTGGAGATGTCAAATCCGATTCTTGTCCGATTCCGATTTACACTTGGTGTTCAGCATTAAATAATTATTAAATAGTTATGAAAACTGTACATTGAATAAATCCTTGAGTTTACAAAATATGTAATTAAGGCAATTCATATGTTTATTGGGCAAATAAACGAAATTATCGTAAAGGTAACTCATTTCTTTTCGAAATTTTTCAGTTTCTATGTTCCTTAAATCAATGTCCAGAGAAAGTAAACATTTCCGGATTTCAAAGATATTAGGTAAAATAATATTTTAACAAAACTAAAGCTAAAGTACTCGCTTTTAAGGAATAAATATTTGAAGATTTTTTCAACTACATGCTTATACATATTTTTAAAGATCTTAAAATTTTATTATAATATTCAACCTGAATAAAATTGTTTAATGATTTACATTGATATTCAATCTTTTATTTTTTTAGATATACAAATTACTTAAAAAAATATATATATAAAAAATAAATATCTTTTAAAAATTTTAATTTTAGTACTCTGAGGGTCAAAAAAAGTACCATTTGATAATTTTTTTGATACTGAAAAATATTTTCATTTTCCATCCCTGATAAATACTAAGATTATCGTTTTTATTGTTAACTCTCTTTTTGACTGTTTATGCCACAATCGTGTT
Organism: Protocalliphora azurea; assembly: GCA_932274085.1. Taxonomy (NCBI): domain Eukaryota; kingdom Metazoa; phylum Arthropoda; class Insecta; order Diptera; family Calliphoridae; genus Protocalliphora; species Protocalliphora azurea. Next base: position 15,615,570 of record OW026521.1, on the reverse strand, counting down.
GCTCATATAATACAAGAGCAGCAGCATGATCTTGAGGAACTTCAACACTTGATTTTTTAGTGAATTATACCCAGGCAAAAAATTTTCCCACGCAGGTTTTTTTTTTTCTTATAGAGAATTTGTTTTTTTTCTCTGGTATTGATCAATGTGATCTTAACTAATTTTTTATGCTAAAACAAGCAAAAATTTTATGGCAGAAAGGGAGGCGTTGGAGTTTATTTTTTTTTTTTGATTATTTTAAAGTTTTGATGTTACAAATATAAACAGATTATTCACAACGGGATAAAACAGGTTTAAAGTTAAGAGGGTTTTGAAAGAAAAAAATGTTTCATTTTTATAGCCAAGACTTTGATTTAAGCCGCTCTTGTTGAGACAGAAAGTAATTTAAGTAAAAGGGAATCTAAAAATCTAATTCGCAATCGAAAATATTGCAATAAAAGTTTGAAATTTGTGCAATAAAATGATTTTTTAATTACAGCTAATTTAGCATTATAAAAAGTTCAAGAGATTAAAGCTAATTGAGCGCTACAAATTAACCCAATTTCAGACTTTTTAAGGACTTTTGTTAGAAATTAATATGGGTGTACATAAGGACTTTTGTTTAAGCCTCATTTTGGAATTTTTGAAATATATTTTTTTAATACTTACGTCTTTTTTCATGGCTTCCAATATTAAAGATTTCAATTCATTTAAGCAATGATTAATGCGAGCCCGGCGACGTTTTTCCATAATGGGTTTGTTGGTCTAAAAAAAGAAAAAACAACATTTTTTTATTAAATTTAAAAAAAATACGAAATTTTTAATAAAAATTTTGAAAATTATATTTTTTTTATCAAAAAAATCAACAATATTAAAATATAATAAAACAATATTTTTTGTACAATTTTAACAAAATTTTCAATTTTATTTTTTAATTAAAAATGACAACAAAAATTTATTAAAAATGCAAAATAACAATAAATAGAATTTTTAAAATTTTATTTTTTATTTAAAAAATTGCAACAAGATTTTTCTAATAAAATTTTAACAAAATTTTAAAATTTATTTTTTAATAAAAAAGGCAACAAAAATTAAATATTTTATTTATAAAGTTTTAAAAGAAAACCGAAACAATTTTGCTAATTTCCAAAGACTATAAGTCAGAGGAACTTTAAAATTCAGACTCGAACTCTTTAAAAGCTTTTTAATGATACTGACTAAAACCTAAAAATCTCACTAGTTCTTGTACATATTTAAATTTGCAACTCAATTTCTTTCTTACCTTTCTCAATTCCGCTTTTGATAATCCTGCGGCATTGGCTAAACGGCCTTGGGAAGTATTAAATTGATTTTGAGCCGTATTGGCCCCAGATTGTTGTTGTTGTTGTTGTTGAAAATTATCATTATAACTGTTCGAACAATCGAAATCATCATCAGATTGAAACTCGTTTTTGTAATCCATTTTAAGAGTTAAGAAGTTTTAGCAAATTCAAATAACAAAAAAAAAAAAAAAAAAAAAAAAAAATAATAATAATAATCCAAAATTGTTTCTTGTTAATAAGAGTCAAACAAATATAATCCAAATAACGATATCAGCAGCAAAATAAATCCATATGGTGTTTTTTTAATTATTATTTTAATAAAATTATAACACAACACTTGTTTTATTTGTTCGTTTATATAAAAATAGCTTTGGTTTTGTTAAAAAAGTTCTTTTATATTAAAAATTGCACTTTATTTTTTTTTTATTTAAAAAAATAAATTAACAAAAATATATTTTTTTCTTTTAGGAATTAAGAAAGAATCTTCGAATTTTTTATTTTTAAGAAATGTTTTTGTTTTTTCTTAAAAAACCCGAAGATCTCGCGCTAGTGTGTTCAGGATGAACGTCTAAAGGATACTGATCCTTAGTTTGTTGTCGAACAACTTAAGTCACTACTAAACGAAGCATTGTTTCAGATGTAATACGAAACACCACCACTACTATTGCACACCACACACAAATTTAGTTACTCAAAAAGTCCTTTTTAAAAATAAATTCTCACGCTAAAACTAGCAGTTGTTGTTGTTTTTAGTTACCTGTAGTTGTTAACAGTTGATGATCTTTTATTCCTCCCTTTTAAAAACTACTCAAATTATTCAGGTAAAAATAACACTGAGGAAAATTAAAACACTCTTAAGATCTTTCCAGCTCTAAAAAAACTGTAATTTTTATCTTAAAGAAACTTATTTTATAAGAGTAAATTTTTGTTTAAAAATTTGTAGCTCAAACAGGAATTTTATTAAAAACTGTGCAAAATATTTATTCGTTTTTTATTCATGCGGTTCTTTTTACTATGATAGTTTCTATCAAACTGTTTTTTGATCTATAATTTAAAATAATATTAAATAATATTAGTAGTTCCCATATACAATTTAACATATTTATTTTAGGGTCCATTTCTTTGTTAAATTGACCCCTATGGTTTTGGGTGTGAAAATATAACAAAAATTTAATATTTTTAACTCAAATGTTTGTCATAACTAAATATAAATAAATAGATCTGGGAATCAAAAAGTAGTCATAAAATGCAGCACTAAAATTAAATTATCATATTAGATGTTATACAAATTTAAATGTGTAATTTTGAAAAACCACACAATTGAGCAAGGAGCTCTAAGTAAAGAGTATTAAACGAGTAGAGTAGATTATTAATCTTACTCATTTAAAGAGGGGAGTGAGTGTTTTAATGCTCTTTATAAGAGTTGCCATTGGAATTTTGTGGGTATGATAAATAAAAATGGGTTTATTACACAGTTAGAAATACATACATATATAAATTACAATTTATATTTATAAATATTATATTATATATATATATAAACCAGACTTAGAGATTCACAACAGAAATTATGCAAAATATTCTGCCAAGTTTATATTTTTCATGAATATTTTTTAAGCAATTCGTTCGTTTGAAATATCCTAAAAAGATCCTTAAATAGTTATTAAATATTTTATAAAAAGTTCAATAGATTTTTCATACCTAATACAAAATGATTTGTATTTCAACTCAAATGGCCATGAGAGTCAAAGAAAACAAATTTTCGATAAATATAAATCTATTGATAAAAAAATATACAAAATATATTTCCAAAAGTTTTTCGAGGAAAAATTTGTGATGAAACATTTTGTTGAAACTTTTCTAAAATCTGATTTGATTGTATTTTTTTTTCATAACAGTGAGTGTACTTATAATAGACTTTCTGTCATTAATTTTGGATCACCACATGTTTTCTCATTATATTGTGCAATTTTAAATTAAAAATCGGATTTATAATTTCTTTAAAATAAAATAAAAAGCTACCAACAAAGGTTTAAAATTTTTTCCATTATTTTTATATTTATAGTCAGATGACAATGGGAGTCAAATAAATTTATTTTTTTTTTATATAAAAAATAAATCCATTGATATAAAAATTACAAACATTATTTTATTTTATTTTGGAAGAAAAAAATTGTATAAAGATTTTATTTTCAACTTTTCTAAAATCTGATTAATAGACAAAGCAAAAATGATTGATTTTATACAAGAAAAAACATGGAGGTATAATATTGTCCATTAAAGATATATGTATTTTCAAAACTGTTTTAATATACGTATAGGAAGACTGCTTGATTTTGGGGAATAAGACAAATATTTAAATTTAATCAAATTGTGAAAATTATAAATCTCCAAATATTTCTAAATTAATCGATTATTAAATTTTGGATCAATTTGAACAGAGTAGAGTTTTCAGAAACTTGTAGATAAAAATCCAAGGCAAACTAGGATATAATAGCCGAATAGAGTTTCAACATCGAGTTTTTAAACTCATGATAAAAAAATGTTTCAGAACTGCGCCGAAAGTGCTCAAAAGGCATAAAAATTTTGGACATTTAAACTTAACATAAAAAGTTATCCATCTTATAAAGAAATAATATTATATTTATGGTTATCTTTGCAAAAATTAGAGCAGTTTAATTTTCTTCAAATTTTATTTCGCATACGTTTTATATAAATGTTTCCATTGCAAACATTAGATATGTTTTTTTTTTTTATTATTTCGAAGAAAATCATCACAACAAATTATTTTTAATATCGTGATTTAGTTAATATATTTTTAAATATTTTTTTTTTGTACTTAAGTCAGGTTTATAAATTTCATATCATTTAAAGAATATAATAATTACATACTCTAAGGATATAATTTCAGCACTCTTTACTACCAATTTTTATATAATTTTAATCAATTGAAATTTTAAATATTTTTATATCGCACTTACGTTCGATATTATTAAATATATATAATGCACAATATTAAAAATCTACAAATAATTCTATAAATTTATAAATATATGAATAATATGTATTTACGCATATTAAAAAAATATATATTTTCTTTTTTTGCTGTGAAGTTGAAATGTTTTATATTTGTGATAAATTAAATTTGTAATCTAATAATTCAGTTTATGGAATAAATCTAGAGAGTCCAGTAGAAAACATCACAGTTGTCTTGTTGGATCGGGCTCGCTTTTTTGCAGACATCGAAATTCAACATACTCAAGAAATACAGAAGAAAACGATCCCATATATAACGCTATACACTTGTTAACAGGGTTACAGAAAACGAAGCATTTTTGGAAGAACAATGAGAAATAATGTGACTTCTGAAATAATTTTAACTTTAGAAAGGGGACTATGCGCCACTTTTTTTAAGTGCTCTCTTATCATAACCGTTGAAAATATTTGTGAATTTTCTTTTGTGTCTTCTTTATTTTATTGTTTTTTTTTAATAAATTTCTGAAATAATCAACACTACCATCCCATTCATGAGGTGAATTTTCGATTTAATTAAACGATTTATGGAAAATAAAAAATTTTTCAATTAATTTTTTAATTATATGAATCATTCAATTAATCAAAATTTTAATTTTCTAATACATTTTTTTACTAAAAATAAAACAATTGTATTGTATTAATTAATTAACTGTAAATATATAAATAAGTGATTATTTGAGTAGTAAAATTTTTAATGGGCCAAATTTCAATTAATAAAATAAATGAATGATTTTTTCGTGATTAAAATAGGATTTTAAATTATTCTGTGTAGAACTTCAATATAAAAGAAAACTTCGTTTTTGTGCAAATTATCTTCTATTCTATACTATGTATATAATTTTCTAAAGCATTTTCCTCTTGTCAAAGCTTTCTGAAGCTGCCAGATGACGTAGAAATCCTACAAATCCTGACCCCTAATCTACACGTTGAAATTTGTATCTTGGCAATTGTTAAATTCTATCTCTATATTTAAAATGTTACGTGTAGACCAATAAGAAATCTATTGCGCAATCTATTGGGCAATAAATGTTTAAACACAAAGCTGGGTAATGATTTTTAACATATTTATTTTTCTCTTTAAAATTTGTCCCTTTTTAACGGAAAGAAAAATAATTAATTTAGTTTTGAAAAGACAAATAAAGAATAAAAATGCGAAATAAATTAAAATTTTCGATAAAAAAAAGACAATTTAACATATAAATTTCTCATGCATGTTTTCTCCACCCCTTAACACAAAGTTGGAAATAAAATTGTTTTCCCGTTATTCTGTCGACGTTATTTCTAATGTTAAGAAATAAAAATATCTTTGTTCAGACGTAGAATAACGAAGCCAGATTTTGAAATTTCTTTCAGGGAGAGGAGATACGAGGATACATTTTTATTTTATGTAATATTTTTTAAAGTCGGTTTTGGTTTTAAAAAGTTTAAATTGTTTGCTCTTCAAATTCTATTGGAAACAGATTTTGTTTTTAGATCAGAGAGTGAAGAACGGTGAAGAATATTTTTTTTTTAAATTTTTTTACATATAAATTTTTTATTATTTAATATTATAGTTTTGCCTGTAATGCATGCTTCGATTTTAAGGTCAGTTTTGGTTTTAAAAAGTTTAAAACTGCTATACTCATTTTTTGTTCTTCAAATTCTATTGGAAACAGATTTTGTATTTCGATCACGGAGCGGAGATTGGTAAAAAGTTTTTGTTTTTTTTAAGATTTTTTACATATAAATTTTTTATTATTTAATATTGTAGTTTTGCTTGGAATATGTGCAGGCTTGTAAACTAGTAAAAAATAATAAAAACCATTTTTTTTAATTCTTACTAGTATTAATTCACTTCTGATTGAATAATTTTTCTGTGTACAAAATAATACAGGCCCAAAATCAGTGCATTATGAAAATCATTAAATTATTTTAATAAATTCTACGAAACCTGGAGAGTCTTTATGTTCATTGACGATTTTAGACCAAGTAAATACCTAGCAGCTGATTGGACATTCCTGGAGGTTGAGTTGGTTCCGTCACATCGATGATGTATTTCTCACACTAAACGATTTTATTACCATCAGTTTTATATTACTGAATATTATTGCTTTTAAAAATAAGAAAGTTATCACAGAAGACACTTACAGCAAAATATTATCGCGGGTTTTGAAAAAAAAGAACAATCACGTCCCATTTTAATTATTCAAATGTAATATTCAAAGGTCAAAGTTTGATGGATAAGAGAACATCGATTGCTGAAAAGATTTATAAGTGCCATAAAAATTATTACTTAATTTCCAAAATAATTGTCAATAGCAGATGTGCCTCTAAGGTCCTCTTTAAAATTAAATTTTAAAATTTTAGTTTCAAATAAATTTTGGAAATCTTCCAGTAAATGATTCATATTCTTTTGGAGTAGTAATTTTGAAAATCGAATCAAATGTATGATTTAAGATCACATAGTTTCAATAACATTGTAGAAATTCAAATTCAATTAAAAATTTTCATTCTCATTCCAATAGAAATTTAGTTTTAAAATATATAAATTTTTTAAATTTTAGTGTTTTTATTTAGTATTGAAAAACATTTATTTTAATTGCGTTTTTCGTATATATTAAAATTACATTCGAAGGTGTAAAATCCGAAAGTCTCCTGTTGATATTTTCTATTTCGTAGTTTCAAATTCGGATTTTGGCATATTGAAGATCAAAAGTTATAAAAAATATAATACGATAATTTCAATATTTGCAGGAAATATTCAGATAATACTTACTAAAATTTTGTACAGATTTTTTTTCAAAATTTTAATACATTCATGGAGTAAATAAAAGAGATATTTGATATTGATAGACATCCCACTTCTTGAAGTCTTCACTCAATTTATCAATAAAATCCAGTTTTTAATTTTGCAAAACCTTGACGCCAACCTAAATTTAAATTACTAAATTTTTCAACAATAGCGTCTCGTTAATGGATTACCAAATATCACTAAATATGAACAACTCAGCGTAAATCCCTACAATATTTTGACTCAAAATAGATTAACTGCAAAACCAAAAAATCAGTTTCAACCAGATTTAGTCAAAAACAAAACCTAAGTAAACAGTTATACTTATTTTAAAAACTAGCAACTAAACTGTGAAATGTTAGTAAACCTATAACAGCTAAAAGGCAGCTTAAATATTAAACTAAAACAAAAAAAAAAAAAAAAAAAAAAAAATGTAAAAAGAGATTAGACTACTAAATGGGGAAGAAATAATATAAACAACTAAATCTTTGAGAACAAGAAGAAAAACATTATTAAAAAATAATTAAAAAGTCTAGACGAGAAAAGAAAAGAAAAATATAGTGTTAAAAAATATTTAAAATTTCTTAAAAATTTACACTTGATTAGTTAGCAATTTTTTTAAACAGCTGCTAGATTTCCTTAGAAAAAATCAAAAATCCTTGATCAATTAAGAAAAAGTAATCATTAGTTTGGAAAAAATATACTGGGGGCATAACAATTAAAACATTTATCAGGCTTTAAGACAGACACAACATAAAGAAAATACATATCTAGGGTGGTTGAAGACATTTTGCACAGCCGGCTTTTTTTTCTTAAATGAAAATCTTAAAGTTTTGTGCTAAATCATTTTCTACATCTGCTTGATATCAACTATTGGCCCGTGTCTAATAAATTGGGGGTTGTTTAGCCTTGAACGAAAGAACGAAAAAAACCCTACAAATGCTAAATTATTTAAGTTTTATTTCGTAAGACTGTGATCTTTAAGATCATAATGTTCCAGGGGGTGGTTTTAATCTTCGCTAGAGCAGGCTAAGGGTTTTTGAAAATAAAAGTTTTTTGTTTTTTTTTTTTTTTTACCTGGCTATGATCTACAAAAGCATTTTTATACCACGCGTCTGTTTTATGACATGTGTGTTTGCCTTTTAATCGTAGTTAGTTTATTTTATTACTTTACAATCGGGATTTAACAATAATGATTTTTTCAATAATTTGTTCTAAAAGATGTTTAAAAATTTCTTAGATCAAGGCAGATGTTTTTGAAAAAATTTTGAAAAATTTACAAAAAATGTTAGTTTTTATTTAGTTCTCTGGCATTGTAAAGAGATTTTGTGGTTTTTAACAAGAAGGTTTGAATTTTATGAATTTTGTCGAGAGTTGGCAACCATGCCGTTGTGTAGAGCAAGGAGAAATTACTCTTAGTGAGAGCATCTGAGTGAAGCAATATAATTGAGTAGGTTTTGTTTTTAAGATAAATACACAAAAAAAGTGGCGCTTATTTATGTTTATTCGGTAGCTTTTGGATTTGATGATGATTAAGGAAAGTGTTAGATTTTGATTAATGGTTTAAAAATGATATTTTTTATTTTGGGATGTATTAGAAAGATTTTCCGATTAAAAAGAAAATTTGTATAATAATGGTAGGTAATTGTTGAATATACATGAAGATTGAATTATTATTTTTTAAATCTGATCCAAAACATAAAATCAAGGCAGACTTAACAAGGTAACATCAGTTCGGAGAGGATTTTTTTACACAATTTTTTACATATGAAGAAAGCAAGATTTATTATTTTATATGGAGTTTGACAGTTTGACAAATCGAAAAAAATAATCAGCTGGGCTAATGATATTACCTTATGAAATCTGCTTTGCATAAAATGTTGTTGTATTTTTTTTAAGAATTTTTAATAAATATTTTAAATAATAAGAATATTTTGATCACTGGTAAATTAAACATTTGATTACAGTCATAAGAGGTTCTACAAATTTAAATTATCGCCTTTAGTCTTAGTTTAAAAATAATAAAATGATATTTTCAGAGCAAAACTCATTAACACGAATCTCTTATAGATATAATCAAGCAATTCATGTTAATGAGTTTTGCTTTGAAATAATCATTTTTGATTTTTTTTATTATTTTTATACTTAAGACGATCTTTTAAATTAAATTAAATTCTCGATTGCAATACAAAGACAATTCAAAGTGTTATTAAACATTTAAAACTAATAAAAATTATAACTAAAAAATTATGTCAATTATCGAAAATAATTCTGTGGCTTTGAAGACGATTAACATATTTTCTTAAATGGCCGTAACTTTTGTTATATAAAAGATATCAAAATAATTTTGGCAGTGGATTTGTCAAAGCTTGTATTTTAAGATGCCATTTAAAAATTTTTAAAATATTTTTTTTTAAGAATTTTCTTTCCATCTTTAATTTTTTTTATATTTTTTTCGGTAGGAAACTCTATCGATATACTTGCTACAGAGAAAATTTTAGAGAGGTCAAAATTTTTAAATTTAATTTCCATACAACACTCGAGAAAGTTTTAAATTAAAATGCAAATATGTACCTATCTCCTGAAATATTCGTTAGGTTTTTACAAAATATTGAATTCAAAAAAAAAAAAAAAAACAGAATTTTGCATATCCTAATTTATGTACTTTTTCCTTGTTGTTATTCATGTTGCTTATTAAATCACATCAGAGTTTTATGAGATAACGACTTCTAATTTTGTTTTTTTTTTTTGGTTTAGTACATTTTTCATTTTCTCGATCAACGATAAATTAAAATTATCGTTTTTGAAGATATAAGGCTTTAATTTTTATAAGTCTAATTTTGACCTTTGGACTTACGAAATAAATTAACTTTCTACATATTATTTTAAAGTCAATATCCTAATCTTTAAAATGAAACTAAAACTACAATTTTACTTTGTATAGTTCCAAAGTTATAAGTAATTGAACGGGTATATCTTTGTGAAATTTTGGCTTCTTTTCGTTTTTCAAATCATTATAATTTTGGACCAGAAAGAGCCTTGAGTCTGTAGTAAATTTCATTGAAATTTGGAATCAAGGAATCACTTCTTTGTTAAAAGATAATAAAAATAATTTTAAATTTGAGAAATTTTATTTTTTTTTTAATTATTATCGTTTCTTCACTCTAAAAATATATTTATTTGCACTATTTGGGAAATAATTCATAATAACTTTTAAAAAAGTGCAAAATATGCACTTTTGAAGTGGTAAAAATTTTTTTTTTTTTTTTTTTTTTGGAAGCACCTACTCTTTTTTTGCGCTGGGAAATAAAGGTCCCATTATTGCAATCCCGTTGTTGTATACTGAGGACAGAAGTCATGTAAGGATTAATCTAATTTAATCAGATGTTTGTAAGAACGAAAATATATATCTTATTCATCTACATACCAGAAGGATCTTCCAATGAATGAACGTTATATTTCCGTTAGAGGGGAATAGTAGCAGAAAACGTACTCCACTGCTTTCTTATCTTTCTGTTTACGTCAACTCCTACAGTATCTACTAAAGAGAAGATCTATACCTCTAGCATGCGCACTGGAAAGTCATCATAATTTATAGCCGAAAAGGTAAATCTATAATAATTCTGGATAAAAATTGATCATACATATATGTGATATATCTGCCTCGAGGTTGAATTAGTGAATTCAATGTTCCATCTGTTTTATGCCGACCTAATAAAACTTTGGAGTATAACAAGGCTCAATGACCAGCTAATCGGTATTTTTATTATTTAAGAGAGAACTATTTCTGGTCAGCTCATCCGCAATAATAATTCCCCGGATATAATCTCCAGGTAAGAATAACTCACCATCTTATTAAGAAATGCCCAGCATTCACGCACCAATTTGGATATCAATTACGCCCTCAAGATAGAGAGAGAGAGAATAATTCTAAGAGAATTTCATTCAGTATATTAACCATTTTACTGTCATATAATAATATAAATATTTTTCCATCCTGGTTAAACCTATGCCACCTACAGACTTAGATCTATCTGTGTAAACTTGAACTGAATCACTCTTGAATTGACTATTAAAAAAAATTAATAGATATAAAATTTTCTATATTATTAATAACATACTCTCGAGGAATAACATATTGTATGTTATAGGCCTACTCAAAATTTTTATTTTTGTTTTTTTTTTTTGAGAGGGGGTAAGTATTTAATTTGTTTACTTTTTCCTTTTCAAACTTCTTTTGAAATTATAAGAAACCGGCCTTTCAACCATACGCAGTTTTTACATCCAGAAAAAATTTTGTCCAAAATTGTTCGAGTTTAACTGCGATTTATTACAATTTTTTCTATAAAAACTTATGCAACGATGCAATAATTTTTAGTCATTTTTGTTGTAAACAAATAAAATTTTGTATTTTTAAATAAGACAACAACTGTATAACATATTCGATTTTGTTTTTTTTATTTTGTTTTAAAATTCTCTCCAATTTTAAGATGAGTGCGTAGCTAGTTAAAAGAACTTTTAAAAAAGTGGATACTTTTGAAAATGTCAATAATTATGCTATATTTCTAAAAATATTTCTAAGCAAATTTCATTAGCGGATTCCAATTTTTATGTTATCGGGAATACAATTTCTATTTCCATAATGATTATATGATTCCAAGTCTTTAATTCGCCTTATATAAGACTGATTAGGGCTATAAAGCAGAATTTTTTTTTTTTTTTTTTTATTGCTCAATTTGATCAGATTCAGAGTTTCTCAAATATGATTCAAAATAATAGAAAACGGTTATTAAATATTAATTATATCGAGATATTCTCAAGGTTCTACATAGTATTTTATAGCGATTGATTTTTTTTTTTTATAAAGTTCAACTTCAAATAAAATAAGATTCTAAAAATCTGTAGTATACCCTCTCGGAAAGTTTTAAAATCTCTTTATATCATGGAAATAAACACTTACAATTTTATTATAAAAAAGTAAAGGAAATGAGATACATTGCAATAGTGAATATTATTAAAAATTAGCAAGATTTTAATGGAAACTTTCATGTTCATTTTAATATTTTTCTAATAATTTCTAATTCTAATAAAAGATTATATTTTATTCTTAATCTTCAAGCAACTTTTTTTTCACACACTTTTTGAAATATACACAAATCCTTGCCGTTAAAAAATGTTATTATATTTAATGCATGTTGATCCTTAAATATTTTACAAGACATTTCAATTAAAACCTCCTTAAATTCTCATGATCACCTTTTCTCTCCACCCCAACTCACGAAGAAAAGAACCACCCAAAGCCATAAACTTGAAAATGAAAATATATTCCCAGGAATTAAAAATAAAACAAATACTAAAAATATAAATAATAATACAAAAACTCTTATCCATCATATAAATAAATGATGAATTGTCTTGAACAAGATCCAAAAAAAAGGAGCAAAAAAAATAAAAAATAAAACGCTCTCAAGTACTAAACAGAAATACGAAATATATAATAAACACATGCGCCACAATTTGTTAAGGGGCACGTCATAACACGACACATGATGCATGCATACAGAAATACATATGAGTTTTGAAGCTACACAGACATCATTCAAGGTGTTGATCCTTTACCGAATGTGAGAGAAGTATAACATAAAAATAGTTTTTTCTTTTTTTTATTACAATTAAGGGAAGCTTACCGCCACTTTTTATGCTAAACCACAGAAAAAATATGAAACTTAAATGGAACATAAAATTTTATATCGCACAGTGGTCCCAAAGCGATTTTTTTTTAAATAATTCCGTAACTTGTGAACCGTTGGAGACATCTAAATAAAATTTCATATGGGTAAAACTGAGGTGCTTTCGAGTTGATTAGGACAGGTTCCTAGCGGTCACGGAGGTAGAGGGTAGACCTCCAAAGTTGGTCACTTCGGCTATGAAATTTTTTTAAAAATTCGCCAAAAATTTATTTATGACTTGAATGTAAAAAGGTTTCACATATAGGTAGTATTTATAAATCTCTACAAAAATTATGCTTACATATGTAGGTTATCTCTTTTAGTTTAAGAGATATTTAGGTCTCTCATTTTTGGCCTAGTTTTTTAACTTGGGGGCCTTAATTTGACCCTAATTTTTTTGAAAATATTCACTAGATTTCTAAATTATATTGCTGCAAGAATCATATAAATATATCTATCCGATAAAAAGTTATATTAATCTGAATTTGAAACTTAAAAAATTTTTTTGGGGTTATTTTCCAAAAAGGTGGTAATATTCTTCAATTTCTAAAATATTTCTTTTCCGGACTATAGAATTTTTGTAATGGTTTCAAAAGAAATTTTAACGTAAATGCATATTAAGCAAAATTGTAGGCGATTTGGGCGAAGGTTTCTCCCAAATGCTTATCCAAAGTTTGACAGTTTTTGAAAAAGATTTTTAATTTTTTTTAACTCTCAAATGTCAAAGCCGAGGTCAACAAAAAAATATATTGGCTACAACATATAGGGGTAATGTTTTCTAAGCCACGCCTTTTATAAAAAAGTCAAATTTTGAAACAAGTTTTCCCCGGACTAAGATTTTGGGTGTTTTGGTACGAAAAAGTGAGAGATTTTTTTAATTCCCTGATTTTAAAACAAGTTTATCTGTATTTCATTGGAATACCTCCACTTGTTTACATTTTATTTAGGTCCAAAAATTTTGTTAAGATATCCCCAACGTTTCACAACGTTCACAAGTTACATAATTATTTCAGAAAAAAAGGCTCTTGGGATCACTGTGTATCGTTAGTTCTTTTTAGTAAAAAAAAATATATTAAATTTAGGATTAACCATAAAAAAATTCAAACAGTATATGGCTTCCTTAATAAGCAGTTTTGTTGTAGGGTTTTTTTTACGATTAAAATTATTTAATGTGTAAATCGTGCGTAAAGTTGTTTCACTTCAATTTCATAAGGTAAGTAAATTGTATAAAACATTTACTATATGATTGCACTGATGGGAAGAAACAGAAATTTCAAGTAGCTAGAAGTTTAATAAAGTTTTGTTTAAATTTTTGTTTAAATTTTTGAAAATTAAGAAAATTATGTTCAGGACTTTTATGGGAATTGTGGATGCCAGGACTAAATAGAAATCTATAAAAGTCTCTGATCTTGGCTGGTTTTCATATGCCTTATTTTATAAACCTTGAGGATACCAAAATTAATTATGCTTTCATTTTTAATACGTACTACAATTAGATATACTTAAAAATTTTGACTTAATACCCTTATGTTTACCAACAATGTTTAAAGGCTATTTATATGTATATTAACATTTTCTTATCCCTTTTTTAATCCTTTTTCTTTCTTTTTTTAAATATCTTCCTTAGCCACAACATCTTTCATCTCCTATAAAAATCTTCCCCCTTTATCTATGTAAGTATAATGTCTTGCAACACAAAAAGAGTACCAATCTTTTGATTATTTTCTCTAAGAAAAAAGTCATTACATCATGATCAGAACAGCTGTTCAAAAGCGTGGATACGTGCCATTGAAAAAAATTGATTCTATTTTATATAATTTTTTTCTTTTGGCACATGCCCTCTAACATTTTAGTTTTTCTAAATGTTTGTTTGTTTAATATTTTTGCAGCCGCCTGGATGCTATTTACTACTGTGTGCGTGTTTATTTATTGTGCCTGGTCTGTAATGTCCGTTACTTTTTGTAGGGGACGTTTACTTCTTATTTTATTTCTTATTGCATTTTCCTTTGCATCAGGATATCTTTCAAAAATTGACTGCACACCTTGGCCTAAAATTTGTTGTTGCTTGTTGTTTTTTTGCATTGTCCTGAAGGCTGTTTGATATCAAAAGTGTGCCAAATTTTTTAGGGATTTTTGTTTGTCTTTTTTTTTTTGTCCTTTGAAAAGATCAGTCTTTCTATAATGTAGGAATTTTTTTGTAACGGTCGTTTTGGAATTTATGAATTAGAGTAAAAGAAAAGTGATGTCTGTGATTTTATATTATTTCGTAGATAATTATTAAAAAAAATATATATATACTATTTTCTTAAAATTGTCGATTTTTTATAAAAAAAATTATCGATTTTTTTTATAAAAAATTTTGATTGATTTTGATGAAATTTTTAATCTTTTTATTAAAACATTTTGTTAATAGAAAGAAAATTTGATTTGATTGAATTTTCAAATCGTTATTGTTAATATAAAGATATTTTACCGAATTTCTTTAATAGAAAACAATCTTTATTATAGAAAATTTTATCATTGAATTTTTTACAAAAATTTTGTTATCGATTTTTTGAAGAAAATTTTGTTATCGAAAACTATTTTGTATAATCTTGTTGTTGAAAATGTTATGTTTATACAAATATTTTGTTATCGAAAATGTTGTTATTGAATGTTGAAATGTTTGTTATCGAAATTATAAAAATTTGTTGATCGATAATAATTTATTTTTCGTTTATTTCAAAAACAGTTTTTTGTACTTTTTAGTTTTCTGTTTTTTTTTTTAGAAGATATTTTTATCTAAATGTTTATTTTAGAAAATTTGTTCATCGACATTTTTTTCCGAAAAATTTTGTAAATTTATTTAATTTTGTTGTTGAAATTTTTGTCTAAAACGTTATTTGAAGAAAATGTTTTTGTCTAAATATTCATTATAAATTGTCATTGAAAATTTTGTTATCGATTTCTTTTAAGAAAATATTGTTATCGAATTTTTTATAGATATTTTTTGCCATTGAAATTTTAGTCTAAACAATTTTGTTATCGAAAAATTTTTGTAAAAAATTTTATTATTGATTTAAAAAAAACTTTTTATTTAAATTATCAGGTTTATTTTTATACAAATTTTCTTATCGATTTTTTTATAAATATTTTGTAGTACTACCCACCATCAACATGCCAAAATAATCGTCTAAGACTCCATAAAGTTTATATATTATCAGTCCTCGCGAAAATCTAAGATATGTCCGTACGTCTGTATGTCTGTTGAAAGAAGGTACAGTTCAGGGCGATGAAATTTGGCTTTATTTTTCTTATATAAGGTTTAGTTGGTATTTTAAATGGGTAAAATCGGTTGATAAACAAAAAGTTATATGCTAAGCACTAGTTTTCTAGTGTCCTTAATGTCCGTCCAATTCATATTTTTCAGTCGATATCTGTTTAACAAAAGCATGATTAAATAATTCAGGGATCGATGTAAACTCGGAAACCAAAAAAGAGCGTGATCTACCACTTTTCGCCTACCTGCAATATATATAAGGTGAAATTTTCAAATAGAGTGGCATAAGAAAAGTTCCTGATGGTGATTATATAGGCGAAGCCGAGTATAACATTCTTACTTATTTAATTTGTTATCGCAATTTCTTTTTGTGAAATTATCGATTTTTTTATAAAAAAATTCTTATGTAAATTTTTATGTTAAAAACATTTTATCAAATTTTAATTTTATAGAAAATTTTTGTAATCGAAATTTTTTATTAAAAATTTGTTATCTAATGTTTTTAATAAAAACAATAATTGGAATTAAAAAATAATTGTAATTGATTTTTTATAATAAAAAAATTGTTTCCGAGTATGTTTTATAGAAAATGTTGTTATTGAATATTTAAGAAAAATGAGATCAAATTTTTAAAGATATATTTTTTGAAAAAAAGATGTTATTAAAATTTATTTCGTTATAAAAAAAGACCGAATTTTTTACAAAAAATTTTATTAATGTTTTTTATAGAAAATTGTTTATCGAAATATTTTATAGAAAATTGTTTTATAACATTATGTTATCGTATTTTTATTTTATAAAAAGAAAAATTATTTGAAAATTATAATTTAATTTTTTTAAAAGAAAATTTCGTAATTAATTTTTTCTAAGAAATATTTGTTTGTTTTTAAGAATTTTTTTTTACTTTTTCTCACAAAATTTTGTATATATATATATATATATATATATATATATATATATATATAATATCACTACTCAAAATTTTAAATGAATTAGTTCTTTACTTACACAAATTTCAACTTTTTTATTAACAAATTCTTATAGAATTTTTATCTTTATAGAAAATTTATTATGAACATTTTGCTATCGGTAATATACCTCTAGAAAGTCTTACATCAATTCTATTGAATTCAAAAATTCCATAATATAACACGATGTTTTAATCAGCAGAGTTATCTGTCATATCAAAGCCTTTCGCAAGCAGTAGTCTCTGATCCGTAATCAAAGCATGGATTTAAAAAAGGATGTTCCATTACTACTAACCTTTTGGAGTTCACAACCTCAGTTATAACCGCATTTGATTCCGGTTTACAGACAGACGCAATATACACAGATTTCAGTAAAGCTTTCGATGAAGTAAATCACGATCTCCTATTGTTCAAATTGGATAAACTAGGATTTTCTCCTGTTTTCCTTAAATGGATTTCCACATATCTTAAAAATAGATGCCAATGTGTATTCTTCAGAGAATGTACATCAAAATCCATTCCTTTTTGATCTGGTGTTCAACAAGGTAGTCATCTTGGCCCCTTATTATTCCTAATATTTATAAATGATTTACCATCGTGTATTAAGAATTCTAGAATATTAATGTATGCTGATGATATAAAGCTGTTCCATAGCTTTAACTATTTCTATCAATGTTCCTTACTCTAATCAGATCATGGCAATCTTTATGATTGGTGTATGATGAATCTAATGGATCTGAGTTTAAGAAAGTGTAAACACATGATGTTCTACAGAAGAAGTCCAGTACTCTGTAGATACAGATATAAATGAATATCAACTTGATCTAGTCGAAGAATTTCTTGATCTGAGTGTGTTGCTTGATTGTAAACTATCCTTTAATTCCCACGTTTCGCAAATTGTTAATAAGGCAAAAGGTGTTCTAGATTTCCTCAAGCGCTGGGGAAGAGAGTTTAATGATCCTTACGTTTCCAAGCAATTATTCATATCTCTTGTAAGACCAATCATGGAATATGCTTCCGTGGTTTGGGATCCTCAATACGAAGTTTATATAAATTGAATCGGTCCAGAAACAATTTCTCTTATTTTGTCTTCGTAATCTTCCATGGAATCCTAATATTAATATACCATCATATGAAAGTCGATTACAGCTTATTGATCTCCCTACTCTTGAAAGTAGGAGAAAATATATGAATATTTCATTTGTAATTAATTTAGTAAACGGTTAAATTAATTCTGAGTTCCTGTTTCGTAAGATCGAATTCATAATCCCAAATCGTCCAACTAGAAATTATACTCCTTTAAAAATAAAATATTTTCGAACCAATTATCCCAACTTTGATCCCATGAGACGTATATGCAATCAATTCAACAGTTTTTATCCATATATTGATTTCTCATTAAATCCAATCCGCATTAAGAGGAGTATTTTTAACTTAGTTAAATAATAAGTTTTTGTTATTGAATGATTATGAAAATATTTTACTGTTAATAGCTTTAAGGATAATATATATGCTAGCCTGTAAGAAATTGTAATTTCATTGGCTATTAAATAAATAAATAAAAGTCCAGATCTAATGGAATGAATTCTTTAGCGGGTTTCAGAAAGATTCGTATGCCAATATCATCATGAAATTAATAATTTCCTAAAAATTTTACTATTATTATATTGCTTACGTCTGAGACTTTTGATACAAAAAAATATTAGCCCTGTTGCTGAAAGCAACCGAAATTCATTAAACCTAATTTACAGATAAAAGATCTCCAAGATTTAATCAAGACAAACATAATTTATAATTGTTGGACTTTGAATCTTCGTCTTAGCCAGTTGCTAAAATTGATCACAAACATGTCTTAACTCATCGTTTATGTATAGAACAATCATATTTGAAACACCCACTCCTCATCTAATTTTTTGTTATTAAAAGCAAGCATACAAGAAAAAAGCTAAATCATTCCATTAAAAAAAAACCAAAGCCTATCAAAATTAACTTTCCATATTAAACCTCCAGATTACACAGCAGGATTAGTATTCTCACAAAGTCTTCTCTCGCGAATAGTACTGGTGTATGTAATAAACTAAGTTTTGAGTTTATTATATCGATAAAACACTAAGTTCCCTAAAATCCGTTATATTGCTCCTATTAGTTTTACTTTTTGTTTTTCATAAACAAAATCTCTCAATTTAGATTTCTTTTAATTCCAAACTAAAATTCTGCATAATAATGAAACTATTAACATAAAATCCTTTTAATTAACATGTTCAAAAAATTAATTCCTAAAAACAAAAACGCAATTGTATTAATTTTTTCATTTGCACGAACATCTGTTAAATTATTCCCACACTAAACGACCAAAGACTCTAGAATACAAAACCCACTCAATACCTTATAATGGTCACATACCCTTACAGCTCACCTTTCTTTACCTCAACAAAAAAACCCCGTAAAGTAAAGGAACTTGAACCAATCCTTGTTAAAGTACAGTTTCTCTAACACCAGCCAACAAATAGTTGATATAAACAAACAATACAAAAATTATGAATTTCAAATTGAAATTTATTTCAAGCAACGTATAAAAAAAATGTGAGAAAAACTTTTTCTCACGATCACCTATGTAAGTAAAGGTATTTCTCTAAATGCAATAATTTTAACTACAATATTTATTAATCCACGTGCAAAAGGGGGAAGTCAATGCATAGGTATTCACATAAGGACTTGCTGTTAGCTAGCTAAAGGTTCAGGAGTTTTTAGAAACAAAACCACCACCTTTAAAGCACTATGGACAAATAAACTAACCACGTTAGTTAGTTAATGCGGAAGGAACTTAAGGAAGTTGCTTTTAAATTAAATGAAACATTCACATACACGCACAAAAGGACAATGAGCCAAAAGTATACAATAGAAGAACGATGACGTTGATGAGACGCAAGGAAAAAAGACGCCCCTATTTTTTTGTTTAAATAAAAATGACGCGAACTAAATTCAACTATAACTACAAACAAATAAATGTTTATGAGCGATCGTATAACTATGGGAATTTTGTTTTTGTCATCTGCAAAGGTATTTTAATTTTAAATAATAAGGACTAAAAACAAAAACAAAAAATAAAAAAAAAACTTTATCGTATCAAACACGTGAGACCATGGGAACTTTTAGTGACTGCACCCTTATTCCTTACATAGCCATACAACTATAGAGTGTTGTAATTCTTTTGAAGAAAAGTCATAATAATTATGATAATATTCAAATGAAGCAGGCGAAGACAAGGTAATCAGACTCGTTCATAAACACATGATCCTTGTCACTTATTTTCTTAAAAAGTAGGGGAGTGGAAGATTTTCTAGTTTGATTTTATTTTTATATAGAAGAATTTCTAAAGCTAAAAGTTCAAAGCAAGTATTTGTTTTTAAGAAAATTTCTAAAATGTGTGGAAATATTTCTAAATGGTTTCCTTTTATTGGAAATTTAAAATTTTAAGGAGGGGGAGGGAATGTAGTTAAAGGTATTAATTTATATGTAATTTTTGTTTATTTAAAAATAAATATAAATTAATGTAAGTCATAAATGGTTGATAAATGAATCTAAGGAGATTATTTATTGCTGGGAATTTATCTGATTAAAAAAATTCCAATAAGATTTCTTTATAGAAAACTTATATTTTTAAAAATTAGATAAAAAATGCTATAAAATTAAGATCTTAAATGTACTAAAAATATATTAAAAAATTATTGAAAAAAATTTATGATTTAGAAAATATCAGGATTTGAATTATTTTTTTTTTTTTTTTTTTTTTTTTTTTTTGTTAGATTAATTTTCATATTGAACATTTAAATTTCGTCCTACAAAAATAACAAAAGTTAATTTTATTTAAAGGATTCTTAAATTATTATTTTTTGATCGCTGATCATTGATGAAATCTTCAACTTTTAGATAAAACGTTATACTGAGAAATTTTCCAGAACTATTGTAACACGATCCTAGAATATTGTGATAAATGTCATTTAAATCTTAACAGAGACTATTGTGGTTCTTTTCATCCGTCTTCTTCTCAGCGTTTGGAGTAAATAAAGTTGTAATATAAAGTGTGCATTCGAATAAAACATAACACAAAATTTTCGTAATAACTCTTACTGCCTTTCATTTTTAATATCTTTCTTGATTACAATAACTTCTAAAGACATGTCAGATTTAAAAATAGATCGAATTCTGGACGTTGAGCCATGTTAAAGCTAAAAAAATTAAATAACAAAGCTGTATTTGTATTAGCCTGGAAAACATACGTTATTGCTGACTTCTCTCATGTTCCAAGGTTCAATAATCGAAAAGATGGTCCCGAACTAAAAACAATAAAAATTTACAAACAATTTGTCATATAACAATTTTACTCAAAATGCGACAAGGTATGTGATCATAACAAGGGGTGTCCTAAAAAGACATTAATGACACTCGCGACATTCAACAGTGTTTTTAATATTTTCGGGCCATATTTAAAATTTTGTCGTTACAGTAGAAGCACATAGAATTGGGAATGTTATTTTAGTACCACAGAGTATTAGTTATTTAAATTACACAGTATTTTGGCAATTGAAAAGAATTGGATTCAAGTTTAAAATGAATTTAAGAAGGCCATAGTAGTGCTCAATTTTAAGAAGCAATTCATTTTTATATGAAATGATATATGGGAAAAATCTGGAGAAGAAATGCTATAAGTAGTTGATTTAGTTTTAATTCTAACTTATTCCATTCATCTTTTATTAAAAAAAAACATGTTATGTTTTATTTGAACGCACACTTTAATTGGATAGGTTTGGAACAAATTTAATTTTATTGCGGAAGTTCTAAATTTAACTTAAGACAGGATTATAGCTTGAGGTGGGTAATATGACCACATTATAAATACTATCAAGAATCTTTTGATTCCTTCGTGCCTTAAGAGAAAACATCATCTGGAGAGAGTCTCAAATAGTCTCAGTTAATCCAACGTTTTGGGAGAAAATGCTATGGTGATATAGAAGATAATTTATACTTCCATAAAAAAAATAGTAATAATAATGTTAAATATAATTGTGATCATAAAGAGATATAAAAATGAGAGTTTCTGTTTCTATTGATATATATACATACATATTTTTTATCGTTGAGCTTCCTTATACTTTCACAGACGTTAAGTTTTCGAGAAATTTTGCTACAAGAATAAATCTTTGGTTCGCATTCGGACTGCTGACAAATAATATATTCTGTGGAATATTGTTTATGCGCTCAGGCGGCAAAAGAAAACTTATTGGCAACAATTTTAACTTGTCGATTATAACCTTTAGTTCTCACTTGGTTGAAGAGTATCGGTAGAACCACTATCAGTCGGCAAATCTATCACTATCTATGTAGATCATATAAATCAAATAAATCAATTGGTTGGAGAGGATTTACAACACTAATTTTTGTCAGTAAATCATTCTGATAAATTCTTCAGCTCTTACTCGGTTAAAGAGGATTTGTACAACTAATATCGGTCGGCAAAATAATAATATTAATCCTATCACACAGTTCAAGAACATTAGTGAAGCTTCTATCGATCGGCAAAGCATTCAGATAAATTCTTCAGTTTTCACTCTGATTAAGAGCATTGGAAGAGCTATAATTTGATAAATACTTATTTTAGTTTTCTATCGGATGAAGAGGATTGGTAGACCTGCTTTACTACTTAACACAACACAACCAGATAAATTTATTAGCAATTCCTTTGCTACCAGATGATACAGGAATAACCGCAAGCGGGTCTACAATATTCGAATCAGGCACCTTATCCCAGCTATTATCACTAAGTACCTGAGTAGCTTTGGTGGAGCTTGTTTTAAAGTACAAATTTGTCGCTCCGCTGATTTTTCTGTATCTAAGGATTAAATACATTGGGTTTTTGACATTAAATAGCCGCAGCTGGAAGTGACACCAAAACTAACTTCTTAGTAGCTTTCGATTCACTGGTATCAGGAGACTATAAAGGTCCCGACCGGGAATATGAGACACAAAACTTTCTTTGAAATGTTAATATCTATTTTAGATAAATTGAACTATGTATGTCAATCCTTTTGAAAGGTTTTTAGAACCTACACTTTTCTCAAATGTAAATTAGACTGCCAAGCTGACCATTGTGATGAAGTAGGCAATGATTGACTTTAAGGAGGTGGACTGAAGGGAATACGGACCGAAACGGAACTGTTTCTTAGAACGGTTAAAATCCATAAAAAGAGGCAAAAACTTTAGAAACGAAAACATTTGCTAGTCGTCCCTTAACGTAGGAAGAAACGAAAGCTATCTGATCGGGAATCGTTCTTAGTTCATGATCACCATAAATCTTTCTGTTATGGTTGTCCTTAAGACAGAAGTTGAAAAACTGCTTTCACCAAAACAAACTGCATGCGTCTTGCTTTTAAAGAATAACTTTAGAATCTGCTAGAGATTCAATGTCCCCCGATAACATTAAAATATATATACAGTTACGGACAGAAAAATAGAGTCAAGTATTTTTATTTTCAACTTTTTTGAATTTTCGCCAAAATTTTATGCAAAAGATAAAACTGAATGCAAACCATTAGGAACACATTCAGTTATAAACCTATACAAAAATAATATCCTTTATCATTATCCCAATAAGGGTATATCATCTCAAGCAAAAATAATAATTTTTCAGTGTGGACAAAAAATAGGTCATCAGTAAATTCGTCAACTTTTTTTAAATTAAATTTTTTCGAATCTTTACTTTTTCTAAATCTCGATAACGATATAAACAATTAAAAACTGAGAAAAAATAATAAATGAGCTTTAATTCCCAGTACTATTTGTGTCAAAAAGGTTCTATGGAATAGGAAATTCAAAAATATGGGAAAAATCTAAGTGATTCTGAAAAATCGCTAAAAAAATTATTAAGTCGAGAACCTCTAATGTCATTAAGTCGATTCAAAATTCTTCTAAGAATATGAGAAGAAAGTTGAAGGAAACGTAGTTTATTAAAATTACCATAGCTGGAAAGGCCTCAAATAGTATCCTCATGTACCCAAGTTAGAAAAATTACGTAATTTTAAATAAAAACAAATATTTATTTTATAGATAAACTATATTATATTAAATTTGTTCACAAAGTTTTCGTTAGAATCCAAAAAATACAGAATTGGCAACATTTTATACCTCCTGAACATTTCCCCCAATTGTGTTATTAGATTCCCAGAAGCAATTTATTTTCATAGCAGATTTTGAACCAACTTAATGGAATTAAACTTCCCGGTTAGATACAATTTGTTGGAAATTTTCTGTTCCGGAGGAACTTATTATGTACTAAACCTTTTTTGATATTCAACAACGGACCTTATATTTTTCTCCATATTTTTGACGTTCTTATCCTACACATCCTTTTTGATAAAAATTGTTCTCGGAATTAAAGATCATCCATGATTTCTATCTTTTTTCAGTTTTTAATTAATAATATCGTCTAAATAAAAATTAAAAAATAAAAATAAAAAAAATTAAAAGTAAAAATAAAAAATATTTTTTGACGAATTTTGAACCTATTTTTTCGCACTGAAAAAGGACTATTTGGGCTTGAGACAATGTACCGTTGTTGGAATAATATTAAATGATATTATTTTTGTATAAGTTTACAATTCAATGTATTCACAATAAAAGTTTTATTGTTTTGCATAAAATTTTGTCGAAAACTCAAAAAGTGTAAAATAATTACAGTTGGCCCTATTTTTTTTGTCCGTAGCTGCTTTAGTCAAATTTTCTATTCAAATTTATTAACGGTAAACTCTCACTTTTCTTTTCATCTGGCAGCAATGAAGAGCCCGCAAAAAGAGTGATACTATCAAAATTATATCGGTTCCACTTGATTGTTCGTACGCCAATCAATTAATAAAACAAATTTTATTATTTTGATTTGTTTTTTGCAGGTCTTTTAGCGGACAGCCTAAATTTTTGCTATGGACCTTTATTTAGAAACCTTCGTTTTTGACGATAATCCCTCGAGCTAATCTTATAAGAAAGAGGGATATGGTATTAAAATATTTAACTTTTGGGATAACTTTGAAATTCCTCTCTGGATGTGAAAATGGAGACAATTTTTGTACCATATCATTTTAAATCAAGGAGGAACTACTTGATCATGGTCCATTATAAGACCTTCGCTCGCGACTAGCAAAGGTGCTATTACAACTTTTTTGTACGATAAAATTGTAGTATTTAATAGATTCGACTAAATTCTTCTCCATCACTGTTTATAAAAAAAAGGAAACAAAACACAAACAATTGCTTACCACTCGTCTGCTACATTTTTTTCCTTTCATTTCCTCCTACTAAGTATGTAAGAAATTGTAGTTTTAAAAGCACTTGTATTTTCTTCACTATTGTTAACACTTTTTTTCCACATTCTTCCATAATATTACCATATTAGTTTACATTTTCTCTTATTTATTTATTAATGTTCTAAATATTCCATAAAACAATAAACAATAATAAAACTAAATATATGTTTAAGTTTTTAACAATTTTATAAATTCACCTCACGTAAATGGACATAATAAGAAACGTGAATTTATTTTTGAGCACGCGCAATTGTTGTTTTTTTTTTTATTAATTATATTCTTTCTTTTGCATTTTGAGGCCTCACTCACCTACTCTCTGTGTATGCAACGGTACTTATTGTGCTGTTTCGTGCAGGTGTGTGAGGGTGTGTATGCTTGTGTTTTTATGGGACAAGTCGGTTTTTGTTGAGAATAGTGGCAAAGAGTTAAGAAAAACGAAATAATAAAGTAATAAAAAGTAGACATTATAAGAAAAAATTACCGTTGTATAGAGATTTGGTGAAATTATATTGAATTTACCGTTAGATTTTATTTGAATTATTGTTGAGGTGTTGCCGTAACAAAGTTTGTGGTGGATGAAAGCAAAATAATAATTCATACTTTTGTTCGATTGTATCGAGCCCTAACCGCGGAATATCGAAAGTACACAAAAGCAAACTTTCAGGAGAAGTTATTGTTGGGTGCATACTTTTAATTTAAAACACTTTTTTAAATTTCATTTTCAAATTTCAATTTTTTAAATAAAAATTTTTTATTTTTTTTTTGTTTTGAAAATTTTATATAATTTTTTCAAAATTTCATATTTCATTGGTTGATGTTTTAAATTTGTTTATTTGCAATAATTATTTTGTTTTATTTTTTTGACAAAATATTTTTTTATTCAAAATATTTCTTTTTTAAATTGCATTTATTTATTTATTTAATTTATTTTTTGTAAAAAAATTATTTTTTGTATTCTTGTCAAAAAATATTTAATTTGTTTTTGTAAAATTATTTTTCTAACATTTTATTTTTAAAAGAAAATATAAAAATAACAAATAAATTTTCTAAATAATAATTGTATTTAAAACAAAACTTGTATAAAAATAAAAAAGAATTGTGTAAAAAATATGATATATAATAATAATATGATATATAATAATAATAATATAATATGATATATAATTTTTGCTAAAAATAATAAAACAAAATAAAAATTAAAACAAAAATAAAAAATAATTATTTGCTATGATAATTTTTATAAAAATAATTTTTGCAAAACAGAAATATATTTTGTAAAAGACAATTAATTTTATAAATTTTAGTATAAATAGTATTTCTGTTTTGCTGGTTTAGCTTGAAAATCGATTTTTATGTTTTTTACATAGAAATAGATTTTTTGTAGAGAATATTAGTCATAACAGATTATCGCCCTTTTGGCTCTAACTCTGCTGGCTTAGCTTTAAAATCCAAAAAAATAATTTATAATTTTTTTCTTTTGTTAAAGAATTGTATAAAAATAATTTTTATAAATAAACTTTTTGCAAAAACATATTTCGGTTTGCTAAATTTTTTACAGAAAATTTTATAAACTCATTTTTGAGAAAAAACAAACTAAAAAATAAATACAAAAAAATAATGTTTTCTAAAAATTAAATATTTTGGTAGAAACAAACAAGAACAAACAAAATATTCAGGCTTTGAGTTCAATTGAAATAGTTGGATTGGCAAAGTATTTTGTTATTTCAAATGAACTCAAACCTGAATAATTTTTAAATTTTAATAAGAATAATAATTATTTTTTTTAATTTATTGTTAAATAATTAATTTTAAAAAAATTATTTAAGATATATGAAAAAGATTGCGATAGTATGGAATATAAAAAGAAATAAATAAAAACTAAGAAAAAAACTGTTTTGTATCTTTTTTATTTTTTTGCTTTTTGGAAAAAATTGCTCTATAAAAATTTTAAATTTATTTAATTAAAAACTATTTTTTTAATTTATTTTAAAAAAATATTTGAAATAGTGAAATTAAAGACCAAAATACATGGAAAAAAAGAAAACTAACTTTTTGTTGAAAAAATAATTTGCATATTAAATAATAATTTATAAAACAATATTGTAAAAAATAATAATAAAAAATATATCTTTTTCTTCTATTTTATTTTCATTTTTTAGTGAAAAATCTTTTAATAAGAAATCTTTTATAATTTTTTCAATTGTTTTTAAAATTAATATTTACTAGAATAATTATTCATTTCCGCTTTTTAAGTCGTTTATTTTCCATCATTTTGCCTTATTTTGCAAATTATTTATTTCCTTTAAAAGAATTCCTTCTGGCAATGCTGTGTTTTAATGTTTTTGCATTACTTACTTTTGCCCGCAACATCTGGAATAATAAAACACAAGAAACAGCAGATAAGTACTGAGAAGAGAAAACAAGCGTCCAGCAAAAAACATTACACAAACAAACGCACAGATAGTACAACAAGAAAATAATATAAAGAAAGATAAACGCAAAGAGAAGTTAACAAATATAAATGAGTAATACTTGGAGAGAATATCTATCTTATTCACTTACTCATACGCAAAATAATAGGTCATCATTTTCATTTTTTCTTGTTATCTCTGTTTTTCCATACTGTTATATTATTTTTATAATTTCAGTTCTACTTTTATTGTTGGAGAAATCACTTTACAATAGCAAAGCGCATTTTGTTGTGTGTAAATTTTTTTTGTATTGCAAGAAAGAAGCATATTGAAATTAAGAGACTTAACGAGTGTACAAGAAACGAAACAACAAAAAAACAATTGTTAATATAAAAAAGTAAATTATTTAGCAATCAAAAAATCTTTAAAATTAAAGCAGTTATTTTAGAATATATCAAAAAAATGAAACATTTAATTTGAAGAAGAAAAGGAGACGAAACAAAATACAAAAAAGGAATTGCAGAAATTTAGGTGTGACATGAAGTGATTACAACAAGAGTAATAAAAAAGTAAAAAAAATAAAATACAAAAAGGAAAAAAGAAGAAGGAAATAAAAGTTATATGTTTTAGCAAGAAAAAAGGATATAAAATTAAAAGAAAATTTGAAAATTATTTCATAAAATTGAGATAAAAATATTTGTGAACGTTAAATTAAGTTTTTGTGTAAAAATACTCTAAAAATGCAAAATAGCCCCAGAACAAATGGAGCCATATCCTCGTTGCCCAGCACTTTGGCACAACTGGCTCTAAGAGATAAACAACCTGCCCCGGCTCTACCCCACACTCTGCCACCTTCAGTTGGTGGTGGTTCCAATGTGCTGTCAAAAGCCTCAGCATTGCAACAAGCAAATGGTGGTGGTGATGTTAATAATGTAGGCCATAATGATTCCAATAAGTTGTCGACAGAACTACAAGAAAAAGAACAGCAAGACAACAAACAGCAGCAGCTAACACAACCAAAGCAAAAGCCACCTCTGCCAATACGCAACAAACCCATGGAAATTGCCGGCTATGTGGGTTTTGCCAATCTCCCCAACCAAGTGTATCGTAAAGCCGTTAAAAGAGGATTTGAATTTACCCTAATGGTAGTGGGAGCCAGTGGTTTAGGTAAATCAACATTGATCAATTCCATGTTTCTTTCGGACATCTACAATTCGGAGCAATATCCGGGGCCCTCTTTAAGAAAGAAGAAAACTGTGGCCGTAGAGGCTACCAAGGTGTTGCTTAAGGAAAATGGTGTAAATCTCACCCTTACCGTAGTGGATACCCCCGGTTTTGGCGACAGTGTGGATAATACCAACTGTTGGGTGCCCATTTTAGAATATGTAGACTCCAAATATGAAGAATATTTAACAGCCGAGTCCCGAGTGTATCGTAAACAAATACCCGATAATCGTGTGCATTGTTGTTTGTATTTCATTGGCCCTACTGGCCATGGTCTGAGACCCTTGGATATTGCTTGCATGCAAAGTCTATCGGATAAAGTTAATTTGGTTCCTGTCATAGCTAAAGCCGATACCCTAACCCCCGATGAGGTTCATTTGTTCAAAAAACAAATTCTAAATGAAATTGCGCAACACAAAATCAAAATCTATGACTTTCCATCAACTCTAGAAGATGCTGCCGAAGATAGCAAAACTACCCAAAATCTAAGATCCCGGGTACCCTTCGCCGTAGTGGGAGCCAATACCATAGTAGAGCTAGCCGATGGCAAAAAAGTAAGGGGACGCCGTTATCCCTGGGGTCTGGTGGAGGTAGAAAATCTCTCACATTGCGATTTTATAGCTTTACGCAATATGGTCATACGCACCCATCTGCAAGACCTCAAAGATGTCACCAACAATGTCCACTATGAAAATTACCGTTGCCGAAAACTGTCCGAATTGGGCTTAGTAGATGGCAAGGCCAGACTCTCCAATAAAAATCCTCTCACCCAAATGGAGGAAGAAAAACGAGAACATGAATTGAAAATGAAAAAAATGGAGGCTGAAATGGAACAAGTTTTCGATATGAAAGTCAAGGAAAAAATGCAAAAGCTTAAAGATTCCGAGCTCGAACTGGCGCGTCGTCATGAAGAACGCAAAAAAGCATTGGAGTTGCAGATCCGAGAACTCGAGGAAAAGAGACGTGAATTTGAGCGTGAACGCAAAGAATGGGAAGATGTTAATCATATAACACTGGAAGAGCTTAAGCGTAGATCTTTAGGAGCTAACAGCAGTACAGATAATGTTGATGGTAAAAAGGAGAAAAAGAAGAAGGGTCTGTTTTAATTAGAATTTCTTAAAAAATAAAACAAAAACTAAAATCACAAAAATAATACTTTAAAAATGCACAGTATTTTTTCCCCCTCAACTTAAAAAAAACAAACATTTTTTTTGTATTTTATAATTAATTATGTATTTACTTTCTCTCTCTACATAAATGCCTCCCCATTGTTCCTCCTTTTTTTTATTAATATATATATTTCCCCCCTTCTGTCCTTTTTTATATATGATTATTAAAGTTCTAGATTTGTAGTTTGAAAGAAAAAGAAAATGTGAAAATTTATGTTACAAATTTTATATTGACGCTATATTTAGATAAACTTTTCTAATAAAGAAATATTTAAATTGCTTAAAGTTAAAAAACGAAACAAAGTTATAAAAATAACAAAAGTTAATAAATAAAACAAAATTAACATATTAATTATTACGATAAACACTTAATAAAAACTATAAATCTTGCAAAATATTAAATAAATAGATTTTTTTGACGCCAAATAAAAAATTAAGACGAAATAAAAAACGATTTAAAAAAATTTAAATTACAAAAATTATTTTTTATTAATATTTTTAAGGGGTTTTGAAATTAAATCAAAATTGCTGCAAGGGTACCATAATTATTTTACTCTATTTTACTTACAATTAATCTTTTTGTACTTTATAGCGGTTAAAAAAGTACAAAAACTTGTTTATAATTTTTGAAAAAAGTATTTTTTATTTTTTTAACAGAAAACTTAAATACAAATTGAAGTACTTCTTAGAAAAAACTACTCTTGGTACATTTTGTTTTTCGTTTTTGTGATTTATATAAAAAATTATTTGTACTGTTTTAGAAAAGTGAGTAGAAAGTCTTTTAGTACTTTAATGAGTAAGTACTTTATGTAATTTTTATGAAAAAGTACTTCTAGTACATTTTGAAAAAACAACAGAAGAAAAACTAACAATTCTTCAATTAAATATATATATATATATATATATATATTTTTTTTTTTTTTTTGTTTCAAGCAGTGCTTTATGGTATTTTTTAAAATAGTTCTTTTCCTAAAATCTTAATTTTACCAAAAATAAAGTACTTTTTCAAAAAATTACTTTTGCTTTTTTGATTTTAACAAAAATTACTTTTTGATATATTTTTAGTTCTTCGATTTTTTTTCTTACAAAAGTATTTTTTTTAAATTAAAAATATTTTCCTAAATTATTTTTTTGGAATTTAAAAAAAAATTGCTTGGTACTTTTTTAAAAAAAGTACTTTATATCCTTTTTTCAGAAAAGTTGATTTTTAACTTCTTGCAATAAATAAGTACTTGTATATTTCCAAAATTTTTTTGGAAGTTTTATTAAAGAAATATATTTTTGGTACTTTTCGTACGTTTTCAAAAAAAGTTTTTTTTTGTTTTTAAACGTACGCAACTTTTTCAAATGAAATAATTAATATTTGATAATGTAATAAAATTATCTCAAAGCAACGAAAATAATTTATATGTATATGTAATAAATTTTTGTTGCTTTGATATAAATTTTATTATATTATCAAATAATAATTTGGAAAAGTTGCGGTTTTAAAAAGTACTAAAATATTTTTGTCTGAAAAGTACATATTTCTAATTTTTGTTTAAAAAATTTTTTTACGAGGAATTAAAATAATATTTCTTACGTACCATTTTTTCCAAAAATTGTTCTTTTGCATAATTTTAAAAATGAATTTTCACAAACTTATTTGAACGTTCCAATAAAGTTTTGAAGATTTTGCATAACTCAAAAAAGAAAGTAAATTAAAAAATATTTATAAAAAAGTAATTAAAATAATTATTTTGTTTGTTAAAGTATAAAATAACTAAGCACACGAAAAACAATATAATCAATTAAAAACAAAATTTTATATTAACACAATTTTTAATTTCTTTGTTACAAAAGTTTATTTAAATTAAAAACTTTTAATAATTAATTTATACAAATGAACACAAGTTTAAGTATAATAAAAATTAAAAATGTAAAATGTTTTAGTTGGCCCAAAAATAAATGAAAATGTATTTTAAATACATTAGAATTATAACCTCACTTTTTTGAAAAGGTATTAAAAAACAAAAGGCAAATAATATTAAACAAAAAATTCTTTAAAAAAACATTTAACTTAATACATAAATACTTATAGAAATGTAATTTATAATTAACAATTAATAATAAAAAACATAAAAACAATTCATTAAATTAATCATTATAACACAATTGCTAAATAGTCATTAAACCATTCAAAACAAACAAGTAAAAAATCAAAGTTTAAATATTTATAATAATTAAAAAGATAAAAGCAAATAAAAAATAATGTCTTCAGCAACAATTTAAGCCTCTTTGTAGCTTTGTAGAATATACTACAATTAATTTTTTTAATATAACATTTAAATAAAAATAACTAATAATTTAAAGTAAATATTTAAGACACTAGTTAGCTTTGTTAACCATATCCATATTATAACTCTGCCCAAGTATAAAAAAACGTTAATCCTCACCCCCTACAAAAACATTAAACAAAGGTAAATTTCTTACCCTCTTAATCGTATATAAAATATAAATAAATAAAATTAATTATAATATTATTGCTCATAATACGAAAAAAATAAATAAATAATAATAATTAAAAGTTTTAATTTAAAACAATTTTAAAATTACGTTTACATTTAATTTGTAAAGAAAAACAAACAACAAATAAAAATGAAAGAAAAACTTAATAAATATTAAATATTACAAAAAAAAAAAAAAAAAAAAAAAACAATTTATACATATTTGTTTTTAATATAAACAATTTTAATTGATTTTTTGATGGACATGGAAAAACAAATGTCAAGAGATTTACTTAGATGAAGTGATAAAAAGACGAAAATAAATTATCAATAAAAGAATATGAGGATCCATTTGAATCTATATAAAGAGTTTTGATTGAAGGTAATTAGGGTCAACATAAAAATCTAATAAATAAATTCACGCAAATTGGGGACTATATAAAGACCTGCTTTTAAAGATAATATATACTTTAAAAATACTTAAGATTGAAGCTATATGAGGACTATAAAAAGTCTTCCTATTTAAACAAAATTTTTATTTATGGCAAACTTTGTGTTCAGTTTTATGAAAATTTTTATAGGAAATTAAATTAAAACAAAACAAAAAAAGTAAATTTTCGTTTATAGAAAGAGTAAAAAATTCTGCTTCAAAGAGACATTTTTTATAACTTTTTCCTATAGGAAGTTTTTTTTAATCTGCACTTGAGAAAGTTTTTCAATATTTACATTGATCTATTTTTGAATTTCCTTTTTATGGAATTTTATTTTTTTGAAAATTACCAAAAACATTTTCTGAAAAATTTTTAAGTTTCCCTCAAAAATTTTATATTTTATAGGATTTTTTTTTTACATTTATTTTCTTAGGAATTTTTTTCAAAATTTACTTTTTCTAGAAAATTTCTTAAAATGTAATTCTTATAGGTAATTTCCTCAAAATTTACTTTTTATAGGAAAATTCCTCAAAATTTAATTTTTATAGGAAATTTTCTAAAAATTTAATTTTTGTAGGATATTTGGTCAAAATTTATTTTTTGTAGGAAATTTCTTTTTTTACTGGTAATGTTCTTAAAATTTATTTTTTTTTATAGGAAAATTTCTCAAAATTTGCTTTTCATAGATCTTTTTTAAATTTAATATTTATAGAATATTTTTTTCGATTTATTTTTTATATGAGATTTCTTAAAAATGTCCTCTTATAAGAAAATTTATCAAAATTTACATTTTATAAAAAATTTATCAAAATTTACATTTTATAAAAAATTTTCCAAAAATTTACTTTTATAGAAAATTTTTTAAAAATGTCCTTTTTAGAGGCAATGCTCTTTAAATTTGTTTTTTATAGGACATTTTCTCAAAATTTACTTTGTTTAGGAAACTTTTTACAAAATTAAATTTTTATAGGATTTTTTTAAGCATTTTATTTTTCTAGGAAGTTTTATCAAAAGTTATTTTTTATAGGAAATTTACTCAAAATTTACTTTTTGTAGGAAATTTACTTTTTATAGGAAATGTTTTCAAAATTTAATAATTTGATAATAAAATTTCTCAAAATTTCCTTTATATATATATATATATATATATATATATATATATATATACCTTTTTCAAATTTTTTTTATAGGAAATCTCCAAATTTATAATTTTTTTAAAACTTCCTTTTATAAACGATTCCTTAAAATTTTTTCAAAAATTTATTTTCATAGAAAAGCTAATAGAGGGCTATACACTATAAAGACTTACGATTAAAGCTAATAGAGGACTATAAAAAGTCATATGATTAAAGTTAATTGGTTGCTATATAAAGGAATATTACATTTTTCTTCCATTGCTATGCTCACCCCAATACCATTTACACGCTCCAAGTTATATAGGTGAAAAGTGATCATGAAGCTCTCAAAACCCTACAGATTTGATAACAAAAATCTCTCTTCGCTATTAAATTTCTAAGTTAGTTGTGTTAATTAATTTTCTAATTGCATTTGTTTATTTTAATATCTTTTTAATCATTATTCAAACAAGTGTGTTTTTTTTATTATTATTTTTTTTTTTTTTTTTGCAAATTTATTAGTTGTTTAATTATGATAATAACGCCAATATAAATTTTCTATATCTAGTATTCTAAACGGCTTTATTTAATAAATAAGGTTATTTTGCAATTGTGACTTGTCTTATAAATAAATAATTGACTCATAAGTATTTCCAAGTACCAGTAACTAATGTAGTATTTATAACAACCATATGGTTTGGATTTTTTTATAATGTTCGGTAGATCAATGAAATTTTGTTGTAATACAGTTGGAAATAAAATTTATGACTCAAAATCTCATTTTTTTTAATTATTTTAATATTTTTTTATAATTTTCTTAATTTTTTTTTATAAAATTTCATTTTATTTAAAAATTTGCTTGAATTTTTGCTTACACTGTGAAATGTTTAATTAAAGCATCAGACTATGTACAAAAAAACTGCATATTTAAAATAATAAAATTTCCATATTAATACTTTTTTTTCAATTTCGAAATTATTAATACATTCACCTCATTTAACTATAAAATTTCTTTATAAAGAAGAAGAAAAAAAAAAATGCAAATTTTATAACAATTTCTTTTTTTTTCTTCTTTGTTTATTTTAATTTTTTTGTACATACTGTCTGTTTTGTACGCTATAATTATGACAGAATGGAAGGGGTTTATGTTAATGTTTGCTACACTAAGGTTTTTTAAAGAAGAATTGTAGTTAAGATACATGTTCACTAATTCCCGCTACAGTTACTTTTATTATATACAAATTTAGACTAATTCCAATTCACAAAATTAAAAAATCTTGAATGGCATTCGCCTTTTAATGAGAAAATATTTGATCATAAATCTATTTAATAAATTATTTTTAATGAAGCCTTCATGATTTTATTAATAGTGTGAATTTGCAATAAATTTTTTTTGGAATAAGGACTGTGCACAAAAAAATTTCATTATAGAAAGAGTAAATTATATAACCAAGCCAACTAAAAATATGCAAAATCATATTTTTTCCTCAACTTCAAATGAACCAAACTGTTAATTATTTATGCGTTTCAGAAAATTTAAAGAATTTTGCCATCGATTTCTTACAACATATTTTTGCAAATTTAATAGCATAGTTTTGCATATTTTGGATTTGGCAGCATATTTCTAGAAAATCATTTATAACTTTTATTATACGTAAAAAAGGTTGGTACCGTTAGCTTGCTTATATTTGTTATTCTCAGTATATATTTGCGAAATTTTGTTGTAATAGCATAATTAGTTTTTCTTGAAATGAAATTGAACAAAATCGTCCGTACATATAATTCAAATTAATTACCGAAACACATGTCGAGGGTATAAAACAATTGCTAGGAAAGCAGGTGAGTTGAAAATACAGTTTCTTGAGTCATAAAAAATACATTACGATCACCGGAAAGAATCCTGATAACCGAAGAAATGGTAGATTTACAGAATGTAGGAACGCAAA
Organism: Protocalliphora azurea; assembly: GCA_932274085.1. Classification (NCBI taxonomy): domain Eukaryota; kingdom Metazoa; phylum Arthropoda; class Insecta; order Diptera; family Calliphoridae; genus Protocalliphora; species Protocalliphora azurea. Next base: position 15,579,371 of record OW026521.1, on the reverse strand, counting down.
CAATATAATAAGAATTTTAAAAGAAATTTTCTACATCTCTGCATGGAATGTGTATCTTTTATCCGAAAAGTTAAAAAAAGCTAACCTGAAGACCCACGAAGTAAAAAAGTTCCTAATAGGAGCACTAGAAAAAAATGTGTCTAAAGAGTGGTAAAAAGTACGTATTGGCGGACTTTTTACAACATCCTGGTCATGAATTTTATATCACAGATGTTATGGGAAATGTATCAGACAAATATGTATTTTGAAAATAATAGAAATTGTCGAATAAACTAATTACTTCCGCCAGAAAAGAATCTCTCCTATCATTAAAAAACGCAACGAATTATAATTTTTCTGGCCTGATCTCTTTTCTCATTATTACCACATAAAAGTAACTAAGTTTTATCAACCAAATGATGTTGCTGTGTACTAAAGGAGGCCAATTCACTAAACTGTCCAAAACTCTATTCATTTCAAACGTATTGGGTCATAGTAAAAAATATTTAAGGAATATTTAAAACTGACTAAGAATAAAATATAGTTTAAAAAGAAATTTACCCATTCCGATAAAAAAGTAACCAAAAACATAATAAAGCTTTTATGAAGGGTATTCCAGAAAATAGTAAATATTTTATTAAAAACTAATGCGTTTAAAAAAACCAAAGATTGACCCATTGTTTTCACTTGCACTAAATTTTTCGTGCGCAGTCCTTACTAATCAGGCAGTAATTTGGAAGAAAATTGTTGATATGGTTAGGTTATTATAATTATAAGAGAGTACGTTAATTATTACCACCATTATTTTTTTCGAGATGTTCATAACGAGGCTAAGGGAATTAGAATCTGATGTCTTCAGTTAACAGTCTTGACTTATCTCCAATTGAGAAGGACTTCATTGTCGCCTTAGATTTTTCATACAGTGGGATAGTTGACTGACAATCTGAGACGATCTTATTTCCATTATGCCTTTGTTGTGATTATAATAAAGGAAAGATCGTTGATTTATTTGTAATGAAATTGTCAGAATGATGATGGGATAAGTTTTGAACACATCCTCGATTAAGGTCATGTACTTCCATAAATTTCAAAGTATGAATATTCCATTTATATGGATATTCCATCTGATGTGGATACTGAGAATATTTTGCATAAGTATTCATATGTATACATTCATACATAGGTAGGATTGCTTTGAAATGAACCGAAGTTAGGATATGTGGGACACTTTTATATATATCTGCCCGTAAAATATTAATCGTACTCGTAAGTCTCAAAATAGTGGTCCCATCGTTTAGTATCGTCTCAGAAACAAATTTGCTACGACGTCCGTTACTTTCTCTATCTATTTGTAATATTAAATTTCAGTTCAAAATACTGATCGTAGTTTTGAGTATATAAACTGGCAGTTTTTTTTTTAGCTTTGGAAAAGTAAAACTTATTGAGTAAATCATCCTTCGTGTAAAACAATGGAGATTCTGATAATGCATAGACTTAACGGTTGTGATCACATATAACAAATTAATATTTTAGTAATAACAAATTCAGGTTGAAATTACTGATCGTAGGTGTTAGTACATGGCACATTCTTTACTTTTTAAGCATTCCTTAGTTTCAAACAAACATCAAGGCTGTTTAGCGCTCAAAAATATCTTAAATATATCAGTGATTATATAAATTCTTCAAAAAAAATTATTCAAGAAAGAAATTAGTTGAGTAAATTTTTCGATGCTTTTTTATTTCACTACAAATTGCTCACAAATTCTATGATTTTGTGGAAATCAGTTTACAATTTTACATAGAGCTAAATATAAAACCCTTAGGTTTATTCGTATCTGGCTTTACTTCTTTTTTGCTTCTACCTTCTATACAAAAATCTAACTAAAATATAGTAAACTTTAAAGTCGACCAGACCCAACTAGATGTTTTATTATTTTTTACTTATTTATGAATATTCACGTAAGTAGTTTGTATTTGTAAAAAAAAACTTTACAATCATACACATGTAACATAATTTCCCCCATAAGACCACTAATGAAAATATAAATTATAAATATAGACAATAATAAAAAAAAACTTAATAAATTTATTTATATACAACAAAAACAACAATAACAAAAACTATTACCACTTGAAATCAATTTCTTTGTCGAAAGAAAACAAAAAAAAAAAAAAAAAAATAACTAATAAATAATTGTAGCTTGTTTTGTTCATAAACAGCAGAACAGAAAGTTTTATTAAAACAATTACAATAACTACAACAAAAATTATGCTACTTAATTTAAAACTAAATAATTTATTTTCAATTTCTATGCCATCATTTGTAATAAACAGAAAAAAACGATCAATGAGCAATAATTAAAAACTGACGTTTGTTCATATCTAATGGTTTTGTTGGGTCATTTGATTGTTATTGTTATTATTTGTATTTTTTTTCAACAAGGTTTTCAATTATTCAGAGACAGACAGACGGACGGATAGATAAATTATTTGTACTATAATACCAATATATACTCTGAACTCTGCTTATAAGGCCTTATAGTTAAGTTTAAAACTTAACTTTAGAAAACATTTTGAAATAATTTCTTAATGAAATATTTTTTCTATTTCAAATACCCTTATATACATATATCTGATAATCTAGTCTTTGGTGTATTGCCCCCACCACTTAAAAATCTTTCAATGACTCAATAATTAAAAATTTCGAAAAAAGCGTCTATTCAATTTTGATTGTTGTGCTTTGGTTTACTTAATTTTTTATGTTCATTGTTGCTACTTTTAGTTATTTAGTGTTGTTGTTGTTGTTATTCTTGCTGTTGCAATTAAATTGTTTATATACACAATCACAACAACGGCAACAATAGCAACAACATTAACAATAATAAATTATTTATAAACTACAAGCCCCTCTGATATTATTAGCTGATGGTACCGCGGAGCATTCCCATCCGCTTAAATAAATATAAACAAATGAACACAAAGAGTTAGAGAGTCAGAATGTGATTGTGCGATCGCATGGAAGATACCCAATAGGAAATTTTGACAAAAAAGTTAATTTTAAAAACTTTAAAATTTTGATGTATTTAAAACGATTTAAAATATAAAGAAAATTAAACTAACAAAAAATATATTTATATGCTTAGATATTTTGGAGTCTTTGTCAATTCACGAAAGCCTCAGCATTCTCGGGAAGACATCGGAACACTATATGTTCATATCTAAAACTACTGGCGTAAGGTAAAGCTGGCTTCTTTAATCGATGACTTTTATTATGATCTTCGATTGAATCCTTGAAATGTTTTTTCAATTATAATCGCCAATCCATATGCATTTTTAAAAAAGGTTAATAATGTAGGATAGAAATTAAATATTTCCAAAACGACATTCAGAATCTTCGACAATAATTATTTCGAGAACTTTTTGAGTAATGATCAAGAAGAAATTCCTCACAATCGTATACAAAGAGCTCGTTTATCTTAAGCTAAGTATTTAACGAAACATTCGGCGAGCAATTAGTTAAAATTTAAAAATATTTAATATCTACATCAAATCGGTATTACTTTACCAATCTGAAGACTAAATTACCTTCTTAATCAGTCTAAGGAGATACCGAGAGAGATAGAGATAGATACTCAGTGGGTTCGACCGCAAAAATTTTGGTAATAAATCTGTATCTCCTAGACTACTGGACGGATCAAATTGAAATATATAAGAGAGTTGTAGAGCAGAACCTAATGAAACAAATATAACGATCTCAATTCAATTTACGTCATAAAGAATTAAGTTTATTAAAGTGTATCCATAAATGTGTGCAAGAATACGTGAAAATAGTGAATTTTTAGCAATTTTGGCCGAGATATCTGGATTGTGATCCATATATTTGCTTCATTTAGAAAGGTATGTAGACAATATGTGTATCAGTGTTTATATTTTTTACATGGAAGAAGTTTTGCTTAATTTATAATTTTTAAGAAATTTTCTTTAGATTTGAAGATTTATAAAAAATTACACGTTAAAGCTATCAACATGATTTTTGGTATCTTTCTAGTACATTACGTTAAAAATAAATAGAAAACAATTTAATGTGTTTTTCATGTACTGAATAAAAATGATCATAAAATTTGACTATTTTCATAAAATATGCTTTTCTGCTTAAATTTTTGTGGGGGCGGAAACCAGTTTGGTGTCGAATCAATCTATATATATTTTTAGTTTTAATCAAATAAAAATTTCTTTTATTATTTATTCTTAAAGTCTTTCCAAATATTGAAAAATAAATTTTTATTAAATAAATTTTGAAATAGTGAAAGAATCAGATCACTTTTTTGTAAAGAAAAACATCAATTTTTCGTACTCAATTTAAAGTCTTAACTTTAATAATTTTTCACGGCTAGACGAATTGATATATTTGGATGGTTTGGACTATTGGGATATTTTTCACTTCATAAGAGATATCATAGGTGAGGTAATGTTAGAAAATATCGCCAGAACGAAAATAAACATATTATCATTTACTCGAATACATCCCTGATATCGGTCCCTCAGTATCATGTTGAGTACCAATTGAAACCAAACACTCAAAAAAATTTCAGTTGAGAGCCAGTTACCGCCAACACTCTCTCCAAGTGTCAGTTGAGAATTAATTTCTAGCATGCTTGTTAAATGTGCAATTAGCAATTCGCGCGCAATAATAATCTGTGGCTGAGTGGTTAGCGTGTAAGACTATAAAATATGAGATAAGTAAGAATGAATGGGCTCGATTCGGGCTAGATTAAGAAAAAATTATAAAAGGGTAAATTTGTCCTTCGTAGGCCAATGAAATTTTAAAGTGTAAGTTCCAGCTCATCATATAAAGTGTTACAACTAGAACTGGTCTCTATCAATTAGGGACTAGTCCCGTGACATGTTTTGTATTAATTCCTTTGCCTCTAGGGCATGTAATATTGGATGAACTATGGAATGTCAAGAAGATTAAATTGTAGTTGCTCTAATTTAAAAGCTTTTAATTTATTGTTGCAAAGTCGGATTATGATATATATATATATATATATATATATATATATATGTATATATATTTTTTTTTTTGTAAAAATCCTTTTTTCTTTGTAAAAAATTGTTTTTTTTGCTAAAATTTTGGTATTTTAATGAAAATAAGTTTTTTTTTATTGTTTTTGTTGAAATAACACATGCTGAAAAAGTTATTATTATTTTTTAAGCAATAGTTTTTGGAAAATATAATTCAGGCACAAAAAATATTCTTTGTGAAAAAGTAGATTTTTGCAAAAATATTTTTATTTTTTAATTAATTAAGTTTAAATATTTTTCGGTGTTTTCTTTAAATTAAAAACTTTTTTTATGTTTTTGTTGTAAGAAGGATTGTGTTTGGAGAAGAAATTAATTTCTTTTATAATATTTTTGATGAAAATAGAATTATTTTTTATTGAAAAATTTTATTTCTCCTAAAATCATTTAATTTTTATTGAAATATTTTTTTTTTTGGTGATACATTTTAGTTTTGGTGAAAAATTTAATTTTTGTGAACAATTTTAATTTTAGTGAAAAATTTTATTTTTGGTCAAAAAATGATAAAAATTTGTTTTTTGTGTAAAAATTGATTTTTTGTGAAATAATGAATATTTTTGAAAAATTGATTTTTTGATGAAAAATAGTATTTTTGTGTTAATTGATTTTTAGTGAAAAATTAGATTATTGGTGAAACAATATTTTTTTTTGTAAAAAATTTAATTTTTGTGTTATTTATTTTTGATGACTAAATTGATTTTAAATGAAAAAGTGGATTTTTGTGAAAAAAATTAAGTTAAAAATTTGATTTATGGTAAAAATTTGGATTTTATGTGAAAATAGATTTTTGGTGAAAAATTTTATTTTAGGCGAAAAATTGTATTTTTGCTGAAAATTCGTTTTTGGTATAAAAAAATCATTTTTTTCCTCTTTGCTGAAAATCACAATTTTAGTTGAAAACGGAAATATGAGATAGATTTGCAAAAGAACATAAAGTCAATTAAAAAAAAAAAAAAACAAAAAAAAAATGGTCATATTTTGTTATTGTTATTTCGACTGCCTTGCACATAAGGATCCAGAAATATATTATAGAAATTATAAAACGTAATGACCAGGCCAACCAAAAATATCATATTTTTTTCTGGGCTTCAAATGAACAAAACTGTTAGTTATTTATATGTTTCAGACAATTTTAAGAATTTTGGCATCAATTTGTTACTACATATTTTGATTCTAACAGCATATTTTTGTATATTTTGGGCTTAAAAGCATATGTTATCTTATTTTCATATAATATAATTGTTTTACACTATATTTTAGCAATTTAAGTGGCATATTTTTGCATATTTTATATTTAAGAGCATAATTTTTCTTATATTATACTAAAGAGCATAATTTTTCATATTTTACACTTAAGAGAACAATTTTCAATATTTTACACCCAATAGAATTTTTTACATAATTTGCCATTAGAGAACTTTTCTTTTTACTGTCCTTAACAATTTTTATTTTATAAATTAATAGAAATTCTGTAATTTTCTAAAACAATGATTACTGAGTGTCTCAATTTGTGTTTGATATTCGTATTTCCAAGAGTATGTTCGGAGTTTGAGATGTGTACCATTTTCAACATTTACAGATTCATAATAAAATGATTATAATGCGATTAAATGATTATAAAATTGATTAAAATGTATTATTTTATGCCATTTTACACCAATTATTTTAGCTTCGGAAAGTGAATGAAAATAAGTTCTAATGAATGATGAATATTTGTATAAGAAAACTTATGCGCAATTGCCGTTTTCAACACTTTTATGGTCCTTCAAGCTGGATATTGAATGGCTCTTTAAATTTATACCAATAACCCATAATTAATGCTTTGAACTACATATGATGCTGCATAAAAATGCGTATTATATTCTGCTGGGGGTACCAAATAAAAACAACAATAAGCAATTACCGTTTCCTTCGAGCTGGATGCTGGTTGGCAACGTTAGGTTCTCTACCTATCTTAAATGTTTTGTACTGCAATTTGGACTACTCTTATCTTTTTTAATTACTATTTGAAGGAAAATTATAAAAATATACCTTTTAAAACCAACTATTTTAAAACTCATTTGATCATTTGTCTGAAAACTTCTTTCTCTTAAAAATTTCCTACGTCACCTTTTTTAAAACTAAGTAGTTTCATTTGTTTTTTGCTTACATTTTATTTAAATAAAAAGCTTTTAAAGAGGCCTGAAAGTGCATAGAACTCTAAATTTAAAACAAATGTACATGAATCCACTACACATTTGAAAACTGAGACAGACATTTAAATATTTATTTGGAAGTGACATACATGTATAAATAAAAAAGCAACAACAACTACTTGCTACACGACCATAAAAAAAAAATAAAGTGACTTAATGCATAAATGGTTGTTGACAATATCGCGGTTCGACGACACAAAAACATGGACATAGAATGGAGCGCTTACTTATATACTACGATCAACAACAAAATAAGAGAGAGGGGTAAAGAAATATCAATAAACAGGCAATAATAACAAAAACAACAAAAAATTGGTGATAAGAACACCAAAGTAAGAAAAGTATTGAAAACATCAAAAAATTTCAAAAGAATTAAAAAGTGTATAAGTAAATTCCCGCGTTCCAGCATGAACGAGATCGTTAAAATAAACAACTCATTTTAATAACCGTTGTTTATTTCTGTGAAAAATGGAAAGAAAAAACAACTATAATGCAAACATGCCATACCAATGACGTACTCATTGTTGGTATCTTTTAAACTGTCTCCATGATGATCATCCAATATCCATCAAAAAGAGAGCACAAAACATAAAAATCACTGCACGCGTTTAACGCACGAATGATTCTTTTTTATCAATTAGAGAAGCGTAATGTAGTTTTTTTTCTCATTCTCTGTTTTTGGGTTTATTTCCTATATACAAATACATACGAGTATTGTGAAGCCTACGGATAAATAAAATCCCACGCATTTATGACGCTATGTTCTGGTTGTGATTGTGGTTCGCTTTCGATTGTTCTTATCTGGTTTTCCAATTCCTCTTTAAACTACATACGTGATTTTGTTTGCATTTCATAACTACTGCTACTTTTGCTTTTTTGAATCCTCTAGTTTTTAATTGGGGCGGCCACTTGAATATGTTTTGTATTTTTCTTTTTATTTCTGTTTCACTTTTAAAATTCTCACAAAATATATTTTTGGTTTACTAATTTTGATTTTATTCTTTTTCTTTGTTCTGAATGCGTGTTTACTTACAATTTTTTTGTATCTTTTTCATATACCTATTTTGTTTGGTCCCCAAACAGGACAGTTGACAACTGTTTGACATTTGTTTTGTTTTCTTGTGGGAATATTTTGTTTTTGTGTTATGTAAAGATGTCATACATGTCATACAGAAACTCTCATACACTTTCTTGGTATTCTTTTAAGTCTCGCTTACCATTTAATACGTAAGTAAGTGAAATGATTTACATACTTACGTTGATGAAATGGTTTAATGTGGAAAAATTTAAATATTTATTATGTGGCTTCTTTTGCTCCTTCTTATTTTACGTTTACTTTGAACAACGGATGATACCATCACCTTATTGTTTTTGGGATCATTGAAGATTATTTTATTATTTTTGTTGGTTTTTTTGTGTGTCCTCATGGAATTTATAGGTTGTTTGATAGTTTTGACAGTTTTAATGAACTTTTGTTTATGTAAAGATTATAGGTTACATTTGTCGAATTAAGGAAATTGGGGATCTTTTATTGGTATAGAGAATGTAAATTATGATAATTTATTTCCTTCCGACTGTAGAGAGGGGAACCTTATTTAGTATGGTTATTGAAAATTGATTGGGAATTAATTGATAAGATTTGAAGAAAGATAGGTACAGATTATTAACATAGTCATTTTAATGTTTTTGGTTTAAAGGAAGATAGGTACAGATTATTAAGTGGAAAGTATTTTTTAATAATGTTTTTGACTTTGACATAGAATGAAATTAATTCAATAGTTCTTGAAATTTCCACTCCTAAAATATTTTTGTTTGTTTTATTTATTATGTGTTTTCCTCATGAAATTTGTATTATCTAGACCCACAATAATCCAACTCGCAGACTCTTAATTTTAATATATATTTGATATAAAAATGCAAAATCAAATTTGATATAAAAATTTCAATCTAAAGGTATAATGTAATTCATTGAAAGTATTGTCAATCGAAAGCCACAACTTTTCTTATCTTTCTAGCAATTTATGGATTCTATCCCAAAAACGCTTCTTAACTTTTTAGGCAAGAAACGTATCAACCCAACTTTTCTGAAATCAAGCGTATTTTATATGTAGTGGGGCAGAAACTACAAAATGGAGCTTAATTCAGCGAAAAGGTATAGAGCATTATTTATAATTTTATTGTAATAACTAGGTCATTATTACGTCAAATAAGTACTTTTTGAATTTATAAATATATTTTTTTTAGACTAAACCACTGTCCGTCCGCATGTCTGTGCATCAATAACCAACATTTGACATAATTTGTAGTTCACCGTTTTAAAGATAACTTAATGGAATTCGGTACTTGAATTTTTTTGGCCCTATACTATAACATGTTAAAATTGGTTGCTATCGAACCATGATTTCACCGAGTTCCCATATAAAAATTTTCCCGAAAATGGCTCAACGCTTATAAATGTTCTAGATATGCCTGTATTTACATAAATTTCTTAACAGGTGAGTTTTGTCTAAGCAAAAATCATACCACTTAATTTCGTGAGGATCAGTCCAAAAGTACCCGTAGCTCCCATATAAGTCCCCCTTCCGAAAATCAAATTCTCGGCATAATTTCTTTTTAAATCTTTTTATAAAGATAAAATGAAATATAAATAAAATGAGTTTAAGTATTAGTCTTACAGTTAAATTTCACAAGGATCGGACCGTAATTGACCATAGCTTCCGTATAGGGAAGCTATGTTGAGCATAATAAATTCCCTCCGAGGTTTTTTGGCTATTGAAAATAAGTTGCTATTTCGGCGTTTGTTGAAGACAAAAAAAATCATTTACTTTTCCAATCAGTTCTGATGGCTTCAATAAAGAGATCATTAAACTGAGATTGTACAAGTAATTTGCTCTACGTTTGTGATTCAGTAAAGGTCGTTTAATTTTAGATTTTGATTTGGCCATTTTAACTGAGCAAATCTACTCTGCTTATGATCCAAAGATAAAAAAGACATGTTTTTCTTCATTGTCAGTTTATCAGTAATAGAATTGTTTTTAATGGATCTCAACGTAGCTACCAAATATCTCGTCATCACTTTACGATATGTTCAGTATTTCTACTACTTTATGGCTGATAGATACGAGCAGTTTTATCAAGATTCTATCACGGGATAATATTGTCCTGATTTTCTCTCGCGACCAATAGGACTAGAGCGCCATTGATGTGATGATCGAAGACCACCTGAGTGTCATTTCGGTAACTGTAATTCATCAAGGGTATTAGGTACAGCAACCAGGGAAGTGGGAATATATGTCATCGCCTTTTTTAAGGACGATCCGTTTACTGCATATTCATCGGCTCTTTTGTTTCACTGAAAACTCTAAGACATTAGAATTATGAACCTTGATTGCGCCATATCTGTCAATAGTCGTAGAAATGAATTTCCTGAGTTCTTCCTGCTGCCATCTTAATGGCATAGATTTTAGGTTAGAAAACTGTGTATGATTTTTATAGTCTGAGAGACACAGAAATGTCTAAATCTTTAGAGAAGACAATAGAACTCGCGCGAGTTTCCGTTTTAGATCCGTCATTGAAAACTTAGATTGAGAGAAATATATATACTTATTTTAATGCGAATACGAAAGAATTGTCCATCTGATTTCACTCTATAATTTTGAGTTGATGAAATCTTAAAGAACTTGAACTTTGGTAGTTTTTTATTAAGTCACTTTAAAGGTTTCATATTTTTTTAAGCTTTTAGAACTGTTTGTTTTCGCGACGGATTTAAAAAAAAAAAAAAATGATCATAAACATTTGCAATTGGTAATTGCACTTGGTGTCTCTCTTTGGCGATGCCAAACCACAGCTCCTGGACTAAAATTACATATGAGAATAGAATAGGCATTTTCCGTACCATAATTATGTGTCTTTTCTACTTTAGTTTCTTTGGAACCTAAAGAGTGCTTATAATTATTTAGAAATTATATCGTCTTCGATTGAGATGGGGTATGATGAACTCTACCCTAAAATATTTAGTAAATTGCATTAGCAGCTGTAGAATAAATGGAAATGCTTTCGGTAGTAGGCAAAAAATCGAAATCTCCAAATTCATGCGCAATAGTTTTTCAATCATAAGAGATATCATAGGTAAGTATACACATTTTTTCTTCATCTGAAGTTCTTTAAAAATGTTGTTAGGCCTTTGAAATCACACTTGATTTGTAGAAGTTACGAATTTTTAAACTGTTTCATACTCGATTTGGTCAATTTTAACACCCTGTTGCCTATTTAGCATTATTACGGGGTGACTACAATATAATTTTTTTGAAAGTTAGGTCCTCCTCTATGACTCTCCCATACATTTCAATTCGATCCGATCAGCAGTTTAGGCGATATAGGTTTATTACAAAATTTTTTGCGATCGGCTCCACTGTAAGCCGTTGAAGGTAATTGATTACCAGAGTCTAGGCGAAGAAATCTTGCTTGTTTGATCAAAATTGTAATCATCTTTAAAACAGAAAACTCTTAATAGATAAGAAACCTTATAGCTCATAATTTCGGAAAAGAACTCATTTCGATATTTTAAAATATTTTTTAAATCATTTAAATAGTAGTGGACAGATAAAAAACAGAGTCTGGGAATTTTTGTAAATAAGTTAGTAGATGAAACAAAATCACACTCTGTTTTTTCCAATTTCTTATTATTTTCGACATCTTTTTATGTTTCTCCAACAATGTAGAGACATTTGTTTGGAGATTGACCACATAATTTGAAATACCATTAAATGATGACCTATTTTTTTTGTTACCTAAAGTCTACAATTATTATAACAATCCTGCTATTTTTCCACAAAAAAAACTTAATAAATCTGTTATCAAGGTCCTTAAAATGTTAACCATTGTTTAACTTTCATTTTTAGCACATTAAGCACTTAAAAAAAAACCTATTATTTCACTTAAAAAAATCGAAAAAATTAACCTCAAAAACCACAAATCATGATGATGACGAGATCATCATCATTATGAAGATCATTTAAGAAATCTTGGTATAATGAAATTCTGTTATATATAAACCTTTTTCTTTTCACAAACAATAAACAATTGTCACATATGGTTTTTTTTATAAATTTCTTTTTTTCCATCAAATATTTGGTTAGCATGTTCAAAATTGTTTTTTTTCTTGTGGTCAGTTTTTCTGTAAATAAATCGTTACAGATTTTAAATTTCTTTTGTTAAATATTATTTGTTAATTCAAATATCTGAGTTTTTTCTTCTTTCTCTTCGATTTATGATAACAGATGCTTAATGATTTTGGGTATTTTGATATTTACATTGTTATATTAAGTGTCTGTCTGTCTATCAGAGTGTTTTTTGGGATAATTGTAGGGGTCAGTTAATTTAATTCTTATTATTTGTCTGTTAACGGAAGTATTTCACACTCATACAGAAAATTTTCTTAAGTCATGTTTCTCTGTTTGAAATAGAGTGCGTGTGGGCTTTTGGTTTGAGTATAAAGAAAAAAGAAAAAAAAAAAACGGATATAAGGAAGTAAATTTATGGGGTGTTTAAAAAATTTATAGCTTAGGTCATCATGATTTGCGTTAATGTGAGAATCTTTTAATCAAGGTCTTTTGTAACATTAATTAAATCGATTTATTTGCAAAATTTATGACCTTTTTATAGAAAAAGAAAGCCTTTTAATTAAGAACATCTTTCGGCTCTGCTTGAACAAATGTGCTAATTATAGGGGTAGTATAAAGCAATAAGGCAGGCTTTACTTTGCAAAATAAAAAAGGAAATTTTTTTAATAGCCGCTTGAAATACAAAAGTGATTTAATTTATAATAGATGCTTGGAATAACATATGTGCAAAAATATTTAATCATATTTAAACAAGTTTGCAATCGTAAATTACCTTTTGTTGTCTCTGTTTGGCAGTACCAAAGCAGAGTTTGTGGACTATTGTTAGACACTAAAAGAATGGAATACGTATTTTCTGTGCCGCTACACACTTTATCAGAATTTGTGGTGTCTTATCCATTTTGGTTTCGTTGAAACCTAAATAATATTAATACTTGAGAAAATTATATGAACATTTTGAAAACGGAACATATTCAGTTTAGCTAGGATTTACGATATCCTCAAAAAAAAAAAAAAAAAAAAAAAATGGGACAATCAATTAGATAACCAGAAGTACAAAACCAGAAATAAACATATTGTTATGTTAATTGTATTCCAAAAATATTATAAACTGTAATTCTTTCCCTTAAAGTTAAAAATATAAACATAAAATCTTGGTTTTAATCGGAAAAATTGCATATTTTACAATAATATAACTTTTCATTAAATAACTAAAAATAAATCTTTTTCTCAAACTTTTTTCCATAACAAATGATCTGATATTTCCACAATTCTCACGCATATTAGTGCTCAACAAAAATCCCGGCCTCTAGTTAAATCATTGTATTGATTCATTGATCTCAAACTCTGGGAATATTCATTGCCTCATAAAAATATTGTTACCATTTATAAAATAAGAATAGAAGACTCCATTTGAATAGAAAAAACAAAAATCAATTATTAACCTGTAAAACCAAAACGAAATATTAACAATCAATATGCACTCACAAAATTTCTCAGGCTAACAGGACTAACACAACAAATACAAAAAAAAAAAAAAAATATATATAATCAGACAAAATCATTAATACTTTTAAATATAAACATGGTATCAATTTTTTTCTCACAAGATTTCAATCATATTAAAAGAAAGCAGAAAGATTTCTACTTCTACTTCATAAAGAAGCTGTGGGAATTTTTCGTAATTTGCACCCGTATGAAAATTCAAAAAATATCTTTATGCACTTTGCTACTTTAAAATGCATTTATACACAGACATGCAGATATCATGGAAATTGGGATTTGAAAAAAAAAACGTCAGAAGACAGACAATAAGAGAGATTTTTTGTTATGTGGTAGGAGTAGATGCTGATCGACAACAAGTTGCTGCTGACAACAATATAAACACCTACAAAAATCAACCACCATTACTATATGTACTTCTATATAAGGATACGATTGAAATTAAGTGAAAAAATGTTAAAAAGGACTAATATTCATGTCTGAACAGCACCTGTTAAATACATAAGATAATGTGAATTTTATAAATGAATTGAGTTTGAAATGGTAGAGTAAAGGATAAACTAGAGGGAAGGAAAATTTGAAGAATTGCTCGTTAAGAATGATTTTAGTACAAACTCCATTTCATAGTACAGACCTATATTCTATATATACATATATATATATATATATATATATATATATATATATATATATATATATATATATATATATATTCTAGACTATAGTGTAGAATGTAATCTGTTCTACAGTTTTCAGTCTATTTTATAGCAGAGACTATAGTCTGTTTTTGGTTCTAAGTTGAGACTATAGTCTATTCTATAGTCCAGACTATAGTCTATTCTATAGTCCACACTATAATCTATTCTATAGTCCAGACTATAATCTATTCTATAGTCCAGACTATAATCTATTCTATAGTCCAGACTATAATCTATTCTATAGTCCAGACTATAATCTATTCTATAGTCCAGACTATAATCTATTCTATAGTCCAGACTATAATCTATTCTATAGTCCAGACTATAATCTATTCTATAGTCCAGACTATAATCTATTCTATAGTCCAGACTATAATCTATTCTATAGTCCAGACTATAATCTATTCTATAGTCCAGACTATAATCTATTCTATAGTCCAGACTATAATCTATTCTATAGTCCAGACTATAATCTATTCTATAGTCCAGACTATAATCTATTCTATAGTCCAGACTATAATCTATTCTATAGTTAGATTATAATCTATTCTATAGTCCAGACTATTATCTATTCTATAGTCCAGACTATAATCTATTCTATAGTCCAGACTATAATATATTCTATAGTCCAGACTATAATATATTCTATAGTCCAGACTATAATCTATTCTATAGTCCAGACTATAATATATTCTATAGTCCAGACTATAATCTATTCTATAGTCCAGACTATAATCTATTCTATAGTCCAGACTATAATCTATTCTATAGTCCAGACTATAATCTATTCTATAGTCCAGACTATAATCTATTCTATAGTCCAGACTATAATCTATTCTATAGTCCAGACTATAATCTATTCTATAGTCCAGACTATAATCTATTCTATAGTCCAGACTATAATCTATTCTATAGTCCAGACTATAATCTATTCTATAGTCCAGACTATAATCTATTCTATAGTCCAGACTATAATCTATTCTATAGTCCAGACTATAATCTATTCTATAGTCCAGACTATAATCTATTCTATAGTCCAGACTATAATCTATTCTATAGTCCAGACTATAATCTATTCTATAGTTAGATTATAATCTATTCTATAGTCCAGACTATTATCTATTCTATAGTCCAGACTATTATCTATTCTATAGTCCAGACTATAATCTATTCTATAGTCCAGACTATAATCTATTCTATAGTCCAGACTATAATATATTCTATAGTCCAGACTATAATCTATTCTATAGTCCAGACTATAATCTATTCTATAGTCCAGACTATAATCTATTCTATAGTCCAGACTATAATCTATTCTATAGTCCAGACTATAATCTATTCTATAGTCCAGACTATAATCTATTCTATAGTCCAGACTATAATCTATTCTATAGTCCAGACTATAATCTATTCTATAGTCCAGACTATAATCTATTCTATAGTCCAGACTATAATCTATTTTATAGTCCAGACTATAATCTATTCTATAGTCCAGACTATAATCTATTCTATAGTCCAGACTATAATCTATTCTATAGTCCAGACTATAATCTATTCTATAGTCCAGACTATAATCTATTCTATAGTCCAGACTATAATCTAACTATAGAATAGATTATAGTCTGGACTATATATATATATATATTCTAGACTATAGTGTAGAATGTAATCTGTTCTACAGTTTTCAGTCTATAATCTATTCTATAGTCCAGACTATAATCTATTCTATAGTCCAGACTATAATCTATTCTATAGTCCAGACTATAATCTATTCTATAGTCCAGACTATAATCTATTCTATAGTCCAGACTATAATCTATTCTATAGTTAGATTATAATCTATTCTATAGTCCAGACTATTATCTATTCTATAGTCCAGACTATAATCTATTCTATAGTCCAGACTATAATCTATTCTATAGTCCAGACTATAATATATTCTATAGTCCAGACTATAATCTATTCTATAGTCCAGACTATAATCTATTCTATAGTCCAGACTATAATCTATTCTATAGTCCAGACTATAATCTATTCTATAGTCCAGACTATAATCTATTCTATAGTCCAGACTATAATCTATTCTATAGTCCAGACTATAATCTATTCTATAGTCCAGACTATAATCTATTCTATAGTCCAGACTATAATCTATTCTATAGTCCAGACTATAATCTATTCTATAGTCCAGACTATAATCTATTCTATAGTCCAGACTATAATCTAACTATAGAATAGATTAACTAACTAACTATAGAATAGATTATAGTCTGGACTATAGAATAGATTATAGTCTGGACTATAGAATAGATTATAGTCTGGACTATAGAATAGATTATAGTCTGGACTATAGAATAGATTATAGTCTGGACTATAGAATAGATTATAGTCTGGACTATAGAATAGATTATAGTCTGGACTATAGAATAGATTATAGTCTGGACTATAGAATAGATTATAGTCTGGACTATAGAATAGATTATAGTCTGGACTATAGAATAGATTATAGTCTGGACTATAATCTATTCTATAGTCCAGACTATAGTCTAGTTATTAGTTCAGACTGCAGTCCTGACTGTGTGCGACTCAAGTCTTTAGTCAAAATCTAAAGTATCGAGTTACAAACATAATGATGAATACAAAACACCCTATTTTATGGATTTTTCTAAAAAAGTAAGGAAGACTAAATAGCGAAATAATGAAAAAAGAAAAACAGTTAAATTGACGGAAGTTGATCACACTTCTAACGTGCGAATAAAAAAAAATAGAATACCTGCGGATTCATTTAACAGAAAGCAAATAATACAATTTTGCCTTTTTATCTTATTTGCCAAAAATAATACAAAAAGGAAGGCAAAAATATAAAAATAAGAGCAAATAAAAAGCAGCATTGAGACAATTAAAAGAGCAACAAAATACTGAACGATCACTAGAGAACAAATAACTTAAAGAGAAAAAATATAAAACAACGGTATTGTATTGATTTAACGTTATGAGAAAAAGGAAGTAAGTAAAATTCTAAGGAAGCAACAATTTCCGTTTAAAGAATAAAAAAAAATAAAACATTTTTGTATTAATTTTTTGTCCTTAAAAGGAAGTTAAACCGTTTTGTTTAAAATATTAAAACAAGTGTGAATATATAATTAACAGGTTAACATTCATTCATTTATTCATTCATTCATTAAAAAAATATTTTTGAGTTTGATTTTTTAGAATTAAATAGAAAAATTTTGTGGAATTTTTTTTTATGGCTTTGATTTTATTTAAGGCTGGCAATTTATTTTTTGCTTTTCTTAAATTTAAAAGAAATTTTTTGTTTGTTGAAGAAAGTGTTTGTTTACTTTATTCAAAGGCGTGGTGCTTGTTTTTTATTTAAATTTCTATTTAATTTTATTATTTATTGTTTTCAAAAATTCTCCATTTTTTATTTTTATTTTTTGATTTTTTTTGTAGCATAACTTCCGTTTTGCTATCTGTTTTATGTTTGCTTATTTTTTTTACTTTTTCTAATATAATTGAATTAATTCTAGAATTTGATTTAATATTCATGGTTCAACCTTTAAATTTGTTTTATAAAATTCATAACTTTTGCTGGCAGTCCATCGACACCCCTATGTGTTTTTTTATTTTTTATGAGATTAAAAGCAGACATAAATTTCCTCGTACCAAGTAGTATTTTAAGCTCATTATTAAGCCGCTAGGGACAATATATGCCCCCGAGGAAAGTAAATTCAAGAACTATTAAATTTTAAATGTCTTAGAGTATGAAAAGTGCCTAAATGGATGGGTTGTTCTCATTGAAAAAATATTGAAGTATTTTCTGATTCTAGTCTAGTCTATAAACCAGATTATAGTATAGTCTTGGCTATAGTCCAAACAATAGTCTTGTATAAATGCAGACTGTCTGTAGTCTTGGCTTCTAGTTTAAAGTCCATAGAAAAGTCTTCTTTATTGTACAATTTTATAATCTATTCTATAGTTCAGACTGTAGTTAAGTCAGGTGTACGTTATAGTAAAATTTATACTCCACATTATATTCAAATCTACAGTCAAGACTATAGTTTATAGTCAAGTCTGGTCTATAGTCTTGTCTATAGTCCATGATATATATAGTTCAGACAATAGTCTAGTCTATATTCCAGACTATAATCTATTCTATAATCTGTTCCATAGCCCAGACAATAGTTTATTCTATAGTCCAGACTACAGTCTATTCTATAGTCCAGACTATAGTCTATTCTATAGTCCAGACTATAGTCTATTCTATAGTCCAGACTATAGTCTATTCTATAGTCCAGACTATAGTCTATTCTATAGTCCAGACTATAGTCTATTCTATAGTCCAGACTATAGTCTATTCTATAGTCCAGACTATAGTCTATTCTATAGTCCAGACTATAGTCTATTCTATAGTCCAGACTATAGTCTATTCTATAGTCCAGACTATAGTCTATTCTATAGTCCAGACTATAGTCTATTCTATAGTCCAGACTATAGTCTATTCTATAGTCCAGACTATAGTCTATTCCAGACTATAGTCTATTCTATAGTCCAGACTATAGTCTATTCTATAGTCCAGACTATAGTCTATTCTATAGTCCAGACTATAGTCTATTCTATAGTCCAGACTATAGTCTATTCTATAGTCCAGCCTATAGTCTATTCTATAGTCCAGACTATAGTCTATTCTATAGTCCAGACTATAGTCTATTCTATAGTCCAGACTATAGTCTATTCTATAGTCCAGACTATAGTCTATTCTATAGTCCAGACTATAGTCTATTCTATAGTCCAGACTATAGTCTATTCTATAGTCCAGACTATAGTCTATTCTATAGTCCAGACTATAGTCTATTCTATAGTCCAGACTATAGTCTATTCTATAGTCCAGACTATAGTCTATTCTATAGTCCAGACTATAGTCTATTCTATAGTCCAGACTATAGTCTATTCTATAGTCCAGACTATAGTCTATTCTATAGTCCAGACTATAGTCTATTCTATAGTCCAGACTATAGTCTATTCTATAGTCCAGACTATAGTCTATTCTGTAGTCCAGACTATAGTCTATTCTATAGTCCAGACTATAGTCTATTCTATAGTCCAGACTATAGTCTATTCTGTAGTCCAGACTATAGTCTATTCTATAGTCCAGACTATAGTCTATTCTATAGTCCAGACTATAGTCTATTCTGTAGTCCAGACTATAGTCTATTCTATAGTCCAGACTATAGTCTATTCTATAGTCCAGACTATAGTCTATTCTATAGTCCAGACTATAGTCTATTCTATAGTCCAGACTATAGTCTATTCTATAGTCCAGACTATAGTCTATTCTATAGTCCAGACTATAGTCTATTCTATAGTCCAGACTATAGTCTATTCTGTAGTCCAGACTATAGTCTATTCTATAGTCCAGACTATAGTCTATTCTATAGTCCAGACTATAGTCTATTCTATAGTCCAGACTATAGTCTATTCTATAGTCCAGACTATAGTCTATTCTATAGTCCAGACTATAGTCTATTCTATAGTCCAGACTATAGTCTATTCTATAGTCCAGACTATAGTCTATTCTATAGTCCAGACTATAGTCTATTCTATAGTCCAGACTATAGTCTATTCTATAGTCCAGACTATAGTCTATTCTATAGTCCAGACTATAGTCTATTCTATAGTCCAGACTATAGTCTATTCTATAGTCCAGACTATAGTCTATTCTATAGTCCAGACTATAGTCTATTCTATAGTCCAGACTATAGTCTATTCTATAGTCCAGACTATAGTCTATTCTATAGTCCAGACTATAGTCTATTCTATAGTCCAGACTATAGTCTATTCTATAGTCCAGACTATAGTCTATTCTATAGTCCAGACTATAGTCTATTCTATAGTCCAGACTATAGTCTATTCTATAGTCCAGACTATAGTCTATTCTATAGTCCAGACTATAGTCTATTCTATAGTCCAGACTATAGTCTATTCTATAGTCCAGACTATAGTCTATTCTATAGTCCAGACTATAGTCTATTCTATAGTCCAGAGTATAGTCTATTCTATAGTCCAGACTATAGTCTATTCTATAGTCCAGACTATAGTCTATTCTATAGTCCAGACTATAGTCTATTCTATAGTCCAGACTATAGTCTATTCTATAGTCCAGACTATAGTCTATTCTATAGTCCAGACTATAGTCTATTCTGTAGTCCAGACTATAGTCTATTCTATAGTCCAGACTATAGTCTATTCTGTAGTCCAGACTATAGTCTATTCTATAGTCCAGACTATAGTCTATTCTGTAGTCCAGACTATAGTCTATTCTATAGTCCAGACTATAGTCTATTCTATAGTCCAGACTATAGTCTATTCTATAGTCCAGACTATAGTCTATTCTGTAGTCCAGACTATAGTCTATTCTATAGTCCAGACTATAGTCTATTCTGTAGTCCAGACTATAGTCTATTCTATAGTCCAGACTATAGTCTATTCTGTAGTCCAGACTATAGTCTATTCTATAGTCCAGACTATAGTCTATTCTATAGTCCAGACTATAGTCTATTCTATAGTCCAGACTATAGTCTATTCTATAGTCCAGACTATAGTCTATTCTATAGTCCAGACTATAGTCTATTCTATAGTCCAGACTATAGTCTATTCTATAGTCCAGACTATAGTCTATTCTATAGTCCAGACTATAGTCTATTCTATAGTCCAGACTATAGTCTATTCTATAGTCCACACTATAGTCTATTCTATAGTCCAGACTATAGTCTATTCTATAGTCCAGACTATAGTCTATTCTATAGTCCAGACTATAGTCTATTCTATAGTCCAGACTATAGTCTATTCTATAGTCCAGACTATAGTCTATTCTATAGTCCAGACTATAGTCTATTCTATAGTCCAGACTATAGTCTATTCTATAGTCCAGACTATAGTCTATTCTATAGTCCAGACTATAGTCTATTCTATAGTCCAGACTATAGTCTATTCTATAGTCCAGACTATAGTCTATTCTATAGTCCAGACTATAGTCTATTCTATAGTCCAGACTATAGTCTATTCTATAGTCCAGACTATAGTCTATTCTATAGTCCAGACTATAGTCTATTCTATAGTCCAGACTATAGTCTATTCTATAGTCCAGACTATAGTCTATTCTATAGTCCAGACTATAGTCTATTCTATAGTCCAGACTATAGTCTATTCTATAG
Source organism: Protocalliphora azurea (assembly GCA_932274085.1). NCBI lineage: Eukaryota > Metazoa > Arthropoda > Insecta > Diptera > Calliphoridae > Protocalliphora > Protocalliphora azurea. The sequence goes on along the minus strand of OW026521.1, from coordinate 15,557,580 downwards.
TCCAGACTATAGTCTATTCTATAGTCCAGACTATAGTCTATTCTATAGTCCAGACTATAGTCTATTCTATAGTCCAGACTATAGTCTATTCTATAGTCCAGACTATAGTCCAGACTATAGTCCAGACTATAGTCCAGACTATAGTCCAGACTATAGTCTATTCTATAGTCCAGACTATAGTCCAGACTATAGTTTATTCTATAGTCCAGACTATAGTCCAGACTATAGTCCAGACTATAGTTTATTCTATAGTCCAGACTATAGTCCAGACTATAGTTTATTCTATAGTCCAGACTATAGTCCAGACTATAGTCTATTCTATAGTCCAGACTATAGTCTTAACTATTCTATAGTCTATTCTTAACTATTCTATAGTCCAGATTATAGTCTATTCTATAGTCCAGATTATAGTCTATTCTTTAGTCTAGACTATAGTCTATTCTATAATCCAAACTATAGTCTATCCTATAGCCCAGACTATAGTCTATTCTATAGTCTGGACTATAGTCTATTCTATAATCCAATCTATAGTCTATTCTATAGTCCAGACTATAGTCTATTCTATAGTCCAGATTATAGTCTATTCTATAGTCCAGACTATAGTCTATTCTATAGTCTATTCTATATTTCAGACTATAGTCTATTCTATAGTTCATAATATAGTCTATTCTATAATACAGACTATAGTCTTTTCTATATTCCAGACTATAGTCTATTCTATAGTCCATACTACAGTCTATTCTATAGTCCAGGCCACAGTCTATTCTATAGTCCAGACTATAGTTTATTTTATAATCCAGACTAAATTCTATTCTATAGTCCAGACCACAGTCTTTTCTGTAGTCCAGACTATAGTTTATTTTATAATCCAGACTAAAGTCTATTCTATAGTCCAGACTATAGTCTATTCTATAGTCCAGACTATAGTCTATTCTATAGTCCAGACTATAGTCTATTCTATAGTCCAGACTATAGTCTATTCTATAGTCCAGACTATAGTCTATTCTATAGTCCAGACTATAGTCTATTCTATAGTCCAGACTATAGTCTATTCTATAGTCCAGACTATAGTCTATTCTATAGTCCAGACTATAGTCTATTCTATAGTCCAGACTATAGTCTATTCTATAGTCCAGACTATAGTCTATTCTATAGTCCAGACTATAGTCTATTCTATAGTCCAGACTATAGTCTATTCTATAGTCCAGACTATAGTCTATTCTATAGTCCAGACTATAGTCTATTCTATAGTCCAGACTATAGTCTATTCTATAGTCCAGACTATAGTCTATTCTATAGTCCAGACTATAGTCTATTCTATAGTCCAGACTATAGTCTATTCTATAGTCCAGACTATAGTCTATTCTATAGTCCAGACTATAGTCTATTCTATAGTCCAGACTATAGTCTATTCTATAGTCCAGACTATAGTCTATTCTATAGTCCAGACTATAGTCTATTCTATAGTCCAGACTATAGTCTATTCTATAGTCCAGACTATAGTCTATTCTATAGTCCAGACTATAGTCTATTCTATAGTCCAGACTATAGTCTATTCTATAGTCCAGACTATAGTCTATTCTATAGTCCAGACTATAGTCTATTCTATAGTCCAGACTATAGTCTATTCTATAGTCCAGACTATAGTCTATTCTATAGTCCAGACTATAGTCTATTCTATAGTCCAGACTATAGTCTATTCTATAGTCCAGACTATAGTCTATTCTATAGTCCAGACTATAGTCTATTCTATAGTCCAGACTATAGTCTATTCTATAGTCCAGACTATAGTCTATTCTATAGTCCAGACTATAGTCCAGACTATAGTCCAGACTATAGTCCAGACTATAGTCCAGACTATAGTTTATTCTATAGTCCAGACTATAGTCCAGACTATAGTCCAGACTATAGTCCAGACTATAGTTTATTCTATAGTCCAGACTATAGTCCAGACTATAGTCCAGACTATAGTCTATTCTATAGTCCAGACTATAGTCTTAACTATTCTATAGTCTATTCTTAACTATTCTATAGTCCAGATTATAGTCTATTCTATAGTCCAGATTATAGTCTATTCTTTAGTCTAGACTATAGTCTATTCTATAATCCAAACTATAGTCTATCCTATAGCCCAGACTATAGTCTATTCTATAGTCTGGACTATAGTCTATTCTATAATCCAATCTATAGTCTATTCTATAGTCCAGACTATAGTCTATTCTATAGTCCAGATTATAGTCTATTCTATAGTCCAGACTATAGTCTATTCTATAGTCTATTCTATATTTCAGACTATAGTCTATTCTATAGTTCATAATATAGTCTATTCTATAATACAGACTATAGTCTTTTCTATATTCCAGACTATAGTCTATTCTATAGTCCATACTACAGTCTATTCTATAGTCCAGGCCACAGTCTATTCTATAGTCCAGACTATAGTTTATTTTATAATCCAGACTAAATTCTATTCTATAGTCCAGACCACAGTCTTTTCTGTAGTCCAGACTATAGTTTATTTTATAATCCAGACTATAGTCTATTCTATAGTCCAGACTATAGTCTATTCTATAGTCCAGACTATAGTCTATTCTATAGTCCAGACTATAGTCTATTCTATAGTCCAGACTATAGTCTATTCTATAGTCCAGACTATAGTCTATTCTATAGTCCAGACTATAGTCTATTCTATAGTCCAGACTATAGTCTATTCTATAGTCCAGACTATAGTCTATTCTATAGTCCAGACTATAGTCTATTCTATAGTCCAGACTATAGTCTATTCTATAGTCCAGACTATAGTCTATTCTATAGTCCAGACTATAGTCTATTCTATAGTCCAGACTATAGTCTATTCTATAGTCCAGACTATAGTCTATTCTATAGTCCAGACTATAGTCTATTCTATAGTCCAGACTATAGTCTATTCTATAGTCCAGACTATAGTCTATTCTATAGTCCAGACTATAGTCTATTCTATAGTCCAGACTATAGTCTATTCTATAGTCCAGACTATAGTCTATTCTATAGTCCAGACTATAGTCTATTCTATAGTCCAGACTATAGTCTATTCTATAGTCCAGACTATAGTCTATTCTATAGTCCAGACTATAGTCTATTCTATAGTCCAGACTATAGTCTATTCTATAGTCCAGACTATAGTCTATTCTATAGTCCAGACTATAGTCTATTCTATAGTCCAGACTATAGTCTATTCTATAGTCCAGACTATAGTCTATTCTATAGTCCAGACTATAGTCTATTCTATAGTCCAGACTATAGTCTATTCTATAGTCCAGACTATAGTCTATTCTATAGTCCAGACTATAGTCTATTCTATAGTCCAGACTATAGTCTATTCTATAGTCCAGACTATAGTCTATTCTATAGTCCAGACTATAGTCTATTCTATAGTCCAGACTATAGTCTATTCTATAGTCCAGACTATAGTCTATTCTATAGTCCAGACTATAGTCTATTCTATAGTCCAGACTATAGTCTATTCTATAGTCCAGACTATAGTCTATTCTATAGTCCAGACTATAGTCTATTCTATAGTCCAGACTATAGTCTATTCTATAGTCCAGACTATAGTCTATTCTATAGTCCAGACTATAGTCTATTCTATAGTCCAGACTATAGTCTATTCTATAGTCCAGACTATAGTCTATTCTATAGTCCAGACTATAGTCTATTCTATAGTCCAGACTATAGTCTATTCTATAGTCCAGACTATAGTCTATTCTATAGTCCAGACTATAGTCTATTCTATAGTCCAGACTATAGTCTATTCTATAGTCCAGACTATAGTCTATTCTATAGTCCAGACTATAGTCTATTCTATAGTCCAGACTATAGTCTATTCTATAGTCCAGACTATAGTCTATTCTATAGTCCAGACTATAGTCTATTCTATAGTCCAGACTATAGTCTATTCTATAGTCCAGACTATAGTTTATTCTATAGTCCAGACTATAGTTTATTCTATAGTCCAGACTATAGTCCAGACTATAGTTTATTCTATAGTCCAGACTATAGTCCAGACTATAGTCTATTCTATAGTCCAGACTATAGTCTTAACTATTCTATAGTCTATTCTTAACTATTCTATAGTCCAGATTATAGTCTATTCTATAGTCCAGATTATAGTCTATTCTTTAGTCTAGACTATAGTCTATTCTATAATCCAAACTATAGTCTATCCTATAGTCCAGACTATAGTCTATTCTATAGTCTGGACTATAGTCTATTCTATAATCCAATCTATAGTCTATTCTATAGTCCAGACTATAGTCTATTCTATAGTCCAGATTATAGTCTATTCTATAGTCCAGACTATAGTCTATTCTATAGTCTATTCTATATTTCAGACTATAGTCTATTCTATAGTTCATAATATAGTCTATTCTATAATACAGACTATAGTCTTTTCTATATTCCAGACTATAGTCTATTCCATAGTCCATACTACAGTCTATTCTATAGTCCAGGCCACAGTCTATTCTATAGTCCAGACTATAGTTTATTTTATAATCCAGACTAAATTCTATTCTATAGTCCAGACCACAGTCTTTTCTGTAGTCCAGACTATAGTTTATTTTATAATCCAGACTAAAGTCTATTCTATAGTCCAGTCTGTAGTTCACTCTATAGTCCAGACTATAGGCTATTCTTTAGTTCACACTATAGTCTATTATACGGTTCAAACTATAGGCATTCAAGACCATTGAAGCCTTTATTGTAGTAGTTTTTCTTGAAAAAAGACTTTATAATAGAGTTATTAATATGTTTAATATTTAAATATTTAATAGAATCTTAACATTTTTTATTTGCTTTTTATAGTTCAGGCCCTCTTCTCTTCACAAGTTTGCTCTTCCATGTCATTTGTCACATATTTAACCCTAAACATTTGTGTAAATCAATCATAATATATTTGTACTTGTATAAGTCTAGTGTACATGAATATGTCGAATGAATTTTTATAGGCCTTCATTGTATTGCTCTTAAAAATACAGTGATAAATAAAATTAAAACAATTACATTTCATACGATTTACTTAAGACAAAAAAGTAGAAAAACACTTAGACCAAATTCTTCTCTGGGAAGTTAAGGGTGAAATTTAAGGAATGCCCTCAGCGCAATACTAAGAGGATTTTCTAATTGAGCACCTAGTGTATATCAACACAATTGAGTACAACAGATGTCTTAAAACCGGGGAAATAGTTGATTTCGCTCAGAAGTAAAGAGATAATATTTTTTGTAATGTGTGGCCCATACACTCTGAAGTTGTCTTAAATGATAAAATAAATGCCTCTTTATTGGCCTAGTAATTTTCATAATAGATTTTTCCGTATCATAACTTCTTTTTCACACTGTACATATGCAAACATCATTATTTCATTCATGTACTTGTACTTATTTGCTTATGTTAAGAGTTTTTTTTTGCATTTCATAGTAAGTGACCGACTACTTTTTATAAATTTATGCACAAATATGTACGAGGATATACATTTATATGTACATAGTATATAGTATATGTATGTTAGTATTTATAAATTGAATGACAGCTCATTTGACAGTTAGTAAAAAAAAGTGTTTAGAGAACCTACAGACATACATAACAGTACTATATTTAAATATAGATACAAGTTTTATATAAATTCCATTAAATGAATATCCTTACAGTTCTGTATGCTTTTTTGAAGTACGCGAAAACTTTTTAAAATACTATTGAATTTTCTTTGTAATGATTAATTAACAAAAGGCGATTTTACTATCTCTAGGTAATTGAAAATGTAGTTAGCATAAATTTTCTCAACAGCTAAATGTTTTCTTCAGTATTGTAGTTCTTCCGCGCTTAAGGCCAGTCATTAGAACTTCAGGGTTATATGTATTTCATAGTAAAAAGAGTAATAAAAGTTTAAGTACTTATCATTTTATTAAAAAAAGAAAGGAAAAAATTCTAACATTTGCAGCTTATAATGATGCTATTGCAAATAAAAAGGCTTTTTATCGTTTTTATGTAAAATTTTTTTTCTCTAAAAAATGTCAATTGTATGCAGTTAGTTACTTAAAAAAAATATAGACCTTGAGCTAATGTAAGCAAAACTGTGTATTATATAAAATGGCTATAGTAGACGTAGGACGTTATCAAGTACTATAAATACTTGCATACATATCTACAAATGTGTGGCAAACTGTTATAGAAACCTAATTTAAAAATATAAATATCAAAAGAAATTTATATTTTAAATACTATTTAAATCGCCTTGTTAAATAAAACTGATTTAAAAAAAAGTGTTAAATTTCACAAGTGGTTTTTTAGTGTTATTTACAGTTTGATCTACTCTTTAACGCAATTGTTATGTAATACATATCATTTAGTTTATTTATCTGTCAATTGTAATGTGAGAAGTGTTTATATTATGGTGGTTTATATTTATTTATTTTATAAATTACTGATTGAGCGCTGATAGAAATATATTTTTTTAAGCATTATTCGAAGGTTTATTTATGATAGAGAACGTTTTTAATGTAAATATGGAAATTTTCTTATCTCGAAATGATAACCTTTTGCTTACAATTCTTATACAGATTTAGATTTTAAATTGATTGGAAATTTTAAAGCAAATGTAGTTTAATATAATTTAAACATATATGTACAAACAGCTATTATAAAATGTTTAGTATCTTAATAAGAGGAAAAAAATATATAGATAAAGGGATCATGATATTTATACCGTGCAACAATTTTCCAAAATATTTTCATACATGAAAAAGTTAATTTGTGCATGAAACTAGGGACCATACATACTAAAACTATGTACTCAGTTTTTCTCTATCACCTCAAATTTCCTCTCAAATGTTTCCCTTCAAAGTTTTGAAGGATAAAAAATTGAAAAAAATTTATAAATATTTTATCAAAAATTTTCAAAAGGATATTTTCTTAACTTTTTGTGCTGCAAAATTTAAATAAAATTGTTTATTATATTACAGAGATTCTTAGCTTTTATTTGATGTCCATATTAAGATATAATTTTCGTAAATATTTTATATATTTTGTTAATTGTGTATCCTTCGAAAAACTGAGTACACAGTTTTACCATGTAACGTCTCTAGTTTCATATATATATCTGCCTTTTATAATAAGATTACGCAAAAGGTTTCACCGAATTAGTCAAAATAGGGACCACAAAGTGACGGGTATTAAAATTTTTTTGATTAAATTTATTTTTGGTTGTAGAGTGCAGTGAAAAGTAAGTTTTTTTTGCAAACTTGGTTTTTAATGCAAACTTAGTTCTTTTAGTGAAAATTGGATTTAGTGGAAATTTGGAATTTAAGCAAAAATTTAAATTTTTTTTGATTTTTAAAGAAACCTTTTGTATATATATATATATATATATATATATATATATATGTTATATATGCTATAAAATTACAACAAAATTTAAAATGTTATAATTTTTCCAAAAATTAACATAAATCTTATATTAGTCTTTCAAAAGATAACTTATTATATTATTTTTATATGTCCAATATTTGGACCCTTTTCTGCATTTTTCGAGCTCTTCTGAAGGACTTCTTTAACATGAGTTTAAAAACTCAATGTTGAAACTTTCTAAACTTCTTATACGGTTATTATACCCTAGTTTAACTTGGAATTTTGTCGAAAGGATTCTAAAAACTTTCCTCTGTTTAAATTGGTGCAAAATTTATTAATAGATTTTAATTTAAAATTATTTGGAGATTTTTAATGTTAATACTTTAATTTAATTTAGAGATTTTTCTTACCTCTCAAAAACATTATGTCGTTATACATATTAAAATACTGATGTAGTTTAGATATATATTTCTTTTTATGAAATCCGTCACCTCTGCATTACACAACTTAATATATTAATAAAAAAATTCAGTCAAATCAGAATTTTCAAATGTTAAAAATTCAACACAAATTGACTTTGATCCATACAAATTTTTTCTTCGAAATTAACGAAATAAATTTCTTTGACACTCGCTGCCATTTGAGCTAAAATATAAATCATTTTATGTGAGATTTATATACAAAAATTCTAAAAAAATACAAATTTTTTGTTCAAGGTAGTTCTTTTTTGATTAATATTTTGAAGAAACTAGAACTCTGATTTTTCATACAAATTTGCACATTATAATGAAAAACAAGTAGCCATTCAAAATGAATTATAAAATGTCTTTAGCATAAGTACACTGCTATTAAAAATTGAAAGTTAAATTAGATTTCAGAATTGTTCCAAAAAAAATTTTCTCCTCAAATCGACTTTGACTCATATACATTTTTTTCTTCGAAAAACATTTGGATATAATTTTTCTATTTTTTCTATCAATAGATCTATGTCTACCAAAAAATAAAAAAATAAAAAAGTGGTTGTAAATTTCTGAGTTAAAATATAAATAATTTTGTGGTGGTGAATATATAGAAATAATTCCAAAAATTACAAACATTTTTTCAAGGTAGTTCGACTTTAATTAACATTTTGAAGAAACTAGAAGTTCGATTTTCATAAAATTTTCACAATAATAATACAAGACATGTAGCCATACAAAATTGGTGATAAAAAGTCTTTATCAATAGTGCACTGTTTTTAACCAGCGCTGAAAATTTTATTGCAATTTTATTCCGCATATGCTGAATGATTTTATTATTATTTGCATGATTATTGCAAATAAAAATAACTTGCAAATAATTAACTCACTGTTTATACACAAATTGTATAAAGAAATATATTTCCTTGTTTGTCGTGCCGGGTGGGAAAAATACAACTAATATCATCGAAAATTCTATGAACGCAAAATGAAGTGGCAACGCCGTACGCTTTATTTACAATTACATTTATTTACAATTATAATTATTACAATTTACAATTCACTACTCACGACTAGTTTTCATGAGTTGCTGACTTAAAAATAAAATATTAACTCGCCGTTTATACGGCAAAGTTTTCATTTCGCAATATTTTTAATTGCGAGTAAGAGGTGTGTATAAACATAGTAATTGTAATTTTATTTAAAATATCTGTACAAACGAATGGACCTTATATATTATATCGTCACCTAAAATGCATAAAGACGTAACCACACTTTTTAATTTTTTAAAGCAGAGGCAAAAAAAGATTATGAAAATGCAAAAGGACGTAACCATAATTTTATTTGTATTAAGTAAAAATTTTAAAGCATAAAATACTTTTCAAACCAAACTCGAAAACTAGAAGCAATATTGTGAAACGAATGCGATATTTGATATCAATATCTTAAATTATATTTGACTGTTTGAGGCAATCGATAATACAAGTACTTTACAAACTTTACAATGGAATAAGAAAAGTAAAAAAATTATAGATATTGATGAATGATAACTAAAAAATAACAAAAATTACACAGGTCAAAACTAAAAAAGTATCGTGAAAAATATATTATACGTATTCATTCCAATCACCAGAAACATTTCGGTTTCTCCCCATCATGCTTCTCTCAGGAGTTCTTAGGTAATAAGTAGAGCCAGTCATTCATGTTTTATAGACAAGAAATTGTGCTACAAAAACGTAATACAAGTCAAATCTCTAACTTCCACACATAGTCTCTAGAAGTCCTTAAAGTTGTAAAAATCAAGAATTTTATTATAGAATTACCCCTCATAAAACCATGGAAAAATTAGGTGTGGGTTTAGAGGTTAATTTTGTATTAAATATAACTAATACATGATCGAAGATCTCAAAAATTTTAAAATTTTGAAAATCGCATTGACATAAAATGAGTAGACTTCAAAAGTTAAATAAATAAATAAATTAATAAAAATTCTAATTTTAATAACAAAAGCTTCCTTTAAAGGTTTTTGTTAATAATTTTCCTTCATATTCACCAATATTATAAACAAATATTTCTCTTAGATATCATATTATGCAATTTTTATTTTTTCTATTAACAAATTAAAATAAAAAAATTACAAAAAATAACCAAGTCAACAAAAAATTAGAAAATTTTAAAACATGGTTGAATAATTTAATCTAGCTATTACCCAGAAAATTATATATAACTTTAAAGCTCCTCATAGAAGCATATTTTCTTTGGTCTTCTATGGGTTAATGAAACAAGTAACGGAAAAGTTTTATTTAAATTTCTACACTATATCAGGTGTAAGGAATCAGAATTTCGCAGAATTATTCGCGATATATTATATTTTGCGATTTTGTTGACCTGTGTTATTTGGGAAGATCTTTATCTTTACTCCGAACAAAATCATTTGATTTTTTTTTATAAAAATGAAATGACTGGACAGAGCGCGAGAACAACTGATCGATAGGTTATCTATCTTATCTTCATTCATTTGATATAAAATAGACTTTTAGACTTTCGTAATTTCCCTACAGGGAAATGAACAAATACAAAACATGTTACGGGATTGGTCCTAAGTAATAAGGACCGGTTCTAGTTCTAAGACTTTGTATGAGCGGGACCTGTCACTTTAACATGGCGTTGGCCTAGAAGGGAGAAATTTACTCTTTTTAACTAGTTTTGGGACAGGTTACAGAACTAGGCCAAGAGGGTAAGTTCAGAATCGATTAATATAATAAAAATTTGGTAAAAATCTAGAAATTGTTTTTTTCTAAACAATATTTTTATTATTTATTTTTTATATATTAATATTTTTTTATAATTTTCATTTTATAATTATTTTGTTAATATAGATGGCGGCACTCCAAACCGAACCCTTGTCATTCCTATTTATCTCATGTTTTATAGTCTTACACGTGGTTAGGGTGATTGTTATTGTGCGCGAGCTGTCGTCACGACGGCTTGTCTTCTTAGAAAAAATCTCTTCGTTGATGTATAGCTCATATATGGTAGACAAATTCCTGTCTCTCTACGCTCTAAGATTTCCAAATTTGTCTTAGAGTTGTGTTAAGTTAGACAGGTTGCACCAGTACCTAAGAATTTTCTGGGTTCTGAATATGGTAGAACGCAAGTTCTAGGTCTTACCTAGGACTTAAAAGTAGGTGCCACGGCAACCAGCGGCCCAAGAACAGTGGTGCCACACCAAATTTTACTGGCTCTTGGCTGGTTATTGGTGAGGCCCTTGATAGGGGGTTACGTGGTGGTTGTGGTTTCATGTGTTGACTGCTATGTAGTAACACAAGGGTGATCAGGAGAGGGTAGCTCCGACCCCTAAGCAAGGGGAAGTAATCTTGGCCAGAAAGCGAGTTACTAGATTGTAACCTGTTTGTGTAAGAGCATACGGGGGCATTGATTGACGTATTATTCTTCATCTGGTGATAAAACCACTATGGGGTTAGGCCGACAAGGCAGATGCCCACGATAATTTTGAGCACATCTGTGTGCGAGTTGCTAATTACGCATTCAACAAGCATGCTTGAAATTTATTTTCAACTTATGCGTGGTGAGAGTGGTGGTGGTAACTGGTTCTCAACTGAAAATTTGGTATTTGTTATCAATTGCTACTCAACTGGTACTGAGGGACCAGTATAATTGCACTAATTGCAAAAAACTTCCCGCAGGTTTAGTAGAAAATAATTTAATTTTTAACACGTATTCTTAATGTCGCAACATATGTAGGATTTCTCCTATAACATCTATTGCAGAAGTTGTTTAAATGAGGTGGAGTCATACAAGGACGCAAATATAAGTTTCTTTGGCAAGGGCTCTTTTCAGAATCTGGAGAGTCTATTGATGCATCATATATAATCAAGTGGGTTTTATTCAGAGTATAGGGTGGTTTCAAAGGATGTGTGGTCTTTTCATTCTAATGGCGATTTGCATGGGATATTGCATCATTTTAGTAAACTGACCACATAACTTATAGCGTTTTAAGTGGACAAGACGACCGAAATTTTGAAATTGCAGATAAATGGCCTCATCTAGATGCGAAGACTTGAAATTCGTTTGGGTCATTGTAAAAATATGAGAAGATGAAACAGAGGACATTTTAAAGTTAACAATTCGATTAAAAATATGTAGAAACTTTATTTTTATCATACTTTATTAAGACCACAATCTCAGAAAATAACTTGAGCGCAATGAGATCTAATTTTAAAACATTTATGCGATTTATGCTTCATGGTTGCGTCTATATCGATGTAATAATTTTGTGAGTCCGAGAAAACTAAAACTCAAGATCCAGATTGTCGTTCTTGTTATAAAACTGACATCAGTTAAACAGAATGAAGAGGATGGACGAGGAAAGTTTGGATGTATTGTTATGAAAAAATTTTACAGAATAATAGTAGCATAGACTGATAACGAGAATAATTAAAAAATTTAAAATATACTCAAACTATTCTTAGATCTAAGTTCAATTTATAATTTAATAGTTGATGTAAAGATCGTTATAAAAATAATACTAAATAATTTTTTGAAATTGTATTAGAATATTTTTAGAAACTACTTTAATTCCTTCTAAAGTAATATAAACTGAAGGCATGGCAAGTACTGAAAGAAATTAAATATTTTGAATCCAAATTCTAGTACATTAAAGTTTTAAAAACAATACAGAGTCGAGTTTTAAGGGGTCAATCACCTTAATTTGTTTTTTTTTTCCAAAATCCGATTTTCCGCTTTCTATTACAAGTTATGGATCATGTCGTTTAAAATTTTATAAACAACAACAAAAAATACTAAATGTCAATTTTGACACAATGAAAAACACCTTAAGACGTTGTTTTTCTTCTTCATTATTTCTAACTAAAGAAACAGCTGTTGTCTTTGATTATGGCGCGTGCCAACTACTAAAAAACAAGACACAAACAGATAGACCTACACAATATTGCAACACCGGGCCTACTTAATGCTATTAAAGGAGAAGCCAAAAATGATATGAAGTGAATGAAGGCATGTAATTGATTAATGGAGGAAGTGAAGGAACAAAACAGCAAAAAAGTAACGTATTTTGATGAGAATCTAGGACTTAACAATAAACAGCGAAAAGGAGAAATTATAAAGGCTGAATATTTTTTTAAGGAGAACTCAAAAAGAGCAAACTCAAAAAGGTACTCGCATTAAATTTAAAATACTCTTTATTAAAGAGTGTTTGATAAGTAATTTTTAAGGCTCAAAAACAGGTAAATGAGTATGAGTGAGAGTAAAATTCTCTTTTGCTTAAAATGTGTTAAGATCTTTTGAACATTTTAAGAGTATGAGTGATATTTTGAAAGGACCTTTGTTTATTATAAGTTCTAGGATATTGGCGCTCTTTTTTTCTTGGTTTTCTAGAAATATAATTATTATTAATGATTCTTTGCTCAATATAATATGGGGGTTGTTTATTGATCCTTTTTATTATTTTTTTGTGACTCAACATTTGTTTCATTATTTCTAAAGAAGTTTGTTTAGATTTGTAACGTATTTCTGTCCTTTATGAGATATTATTGAGCTGATATTGAGGCTTTGTTATTTTGTTGTAACAAAAGGTCACACTTTAGTTAATATTATGGAACGTGTCATAGTTATTATTGTTTGAAATTGAATAGTTTATAGAGGGACATAATTAGTAATAAAAGGTACATTATTATTTACTTTTTTAATGAAAGTAGTTAAAGTATGTTTGTCCTTTAAAGGAATTTTTAGGAAATAAAGGAACGCGCTATAAGGAAATTAGAATAATTAACAAAGAAAAGTTTTGGTCTGATACAAAAGAACTCCTTTACCTTTTTATCAAGTACATATTTTTTAAAAGATTTTCTTTAATTTAAAATTTATTTTATTAATAATAAAACTCGAATTTTTATAGAGCCTAAAACTTAAAATGGTTTCGAATATTTAGAATTTTGTTTATTTTAAATTAAAAAAAAAAAAAAAATAGAAATTTTTTCTTTAAATTTGAAAAATGTCTCTTTAATATTATAAATCTTTAAAAATATTTTGTTTTAGATTTTATTTAAAACCTTTCAACAAGGTGTTAATTTGTTAGAAACGTTTGCTCATACCTTAATTGCAAACGCATTAGTTCCATTCGTTTATTTTTGGGTTCTAAAATTCAAAAACTCAAATCTAATCATTAAGGGCTTTACGCAAAATATTGGTAAACATCAAACAATACTTTTTACACTAAATTTTATTACCAACTTCAACAGAACTCTCTCTACAGGTCACCATTTTCATGGTTGCTATTTAATTATGAATTTTGGTCTCAGCATTTATGCAAGGAATTTGAAACGCAGCAGGATTTCTTAAATGATCTTCAAAACCAATGCGACCAAAGAAAACAGCAAGTGTTTTCTCTCTAAGAAATCTAGCATGACATTGAGAATTAGGGAAAAAATTGTAAACAAATCCATCATAAAAACATTATTTATGCTAAAAGGGGAATCTAAAACAGAAAATGTCCTTTAACGCCTCAGTGTTAATTTAAAAAAATTGCGGGATTTCTTGTGTTTGTTTGTCTGAGTTTCACAAGCGCAGTATTGTTGTGGATGATTATAAAACCATAAACTTCCAAAAATTCTTAAGAATTTTGAAGAAGGTATATTTGAAAACTAATTTTTAAGACTTTATGACATTAACAAATGTCACTCGCTTTCATAAATATTTCACAAAGAATTTGTTTGAAAAACATTGCTTTTTCAATTGTTTGTAAGTTGAAGGTAAATATTTTTGTTAAGCTCATAAAACGATTATGATTAAATGTAAAACATTTATTTTACATATTTACAAAAACAAATTTTCTTTCAATATCACTTATGATAGGTAATAAAAGACAAAAAATACGAAGGATTTTCAAAAATACATAACAATGGAAACAATTATTACAATTTTTTTGAAATTATACTTTTAAAATTATAGCAATAATAATTTAAAAAATTTCAGCAAAAATTATGAGTTACTCAAGGTTTAAAAAAAGTTAAATGAATTTAGAAAAATTTCACATATATAATTTAGTTAAAAATTTTTAATTATTTTACTTTATTTGAAAAAGTAATCGGTAACCATTTCATATTAAAATTTCAAAAAATAAAAAATTATATGTTTTAAAAGGAAAAAAAAAACATCATATATTGACTATTTTTTTCTTTTGAAAAAGTAATCGTTAATCATATAGTCACAAAAATGAACAATTCTTTTTAACAAATTTTTAACAAATCATAAAAAATCCTGATAAACAAATTTTGGCTTAAAATTCTCATTTTTTATTATTAAAAAAAAAAAATGATGAGTTTAATAAAGTTTCTTAAGGAAACTAGGAGTTAATAGTATTAGCTTTAAAATGAATTCTAAAATTTATGAAAAAGTAGTCGGTTAAAACCGATAAAAAAAAATGTTGGTATAAAAACAAAGTAACTGGTAACCATATAATCACAAATTAAGTAATTTTGGCTATAAAAACAAATACAATGTACGAATACTAAGGCTATGAACAAATAAAGTTATCATATTTATTAACGAATGCCAATTAATTTTTTTATAACACTACTTCTAGGAACCATTTAGAAAAAAAAAAACTGGTATTTCTTAAAATAGTGCGCAAATAAAGTGAAAATGAAACCAACCATAACTAGATTCAAAAGATAGCTGAAAACCTTTGTTTTCCAAACATTATATTAGCATATTAAGGATATTCAACCACTGCTATTCTTTTTTGTTTTTTTTTGAAATTAAAAATTCCAAAACACAAATATTTGTTGCTTTGGCAAAAAGAAAAAAACTAGTCATATGATTTCTTACGTGTGACCAGGTGTGCGTAAGACTTGTGACGACACACTTAAATGCCTGTGAAGAAATTCAAACTACCCTTAGTAACAGTGATTGGTGATATGATATCAAATATGTGTAACAATTTCATAATAATAATTTTGCATTTGAAAACCCTCAGTCAAAGGGGTGTTTTTTCTTTGAGTAATGAAAGTCTCAAAAAGACATGCGTAATAGGTTTTAAATGGGTACTCGTTTTAATTTTTTTTTTTTTTTGTTTAAAGAAACGAGTCTTTAAGAAGTATTTCTAAAAAAATGCTGTGACGAAATAATGATTGATGCTTAGTAATAAAAAATGAAATAAATTTATGATTATTTTACAAATTGTTATGACGTTAAGGGGAAAATAGGGTTTCATTGTAAAAAATGTAGATTTGTCAACGAGTACTTGGTTTTTAAAAAATATATATGTCAATTCTTTTGTAATTCCCGTAGTATTAATCTGTGACCCCATGAAGAATATATATCTATATTCTGGGTCTTTATAAGCAGGAGAGTTCATATGAAAACATCTGTCAGTCCGTCTGTCCTTCTGTTTGTTGAAATAAAATTTTCGAAATCATCCTAGAAACACGTTTTATACATAAAAATATCGAATAGAGTCTTTAGTCCATAAATTGGCGAAAACCCTATTTACCATAATATAGTTTTTTTCATTAGAACATTTTTTACTTGTGCGGATAGCAGAGGGCTCGATTTAAAAGGTTCTAAATGAAGGCAAAAACAGCCAATTTGAAAATAATTTTGGAATTTTCCAAAAAAAGTACATATTTTCAAAAATGATATTTTTTTTAATGAAGTACCTATTACAAACAAATATACTACTTCATAAACTTTAAAATTTTTAATTCCAAATTAATGTTCTAATTAAAAAAGTGCTAATCAAAAATGGTAAAAATTTTTATAAAAGTACCTACTTTAAACAAGTGTAATACTTCATAAACATGCACATATATTCAAAAAAGGAAAGAAAATTTTAATTTAAAATTAGAATTTAAGTACCAAGTTCAAACAAATGTTCTAGTTCAAAAATATGTTTCAGTTTCTAAAAAGTACTAATGTTTAAAAAAAGTTAAAAATGTTGAAGATAAGTGCATTTTTTTAAGTACCAATACAATTTTTTCATATAAATCTTTTTATGATTCAATTATTAATTACTAAAAAATTTAAAAATTTTCCAAAAAATATAAAAAAAACTATTTTTACCAATTTAAAAAAAGTACCAATTTCGAACAAATGTATGAATTTCAAAAGAAGAAAAAATACACAAAATTTGTAAGAAAATTACCAATTTTTGATATTTTCAATTAAATTAAGGTACCGATTTTTAATAAAATTTACAAATATGCAAAAAAGAGCCAAATTTTTTTGAAAAAAACATCTTTTTTAAAAATGCACCAATAAAAAAAATATAAAATTTAATAAAAAGTATCAATTTTCCAAAAAAGTAAAAAGGTAAACATTTTCAAAAAGCAAAGGAAAATAATTTTCTCGAAAAGTACCAATATCGAAAAATGGTACCAATTTTCAAAAGAAAAAAATAAAATATAAAACAAAGACAATCAATTAAAAAATGTATCATTTAAAAAATACTATTTTTTTAATAAAGGTACTAATAAAAATAAATAAATAAAATAAGAAAAATACCATAAGAAAAAAATTATACCAACTTGCAAAAAGTAAAACTTTTCAAAATAAAAAAAACATGGTATTCCAAGAAAAGTAACAATTTCGAAATAAGCTAATATTTTTAATGCCTGTGCCAATTTTCCAAGAAAAAAAATGTCAATTAAAAAAGCACTATCTTTTTTTAAGGTACTATTTTCAAAAAAGAAATTAAAAATAAGAAAAAAATTAAAAAGGTAAAACTTAAAAAAAAACGTACCAATTCTTAAAAAAATAATCAAGAAAATTTTTAAAAAAAGACCAATTTACATAAAGTATTAATACCCAGCAAAAACTTTGCTTTCCTGGTAAGCTAGCAGGTATAATTGGAAACAAAAATAAACTACTTATTTTTTGCCTGAATAACTAGTTATTTTTGTTCGACTTGTCCACAAATTCATGTAGTTATTTTCTGATTCTAGGGGAACTCAAAAATATGTATCTAAACGAAAACAAAAATAAAAAAAAACAAACAAATTTTGCCGTCAGTGAGACAAGAACTTGGACACACACTAACTATTCGTCTTACTCAGTACACCATCTCGCACATAGCATCCTAATCGACAAAAACTCTATTTAGTTTAAAATATCTTTTTAGACATTTTGTTATAAAAAATGATAGCTTCAGAATGGGGTTGAACCAACAACCTTCTGGTTGTTAATCCGGCGCTCTACCCAACTCATCCACGGGATTGCAGTATTACTATTAATGTAATACAGAGTAGGCAAATAATAATGATGCCTCATTACCAAGAAACTACTTTAATAAGTAGTTGTTATTACCGAAAACCAAAAAGTTTTTGCTGGGTATTTATAAAAGGTAAAAATGTTGGCGGAATATAACACTTTTTTGAAGTATCAATACAATTTTTATCATATAACAATTTGTTTATGATTATATCAATTTTTGAAAAATGTACAAATTTTCCAAAAAATAAAATAAAAAAATTTTAGATGTGCTATAAAAAAAAATGTTCGAATAAATGTATCAATTTTCAAAGGAAAAACAAAAAAAAATAAAAATTTTGTAAGAAAAGTACATATTTTTAATAAATGTTTTAATTATATAAAGGTACTACATTATAATGTGGGTGTCCAAAAATTTTTTCTGTGCTTTACAAGCATTAGCACAAACGCATAATACCCCAACCACCTATGGTGGTTTAGGGTATAAAAATGAAAATTTGGCTTTTGATATCAATTCGATTGAAGCTCTTAACAAAATTATGCTGAGATCAAAAAAGTAGTATTTAAAAGCACATATCATATGAACAGCAAAAAATAAATTATTTTTTGTATGAAGGCAATATAAAATTGCATTTGAACTTTTTTGATAACTAATGCAGATTGTTGTCTGAAAAATAAAGAGAAACTATAATATTTGGATATTAAGAATATTTCATTTGGAATTTTAGAATTGGACATTTCATCTAAATTGTAACAATTCATGATAAATTGGAATGTTTTTGCGGAAGATAACACATTTTTGGACTTTGCGAAGCTTCTATATAAGCTTTGAAATTCGTTTTTCTACAAATCTGTTGTAAATATTTTTCTAAGATTTTGGCTTTTTGAATTAACCATATTGGTCCATAAAAAATTTAAAATATACATACACACGAATATTTATAAAAAGCATTGCAATGACTTTCAGTATTGTTGTTTTTTGTGTAAGCAACCAGTAGTTGTTTATTGTAATACATACACACAATCATTTTTTATGTATTTTTGGACGTTTTTTAGTTGGAAATAGAAGCACTGCAATGACTCAGTGTTGTTGTTGTTTGTATAAGTATGTATCTACAAACTTATGTATATAAATTTAGTAGTCATCAAAAGCTATCAGTGTTGTTTTTTTTTTTTTTTTTTTTGAGGAAGCAATGCTTGATACGATAGTTAATTTTGTATCTACATTTTTGTAGTTTGGAAAAAATGTAGATTATTTTTGTAAGTATAAATGTGAATATATGAAAGCATACTTTAAGGGGTAAAATTCATTATTTGTCGGTAAGAAGATGAAGGGTATAAAACATTCGGGACAGCCGAATATAGCGCTTGTAATTAAGAAAGCTACATTGATGAAATTTAGCAAAAACCATTTTCGTAATATTAAGCTGGTTTCATGAAAAAATGGGCGTGACCGGACAACAGCCACGCTTACTTTTAATATAATTCAATTTTGTGAAGAATGTGCATGTATGCATTTTTAAATGAAAATATGAAAAGTAATATGACATCTACACAAATCTTAACTGATAAAAATTATTCATCTAATATATTTGGCTTTTTAAGAGTAACAAAACTGTGGATTTTTCATTTGACCTCTTAGTTTTTGGGGGTTATCGCATGCTTCAAATTAATAGATCTAATGATATTAATAGTCTAAGAGTCAAATATGTATTGCAGTTCTCTCAAGATGTTTTTTTTTGTAACATATTCGCAAACGTTTTTACAATCTTTTTTCTAGCCTCCTGCGCTTCTTCGGATAGGAACTCATAGGAACAATATATTATTCGATTATATCTTTCCCTTAAAATAAAATTGTATTTAGTGTAGCTAGCATATCGAGTGTTAATTATGATAATATAAAACTCAAAATCATTTACGTCATCTGTCAAAATTTCATCAATATTGTTACGTTTTTACCTTTTAAAAACTGTGGTTTATTTCCTTTTCAATAAACCGGTACTTTGATTGCAAATAAAAGCAGTTTAGTGCTTTAAAGACTCTTTATTTTATTTTAAAATGTACAACAATAACAGTTTAAATAGTCACTATGTGTTCTAATACATACACACACTTTTTACAGCACACTTTAATAATGTACAAGTATATACAGCTTGTTGTCTTTACTTAACGCTTTCAGCGTCTAATTTTCCCGGGAATACATGTAAAATTTTCCCGGGAATACTAGTTAATAATTTTTCGGGAATTCCCGCTTCCCAAACACTAGGTAGTAGGGAGCCATATTAGTGTAAACAATATAATAAATCATTTTTATCATAATCATTTACATTATGTATGTTCTTCTATCTTATTCCATAATTGGGTAGAACATCAAAACCTATTTTATATTTACTAAAAAATTAATTTGATTATGAATACGAATGTTTTGTTGCTAAAATGGTTGCTGCTATTATATAAACTATTCCAGTGTCTATATTATTAAAAAAAAATTTAAACATTATATGTTTGAGGTGACAATGCTTACCTCTACTTTTTCTCTGCGTGTACCAATTTTCACAAAAGTACAATTTTTTTTGTTATTTATTTCTGAACTTTTAAAACAATTTTGCTTAATTTCAGTATTTTTATCTCAAGTTTTCTTTAATTTTCTGAGCTTCAATTTCTCTTTTCCCAAAACGAAAAAAATCTCACCCTGTTAATAGCTCAAGCGCAACGACCTTTGTAAACTTTGGTCATCAGCCCCTGTTTCTTTACAAATATAAGGGTTTTTGTTTTCTTTTCTTGTAAGGACAGCTGGCGTTTTTCAGTTTTTTATACTTTCAGTTCAGTCGATTTGTTTTCAAATAACAAAAAATTATTTTTATTATAATTTTTATTTTGCTTCAAAGATTTCATACAAGTTCTTGGATTGAAAACAAGCAATTTACCCTTGGTTGAGTTTGAAATATTAAGTCAAGCAAGAAATATTTCTTTTACTTTTTCTTTGGTCTTAGATATACATACAACATTAATTATTATTTTTTTTCGAAAGATTCTTTAAGTATGAGTATTATGATTGAAAAAAGGGGAGGGTTTTTGGTTTGGTTTTGCAATATTACGAAATGATCAATTAAAAAAAATTATATATTTATACGAGTTCATTTCTTAATGCATGTTGTTATATCTTTTTGTTCGTTTTGTCTGCGACAACTGAAACGCGTGTGAAACTTTGTGTATATTATAGTTTTATGAAATGAACAAAAATTTTCTTGTTTTTGGAGAATAACTCCCAGATGGGTGGTTCTTTATTTATAAACTACGTATTGGTATTAGTTATTGCGCATTAGGTTTCTTAGAGATCCTTTTTTACAAATATCCTGGCAATAGTTTCTAAACTGAGCGGGAATGTGACAGAAACGTGCGTAATAGGAAAATGAATCTTAAAGAAAATGTTATAATGAAATGGCTTTAGTATTTGAAAAAGAAAAGTCTTAGATGAAATGTTTAAGTTAATGTAAAAAGTATTTATGAGAGGAATTTTAAAAGGAATATTTAGCTTTTAATATTATTGCTTCCAACTATTGTATTAGCACAGTGTTGCACCCTTATATACACCCTAATTTTTATGTTACAGCTAAAATAAAATAAAGTTGATATTGATTACATTTTAGATTACTTTGGGACAGTAAATAGACAATAAATTTTTAGGGAGTAGTAAAGTGGACAAATTCCTCTTTATTTAACTTTTTATACACTAAATTGTAGTTAAAAAAAAAATTAAAGTGAAAACACTTGAAAATAATTGGAAATAATAAAATCGCTATTGACTCTCTAATATATTACCAGGGATAAGTAAAGTAAATAAATTTTCTTTTACAATGAAAAAATACTTTATGTTACCATTAGAACTTTGTATTTTCACATATTAATCAGCCACCAATTAATCTTCTTTTGCAGTTACAAATTCTTTTAATAAAACCTTTATCCTTTCAAATGATACTTTTCCCAGCCTCTGTTTAATTATTGCACAAAATTTATTAGTTTTTGATTTCTTCAATTGTTATAAAATTACATCAAAATCTAAAATATTCTATAATAAAAATATTTCCAATAAAATTTCTTAATTCTTGTAAATAAAAACCCAATTATTTTAAAAAGGATTCTTTTACCTTTATCTCACCAAAAGATTATGTTTATATTAATACATAATTGAATTTGTTAAATTATTTTAAACATTAAAAGAAGAAACCGCTTTCTAAGAAATAAAAAAAAAATAAACTAAATAGTTCTTCATAAATTAAACACAAGTAATCTAAAACAGTTATTGTCCCTTTGATCCTTTTTTTAATTCATTTATTTACTGACTTATTTGTCGCTTTTTATATAGGTATATTTATAAGTACCTGCTACAGAATTTAAACAACAGTAAATGATGGGAATATTTTATCTAAAGTGTTCGAATCCTCCCTCATAATTTTGTTTTTGTTTTCGTTGTCAAGAGTATGAAACTTCATAAAGCGTTGAACTGCAAAAAGGACAATAAGAAATGAAAATAAAAGATGAAGAAATGTTATTGTTTGTTTACCGCTTCAAAGAAACAGGTTTTTTTTTTACTCTGTCTCTTTTTTACTCTCTATAATAAGTAGGCGCTTCCCCAATTTTTTGATCAAGATCAAGTGATAAAATTTTTTCGTGTGATCCTTTTTTTACTTCTCTGGTTTTTGTATTTTGCTGGGAAAAGTGTTTGTTTTTATTATTGAAAATTTCACACGCAGCACTTGTTGGTTTGTTAGTTGTTTGCTAAATTTCAATACATTAAAGGCTGAGAAAATAAAAAAATAAACCTGTGGCTTTACAAAGAAAGAATGGATAATGACAGGATCATCAGCAAATTTAATGAAAAAAGAAAATAATTTTTAAAAAATATTTTATATGAAATAAGTATAAAGGGAAAAGGAAATATTTGTAATAATATATTTGTAGTTAAAAATAACAATTTTATCAAAGTATATTTTTGCAAGGATAATAAAAAGATAATAAAAAAAATAAACAAATTGGAAGTTAGAAAAATATAAAGAAAAAATTAATATATTTTTTATTTTGCAATTTTATTAAGAAAGGCTAAAAAGATATTTTGTTTTCTTATATAAAATTCTTAAACAAACCTTTATGAAATAAATTATTATTTTTAAAAGTTTCTAAAAAATTATGTTAAACATAAATAATTTTTAATTTTTTTGAGGACCAAAAGAATAAAGGAAATACGAAATTTGTGATTTTAAAATTATTATAAGATTTGGTTTTTTTTATTTTAATTTTAGAAAAGTGTTATTTATTTATTTTTTTTTTGTAAAATTTTGTATAAAAGAAGCAGAAATTACAAGGACAATATTTAAAATCAAGCTAGTTTATAACAAAATAAACAAATTACTAGTACTCTAATAATACATACAAACATTGAGTCTATATTAAAAAAATAAACAAATTTCAAGGTCAGTTTACTAAGATATTAACATATTTTTGTTCATAATAGTGTCCTTGTTAGCCTGTTACAAAAATCTTGAAAATTCTCCACACAATGTTAACTAAAAACACAAAAATATAACAACTTATTTTCGTGTTAACAATTTAACATTTATTTCAAATATGTTTACCATACTAAACATTTAATATCCTTAATATCCTTGATATCCAGCAACATAACAACCAACACCTCTTAAATTCCGCGAAAATATTTAATAAAGTTTATACACACACATGATATTTACATAGTTAAGTCATAAACTCATTTTGTAGCTATAAACGAAAATTATAAAATCATACACTTTCTAAGCAAGGTCATACTAAGGATAATGAATTTATAACATTTAGCAAAAACATCTTAATTCTAAGAAAACAGACAAAAATGATGTAGCCGTTCAGCATAATATAAGGAAAGGGCCCAAAAGTAAAGAGAAAAATGTTAAAGTGTTAACTCTAACCAAGGGACTTAAAACTGAGTATCCTGATTGTACTAAAAAGGATAATTTTTATGGGCTGTCATATAATTTAGCTAAAAGTAATCAAAATATTAGTAAAACCCAAAAGTGATTATTTGTTTGGTTTACAATGAGTTTTGTTTAGGTGCTGAAAAGTTAGAGTTACATATAAACAATTGAAGGATAATGTACCGGATATTAGCTATTGTTAGATATTTATTATTTATAAGAATAAACAATTAACACAATATTAACATTTATAGCGCTTGAAATTATAGAAATATTCAAGGTTTTTGTTAAACAGAGTTAAAAGTTGATTGAAAGTAATGTTTAAAAATCCTTAAAAAGGATGGGAAATAGTAAAATATTTCTAAGAATTTTATAAAAAATGTTTTAAAATTGCATGACTAAAAAAAATTGGGAATTTAAAAAAATTCCTTTTTAAAAAAAGGATAAGGAACAATATAATGTAATTTGTTGAAAAAAAAACTTGCATAATTTCTGGCAATTTGAAGAAATAGAATAGAAAAGATATTTCAAAAAATTAATTTTAACAAGAATTTTGTTAAAGGGAGAGAGTTGTGTATTGCAATAAATGTGTTAAAAAGGATACGCTTAATTTTAGTTAATTTGAGGTAATAAAAAAATAAAACAATTGCATAATATTGCATAATATTAGCGTGTCTGTTTTTTAACGCTAATAAAAGTCTTAAACATGCTTTATAACTTTTTAAGAAAGGACAATAAAATTGTATAAAATAGAAGGTTTGGTTTTGTGTTTTCAAAAGAACTTAAACCATTTAAAAGGTTTGTAAAATCATCATGAAATGTATTTAACAATGAGTACAACTAAGTTTTCTTGGTAGATATTAAATAATTTATTAAACAGTTTATTTTTGAAAATAACAAGTAATAGTAATTGCTACACGCAGAGTAAAATATGGTTGTGGTAAATCTAATGGAAGATTAACATATTATGATTAGATTATATGGTTACTTTAAAAATGTTTATGGTCATAAGTAATATGAATTTAACCTTTCATATTATGATCCGAATTTTAGAATTATGTATTTAAATATTTTATCACGTTATGATCCGGTTTTATCACATTGTGATTAAATTTTCTCATATTATGACTCGATTTTATCATATTTCAAAACATGTTCAAAATTACTCATAACATGTTTCATATTTATTTTATTATGATCAATCATTAAATAATTTTCATAAATTATTTATTTGTATTATCATATGTAGTGCAAGATAATACTAAGTCATGTTTTTATTAACTAAACTATTTAATATTAATAGTAGTTAATAAATATCTCATATTATTTTAATTATCCCGAGTATAACCACACTTGTCCATTTATATTTATTCTTATATAAACTAAATGACAATTATAATGAAATTGAAAAACAAAAATTAAAAACAAACAAGTTATGAATTTTTCAACCATAATTGTAAAAAGCTTACGTATTATATTTATTTGTAACATTTTCTTGTCATTGGAATAATAATAGTATTATGGTTTAAAAATAAAAATGGTTATAGAATTCATAATATTTTTTATAAAATTTTGTTTCCGATAAAAATATTTAAAAACAACAAATTTTTGTAGTCTAATATATTAAAATGTTTATACAATATAAACATTAAATGACAAAACTAAAACAAAAACATTGTTATCATGAACACAGTGTTATTGAAATTAATGAAAATTAGCAATGCGAGCTTAATATTGATGCAGTAACAATGCCGTAATCATTTTTTTATTTGGGTGTACAGTTTTATTTAAAATAGATTTTTTAAAACCATATTAAACAAGAAAAGGATTTTAAGAAAATTATTAAACATTTTTCTACATACTAATACAGAACTTATTTTTTACAACATTCATCTTGGATTCTATAATTTATATAAACATATAATTCGCATGCTTTTAGGTAGGAAATTTTATAGAACTATGTCCGTCCCTCAGTCTATCCTGAACATTTTGCAGTATGGAAGTAATTAGTTCATAAATGGTTGTATTTGGAACTTATACTTTTCTTTGAAAATATACTTTTTTTAAATAAAAATTTTGTTAACAATTTGAAAAAATTTTCAAAAATTGCATTGGTATTTGTTTATTGAGAAGTACCAATTTAAAAAAAAGAACCAATATGTATTAATTAAAATTTTGTTTGATTTTGCTCCAATAATCAAAATGATAATATTAATTAACTTAAAATAGTAAATTTCGTCTATATACTTAAATATATATTTTTTATATCTTTGCACAAAATTGCTTCCTCAATAAAAATATAAAATTTGCTTTAAAATTATTTATATATTTAGAATTAAATACAATTATACTTATTCCACAGGAAGAAAACACTAAACTCATAATTTTAGAGAGACGTTTCAAAATAGTGAAACGTTAATAAAAACAATGAATACATGAAAAATGCATACTATGCAATCTAAGCTTATTGCCTGAAAAGTCAACTTTTGCATATTTCACAAGTATTTTAGAAAAAATGCTTATTTATCAAATCTTTGCATAAATTTGCGTATAATGAATACAAAAATTAGTTTTCTTTTGTAAAAAGCTATTTATATAAATCAGTTGAATCGTTTGTATAAATTTTTTTGTAAGTTTTTTTGAATACTTCGTACATATTGTAAACAAATTTCGACGCATCAAATATAACAATCAAAATATTTTTTTTTCAAGCGTATATTTGATTTTTTTTCGTGCATATTTAAAGATTTAATTTATCTGGTGGAACATTTGAAATAACAGGGAAGATATTAACACTAACACCAAACATAGAAAGGCGTAGTTATGGAAAATACATACATTTTCCTGTTTCCAAAATTGTTTTTATTGAATATTTTTCTATGCAAAATTTGAAAATATTTTTTGAACTCTTGCTTGAAAATCGTCTTTTAAAATTGATTTCTTTTTATTTGAATAGAATAGAGTTTTGTAAAATTATGGACTTTTTCGAAACTACACAGTTATTTTCTTTGAAAAAAAGTTTTTTCTTCTTTTTTTAAACTGATATTTTTTTTAAATATATTCCTTTTGTATTACTTTCATAACTAGTTCCAGAATGCATGAAAATATCTTGTTTTCATTCTAGTACGAGTAATGATTTGGTTTTGAAAATGTCGCTCCCAGAAGTAGTACTATGAGAGTATTACCCAGGTAGTACCCAGGTAGTCTACGGAACGGTTATGAAACTAGTTCTGTAATCAATATTAATATTAAAATCATATTTAATCATTATGATTTTATTTTTCATTCTAATGAATTTAGTTTTAATATTTTTTCTTTAGATTTTTTTAAAGTTTTTAAACAGTTCTAGGAAGTCATTCGGGAACTTGTTCAGAGAAGTGATTTAGTTCTTAAAATCGTTATTTAAAACCATTTTAGAATCACAATACTGTTTTGCTCCATTCGTAGCGACACCACCCCTTCTAATGATTTTAGAAAAAGTTCTATAATTTTTCTTGAGTATGAACTTCTTTTGAAAAGTTCTACTTTATTTAATTTATTTTTTACTTTTTTTATGACAGTATTTTTGTGAATTTTTGGAAAATTACTACTTATTTATTTCTTATATATTTCAAAAGATCCACCAGCCCATATATTGAGTTTGTCATTCCGTTTGTAATATTTATATCAAAATATTTATTTAGCTATATATACATGTCCGTTAGTCTTTCTGTTGAAGCTACGATGCACAGTGTCAAGAGCTTGGCCAAAAATGGTTAAAATCGATGTCAGCATTTTAATATTTTTTTTTTTACATTTTTTAATAATAAGAAAAGTACATCAATTAAAATGTAAAAAAATATGTAAAATTTTTTGTTCAAAATCTCAATTAGTTTTTGGCAAACATTTTTTTTACAAAAAATGCTATGAGTTGCAGAAGTGAACAAATTAAATTTTATACTTTTAAAATTAAAGCAAAATTGGACGAAATATTCGTGTAAATTCCGAAATATTTAAAGTATAAAAGTACTATTTTCTAAAGTTTAATTATATATTAAGATATTTTTTGGTAAAATTATGAAGATTACTGGTGATTATGAAAAAGCTAGAGAAATTCTAAACAACACTTTGCTTTTGTAACAAGAATTCGGAAATCCTTCAGAAGATATTTCCCAATTAATACAGTATATTGCACTTGCAGCTAAAAATAGTACTACTGAAAAATGTGAACGCAAATGAGCTAACACCTTGATGGAATAAAAATTTAATGGAATTTATAAATTACAAGAAAAAACTACTTAAAATTCGGAGACAAAGAAAAAGTGATGTTCATGACAGATTGAAGATTGAAGCGGATAAGTCGTGTAATTAGGAAGACGTGCAAAGAAAATATGAGTAACTATTATTATAACAATTTAAATCAAATTCAACAAGACTCCAATAAATGTTGGAAATTTATAAATTAACATCTTGGTAGGCAACCAAAGGGAGAAATAAAAATTTGTGATGCTAATGGACACCTTGTTGCAGACAACCAAAAAATGTAACAGGTTTAACGAATATTTTCTTCAAATTCCAAGGACCTTGAGGCTACGAATTGAATTTTTACCTGGAGACACATGTAATAGTTTAAGAACACTAAACCGATGTCAAAGTGATTTTAAATTTTGTCATACAACTATCTTTGAAATTGATAACATTATTTCGAAATTTGATTTAAATAAATGTGGTTATGATGGAATTTCACCAAAAATGTTGTTTATGTGCAAAGATATTATATCTCCTTATCTTACGAATATTTTCAATAACGTTGTCGATTTAAAAATAGCAAAAATTATTCCGATATCTAAAGAGAATAACGCTATGCAAATAAAATAATTTAGACCAATAGCTTTACTTCTTATAATTGATAAAATATTCGAAAAAATTCTTTACCAGCAATATATGTCAAGAATTGGATAATGTATATAGCGGCGTAGCAAGTATTTTTTATGACTTTACGAAAGCTTTTGATCTGATAGATCACAATATAATTATCGAAAAACTTTCTTATTACGGCCTAAATATAAGTGCACTAGCGTTGTTAAGAAGTTACTTAACAAATAGGAAACAATGTGTCGAAGCTGATAGTCATAAGAGTCGCATGGGTGCTGTTGATTATGGAGTCCCGCAGGGAAGTGTATTGGTTGCGTTACTTTTTAAAGTTTTTCTCAATGATGTAAAGAATCTACAACTTTTTGGAAAATTATTTATATTTGCTGATGACATTAGTGTTTTCTATCCATATAAATACGAAATATCTTTAAAAACTCAAATGAAATATGATGCAGCAATTATTACAGAGTATTCTAGAATAAATAAATTGTGTTTAAATGCTGATAAAACCAAAATAATAAGATTTAGACCATATCATGTTCACAATCAAAATTTTAGCATCTTTGTTGATGGAAAAGAAGTACGTGAATCAATTTCGACAAAATATCTGGGAATATGCTTGCAAAGTAATTTATCGTGGGACATGCATATTAAACATTTAAAATCTAAGGTCGTGAATGCTACTGGTTTAATTTACAAATTTAAGAATAAGTTCAACATAAAAACGAAACTTATTATTTACCAATCGCTAATTCAAAGTTATTTAAGCTACTTGGCTATTGTTTATGGGTATAACAGGACCAATAAATTAAAATCACTTCAGAGAGCACAAAACAAAGCACTTAAAACTATTTTTAATCTACGGCTAACTTTTTCAACATTATCTCTATATAAAGATGCGTCAACTACAATACTTCCTGTTTATGGTTTGCACTTTAAATAATATAGGTTTTCACACTATATCATTTAGAAGAAATCAGACTACATCTAATACAATAAATGCGTTGAACTTAAGAGTTGCGAGATGTCGTTTGGAGACTACCAAGCAAAGGGTTGAACACTTGGGTAGTTTGGAATATAATAAAATTCCAGAAAATTTTAAAAATATTGAAAGAATATCGATTTTCAAAAAAAAAAAAAAAAAAAAAATAAAGAAATATTTATTAAAGAATATAGAAATGCTTCTATTGTAATAATCTCATTGTTATATATAAATTTTTTATTTAATTTTAATTTTTTTAATTTAGTTTTTCATTATTGAATACTAAATATTCTTAATTTGTGTAATTTTTGCCAACTGGCTTCAATAATATCCAATAGACGTTGAGGCACTAAATTTTTTTGTAATGAATATTTAATTTCAATAAAAATTAATAAAAAAAACTCATGGGTTATTTTATATCCTTTCGTTAATATTAAATATAAAATCATAATGGTGTAATAAAAATTTAAACTAATTAATTGCACTGGGTTAGTTACAAGCTGGGTAACCCCCTGGTGAACTTAATTTAAGTACGCTGAATTAAATGGTCGTAGACGTTTTTCGAAGTTAGCTCTCGTATTCGCAATATTTGGGTTTAAACTTTATTATGGAAGTAGCACAAATAATAGAAAATTAGAAATAAAAGGGACAGTATTTCTGAAGTTTTAATAATAGATCATTTTAAAATTTACTCCAATTATAAAATAAAACAATTTTAGACCGATTTTTAAGGTATTTTGCTTACTTAAGGATTTGTATTAAGATTTTTTGTTAGTTTAAAAGTTTGTAATTTAGCGTTTAAAATATATTTGATAATAAGAATTCGTGCTCCTATTCTTCAATTGAATCTTAACAACTTTAACAACTAAATTATTAAATTTAAGCAATAAAACTTAATTTTCTTAACCCCTCTTGAAACCTTTCAAAGTTAAATATCTCAAAAGCGAGCGCTAACTTTTAAAAATGATTAATACCATTAAATGTAGCATCGTAGACTTAGGTTTACCCACCTTGTTAAAAGAAATAAGTGTCTTTTCGAGCACAGTGTTTTTTGTTGAAAATACTACTATTTTACCATATTACTTAATTAATTTTTCTTTCTTCTACAAATTACAGGATATGTCGATAAATTATGGAAATGTCCTTTGAAAAAATATTATACTTAAATAATTATTTAACATATCAAAAATAAATTCTACCAAATTTTGTTTAATTTGAGTTACAATGCTAGAAAAAGGACGATTTTGAAAATTAATGGCCGGTACAAGTTGGGCGTGTTCTTGATCCAATTTTCATTAAACTTAATTTTTTCACTCCTAAATGACAAAGCAGTAAATTGTACTAAGTTTTCTTCAGTTCAAATTTTAAAATTCAGGCTTGGTGGGAATTGGGCGTGTCCTTGATCGGATTTTCATAAAACTTATTTTTTTCTTTTCTAAATGAAAAGGTAATAAATTTTACCAACATTTTTTTTCAATTCGAATTATAAATTTAGGAAATATACGCTTTTTATTATTCAGGATGTATGGGAGGTGGGCGTGTCCTTGGACCAATTTTCACAAACACAAAAGCTATATATACCATCTATTTTTGGCCAACTTTTATATGAAATCAAGACAGTGTGCAATGGGACTCGTGGTGAATCACTTAGAGCGACGAAATTTGGCTCAAATAATCACTTTCGATATGGTTTGCTGTGTATTGGGAAAAATTGGTTCATTAAGAAAAAAGTTGTAGGCCAAAAACCGAAAAACATTGGTGTCGGTCGTAATTTCGGTTCATATGTTTTCATCGATATCTCATGAGGGGATAATTTTAGAATGATTAAATTTGGCATAGTGATTTTTTAATGTAGTAAATATTTATTCCATCAAAATATTTTTCAATAGATCTTTTTTAGAAATTTGATACTTTTTAAAAATTTAAATTTTTTAAATAAAAAATTGGAAAATATTTTCAAAATTTTTAATATTTGAGCTTTTTTGAAAAATGCTATATTGTTAAAAAAAAAATCAAAATTTTTTCTATAATCTATATTTTGGGATAAATTTTTGATAATGGATGTTTTATGTTGAAAATATATTTTTGAAAATTTTTAACTTTTTGGAAAAATGTATAATATGTAAAATGGCTTTGGAATATTTAAAGTTGCTGTCGGGATTTTAATAAATATCGTTTTCCATATATTGATTTATAATCTCTAAGTTATCAAAAAATTTCAAAAAACGTGAATAAACAAAAAATAAATAAAATAAATAAATAAAAAATAAAAAAATCGTACAAGTAGAAATGGTTATTTTGAACCCATAAAAATAAGAATCCAAATTTATATATGTAGTTTAGGGTCTAAAAAGAAAATTGTCGAATGAACATCATTTTTTAAAAAGTACTATTTAAAAAATTTCATAAAAAAATTAAATTTTTATTACTATTTCACCTTTAAACAAATATTCCTATTCCTTTCTACTTATTCATATTCAATTAATTTCAATTAATTTATCATTTCAAGGAAAACATTTCAATTGAAATATTTTTCAAAAATAACTTGCTCTAATTAATATCCTTAAAAATATACATATATATATATGTACCTTTCATTATAAATTCTTTATAGAATTTAAAATTGGCCTATCAACACAGTTAAAAATAAAGAAATACCTGCTAAATTATTTATTTACACAAACAACCTGTTAAATCAACAAAAAGGATGCTATTTAATTAAACTAAATTTCCCAGCCTAAGAAATCCATAAAAAAACCATATCATTTTTGTTTAATATCAAACGTGAGGGTGGCCTAAAAAAGAAATAAGAAACAAACAGAAAAAGGTCACCAATCTACCAGAAAATATAAAAATTTGTTCCAGTTTTTCCCACACACTCATACTCGAAACAATAGTTTGCAATTCTTTATTCCATTTAGATACAAAAAAATGTATATATATGTATTTGAAATTGTTGTTCTAACTGTTACTGTCTTGTCAATGCTCGTAAAAGATAGTAAGGATAAACAAAAATATCATAAACTAATGATCAACCTGTTCCTTTTTGCAGAATTTGTTTTTGTTTTAAATTTGAAATTTCACACGCTTTTAGAGTAGAAGAATTTTTACACATACAGAAATTCTTTATATTATATACACCGGAAGGAACTTGAGAAATACGTGTAGTTTTCATTAGAGATCTTTTAGTCTCTCTGTACATGTGTGTATTTGTGTGATACACATGATGTTGCTTAAAAAGTTCATTGTATTTTTAGTTCCGTTTTTGTTTTGAATTTTTGCATTTCCTTTTTTTGTATTTTGCATGTAGTTTTTATTGTTTTTTTTTTTTTTTTTTTGGAAAATAAAACAATTGTGGGAGTTTTTCTTTTTGTGTGACAGAGTAGCCTTTTGCCAAAAGGATTTCATTTACATTCCCATCATTTGTTTTGACAGTTTCAATTGCTTATAACAAAATAAAAGGATTATGGTTACATCTAAATAATCTCATGTTGTTTTTTTGCAAAAACAATTAAAAGGTTTGTTTACTCTTTAAGGATATTGATTAATTGTTAAAAAGGAATATTCTCATGAGGGCATTATTTTTTTTAATTGAATTAAATTTTTGTTTACATAAACATTATTCAAAAGAAACAATAAAATGGGTTTGAAAGGTTTATTAAAAGTAAAGAAAAACAAGGAAATTTTGGTTTGTTTTTAAAGGACATATTATCCTTTTAAGATTTTAAATAAACAATACTCAAAAATATTGTTTTAAAATATGAAATATGGATTTAAAATGTAATTTTTGTTTTAGATATTTATGTAAAATCTTTTGTTAGTAAAAATAATATTGAATTTTATTTCATAAATTTGAACTAAGTCTTGTAATATTTGTAAACTCATGTTAAATAAACTAAACCTTTAAATAATATTAATACTTATCCCTAAAAAGTAATTACAAAGAAAGAAAAAATAATAAAAATAAAAAATAAAAAAAAATTTTACAGTAAAAAAATAAATTTTATTTTTTTTTTATTTTCATTTATTTAATAACCAATGAAATTACAATTTCTTACAGGCTAGCATATATATTATCCTTAAAGCTATTAACAGTAAAATATTTTCATAATCATTCAATAACAAAAACTTATTATTTAACTAAGTTAAAAATATTCCTTTTAATGCGGATTGGATTTAATGAGAAATTAATATATGGATAGAAACTGTTGAATTGATTGCATATACGTCTCATGGGATCAAAGTTGGCATAATTGGTTCGAAAATATTTTATTTTTAAAGGAGCATAATTTCTAGTTGGACGATTTGGGATTAAGAATTCGATCTTACGAAGCAGGAACTCAGAATTAATTGAACCGTTTACTAAATTAATTACAAATGAAATATTCATATATTTTCTCCTACTTTCAAGAGTAGGGAGATCAATAAGCTGTAATCGACTTTCATATGATGGTATATTAATATTAGGATTCCATGGAAGATTACGAAGACAAAATAAGAGAAATTGTTTCTGGACCGATTGAATTTTCTTTATATGAACTTCGTATTGAGGATCCCAGACCACGGAAGCATATTCCAGAATTGGTCTTACAAGAGATATGAATAATTGCTTGGAAACGTAAGGATCATTAAACTCTCTTTCCAAGCGCTTGAGGAAACCTAGAACTCCTTTTGCCTTATTAACGATTTGCGAAACGTGGGAGTTAAAGGATAGTTTACAATTAAGCAACACACCCATATCAAGAAATTCTTCGACCAGATCAAGTTGATATTAATTTATTGTGTATTTACAGAGTACTGGACTTCTTCTGTAGAACATCATGTGTTTACACTTTCTTAAATTCAGATCCATTAGATTCATCATACACCAATCATAAAGATTTTTCAAGATCTGATTGGAGTAAGGAACATTTATAGGAATAGTTAAAGCTATGGAACAGCTTTACATCATCAGCATACATTAATATTCTAGAATTATTAATGCAAGCTGGTAAATCATTTATAAATATTAGGAATAATAAGGGGCCGAGATGACTACCTTGTGGAACACCAGATAAAACAGGAATGGTTTTTGATGTACATTCTCTGAATAATACACATTGACATCTATTTTTAAGATATGTGGAAATCCATTTAAGGAAAACAGGAGAAAATCCGAGTTTATCCAATTTGAACAGTAGGAGATCGTGATTTACTTTATCGAAATGCGGTATTAACTGAGGTTGTGAACTCCAAAAGGTTAGTAGTAATGGAACATCCTTTTTTAAATCCATACTGAAATGGCGAAAGATAACATACAACTTGATGAGAAAGGATTTCAGTAACTATCTTTTCGAAAAGCTTTGGAATAACACTTAATTTAGCAATACCTCTATAATTGGAAATGTTGGATCTGCTACCGGATTTAAACAAAGGTATAATATAAGATTTCCTCCAAACTTCAGGAAAGTAACCACTAAATATAGATATGTTGAATAAGTATGTTATTGGAGATATAAGAGAATGTAAACATTTTATAAGAACACAACTTGGAACACCGTCAGGTCCACATTTATCAGAATATTTTAGATTCTGTACAGCTCTCAGTACCATCGAGAATTCTTTATCTCCAAATTTCATCATGGACGGATATCCAGAGACTCGACGCTTAGAATTTACGAACTGGTAAAAATATTTTGAATTATTTTTAAAGTTTCTTTTCACTTTAAAAAGATAATTATTGTAACATTTGATATTTTCCGAATTGTAAACAGATCTTGATATGGAGTACCTGCTTTACAATGGAGAATCAAAGGAAACCCATAAAAAAATTTAAACTATTAAAATTTATCCATATTGGACTTAAAAAAAATTGGAGAAGACAATTAGTTTCTAGAGATAATTAATTAAAGTGGTAAAATTAATCGGAAAGTTGCAAAAGGAAAAATTAAAAGACCACTAAATGAAAACAAAGCCAAAAAAGTGGAGTAGTTCTTAAGAAGTATTCCAAAGTTCCAAAACACAAAGTTAAATCCAATATTGGACTTAAAATAATTAATGTGCAAAAAGTACTAGATAGAAACGAAAAGAAATGTACTGAAGTTAAAAATAGAACAAAGCTTCTAAATAACATTGTGCACAATAAACTTGGATATTTATAGCACGGAGTATCTACAACTAAGAATGCCTCCAAGTATGAGAAAACAATAGCACTCTTATGGTCTGATTTGACATTGTGTCAATACAGTAAAAGTACTTTAGAATGGTAGAGTAAACATAATGTTAACTTTGTTCCGAAAAATGCCAATACTCCAAAGCCTAAACTTCGGTCAATTGAAAAATGTAGAGCTCTTGTAAAATGGGAATTAAGAAAAACTAATGCTATGCCCAAAAACATTGAGAAATTTTTAATACAAGTCGACAGCTGGTACCAAAAAGGTTACATAAAGTACAATCGAATTAATAGTGGAGAGAAACTAAAAAAAAAAATGAAAATAAAAATCATTCATTTATCATTTATTGTTACACATAATAAATCTGTAGAAAAAACCTTAAAATACATTTTTTCATTCATAATTGTAACTTATATTTTATTCAAACTCACACTCTGTTATAAAAATGTACCAAATTTTTTAAATAAGTGCGAATTTTCAAAACAGATACATTTGACCAAAAATACAATTTTTCTAAATAAGTATAATTTAAAAAAAGTACTCATTTAAAAAAAAAGTGAATACAATTTTCAAAAAAGTACCATTCAAAAAAAAAAAAAAATTCAAAATGAGTATCAATATAATAAAA
Organism: Protocalliphora azurea; assembly: GCA_932274085.1. Taxonomy (NCBI): domain Eukaryota; kingdom Metazoa; phylum Arthropoda; class Insecta; order Diptera; family Calliphoridae; genus Protocalliphora; species Protocalliphora azurea. Next base: position 15,520,914 of record OW026521.1, on the reverse strand, counting down.
AAATACCCACTTTTTTAAAAGACACCGTCCTCTCTAACCTAGGTAGGTTAAAAAGCGTCACGCCTACATTCAGAGACCATCCGGTCCATTGTGATCCCTTTATAAATACCAGAGAAAATCTAATAGGAAAAGAAAGAGAAAGGCCTTAGTAGAATAAAGCACTAGAATAGAAAGAAATATAACGAAATAAAAGAAAAGTGTGGAACCTAACTCCCATCAATCAAGCCTGATTACCTCTGAGTCACTTTATCCCCATTAAGAACCCTATAAGGTTACTGAGTCCTTTACCCATAACCTTCTCTAGTTCCTGTAGAATATGGCTTCCAAATTCTTCAGTCTACTGCACTGAAGCCCTACAAAATGACGGCGTATGTGCTCCATTGTCTCTAGCTCCTCCACATCATCGCTCGTCCTATAAAAGTCTGACGCGCCAGTGTCCCACTTACTAGTCATATTCCCTATTGCGAGGTGACCAGTAATCATACCAACAATGACCCTTAGATTCCCACGACTCATGCCCAGAATATGCTTTGAATTTGATGGTTTAAGACTAGGCCATAACGTTCTAGATACCTTATAGTCCCTTCTACTCCTCCATGAAATATGACCCAATTGGAATCCTAGCCGATATCTTCACAAAAGACCTGTCCAGTTCCGAGCCCTTACGAGCTAGCTCATCGGCTATTTCATTGCCGAGAATGTCGCAGTGACCAGGAACCAAACAGAGTCCTATTCTGTAGGCATCCATTAGCCTTCTAAATTCCTTTTTACACTTAAGTACTAATATGGACCTAACACAATGACTTGTAATAGCTAGTAGTGCTGCCTGACTATCCACATAGCTAGTTACCTCTGTGTCCCTATCAATATTCTCCTCCAGTAATCCTAGAGACTTGTAAATGCCTAGAATTTCTACCTAAAAACGGTGCAACTATCAGACAGTATAAACGACCATTTGATATCCGTTCCCATGAAATAGACACCCGCCCCTGTGCTTATTTCTACTTTCTAGCCATCTGGGAAGATAGCATAACCTCCATGGAACTTCTCCGTTCCAGCCCAGAGGTCCCTACTAGGGATTTCGATAACGGAAGTAGCCCCGAAGTCAATTATAGTTCCGACATAATCCATGAGGGCGGCCAAGGATAATGTTCGACTATCAAATTTGACTTCATCAAGTATGCTATTTTCCTTTTTTTTTTTAAATGTACACATTGTTAAATATAACTACAAATTTTCCACGAAAGTACCAAATAACAAAAACCATATTTTTTTTTATAAAAAAAGGAACTATTTTTTAAGTATCATTTTTGTTTAAAAATTTTTCTCAAAACGGTAAAGTGACAATTTTCCAAAAAGTACCAATAACTCAAAAAATACAATCTTTTAAAAGAAATAAATTTGTTTCAAAAATTATTTCCTGTTACATTTATTTTATTTTCCTTAATTACATAAACAATAATTTTTGATATTAATTACAAATTCTTAAAAACTACTTCCGCATTTTTATTTTTTTATTATTGCCAATTTTTTATTTTGTTTTTTTTTTTTTTTTTGTGTAAAAAGAAAAGTATCATTAATTACATTCTGGTCAGTGTGAGGTCCTATACTTTTGTTCGTTTTCATAACCATTGTAAACTAATCCTAACATTCCATAACAAATTGTGATAGAAAACAAATAACCAACACCCCTTATATGTGTTCAATACCCTTGAGATCGATGTCTTTAGCGGTACAAGTCTTTTAAGTATAATTTTTCTTTAGTTTAAAAAGAAAAAAAATCTTTATAAAAGATTTGAATCAAGTCTTTTCTATCCAATTAACGCGGTTTTTGTTAAATATCCACCTCCATGTAATCATTGAAAACTAAAAAAAAAACAAAAAAAAAAAAAAACGATCAATGATCGATCGGTTTTGAGAACGTACATGCAGAAACTAAAACAAAGTCCTTTTTTCTAGTACCTGCTGAGATATTTATGTTTTTTTTTGTTTTGCCTCAACTCTGAGCAATAGCCTTTGTCCAGTTAAGAAACCAAAATCATTGAAAATTTTCTTATAGTTTTTTGTTATCATAACCTAACCTGCTAAATATCCTTTTAAAATCCTTACTTAAGTATATCGAATTACATATATATGATTGTTTTCAAGGATTTAAAAATAAAATTTTCAAGAAAGGAACTCTATATGAAAAATGTTTGAGAAAAAAATTATATAATATTTTTATTTTTTGAAAATTTTACAGAATTTATGTAAATGTCCTTTAATGATGTAAATATATAGTAATTTTCCTATAGGGGCTTTTAGAGTGTAACAGTTCTCATAGCTATTTAAATATATGTAATTAAAAAAAAGACTTCTTTAATTGTTTTACATAACTAAATAGGAAATTGTTTTGTTTTTAAATGATTTATTATGTGTGACAATTTGAGCGAGAAAACAACCCGTATGAAAAACGTTTTATTAAGAATTTACCAAAGAAAATTGTTTAGAATTTTAAATATTTCAAAGATCATCTATTAAGGTCTTATTATTGATAAGAAAATAATTGATAGTTTTAAGATTTAAAAATTATCGTTTGATAAATTTATATAAAATGAATTTTTAATTTACACCATTTCTAAGAGAAATTGAGAACATTTGAAACTTGAAATTGAGAAAATTCGAAATAAAACTAAGATTTTTTATTTTATATTAAGAAAATTCTAATTGAAATTGAGAATTTCAAGTTAATATTAAGAAAATTGGTAATGAAATTGAGATTTTCATGTTGATAATGAGAAAATTTCAATTGAAATTAAGACTTTCCAGTTAATAGTGAGAAAATTCCAAATTAAATTGAAAATTTCATGATGATATTGAGAAAATTTCAATTGAAATTATCGGTCAAGCCCGACCATATGATACCCCATACCATTGTTCATGTCCATCAAAATTCGTGGAGGACCGATACTTTTACTAAGTGTAAAATAAAATATTAGGTTAATACTCACATTTATATGAATTTATACACTTTAAGGTGATTCCCGAAAGTGGGCTTATATGGGAGCTATGATAAATTATGGAGCTATGATAAATTTGTCACTGTTATTTCTACTTATACAAAACTTATTTCTGTCGAATATAAACTTGGTACTAACATATGTATGTAATTTTTGCACGTTAAAGTGATTTCCGGAAGAGAGTTTTATATGGGAGCTATGGTCAATTATGGACCGATCTTTATGAAATTTGGCGCAAAGATTGATACTTATACAAGACATCTTTACACCGAATTTCATTAAAATATTGCTATGTTTAAGGCATTTATGATCATTAAACCCCTATTCCGGGATGATCATAACCAATTTCAATAGGCTTCGTCCTTGTGCTATGACAGTCCTATGTGCCAAATTTCATTGAATTATCTTCAAAACTGCGAACTGTACTTTGTGTACACGGTTTACATAGACAGCCAGCCAGCCAGACAGACGGACGGACGGACGGAGTATAAAGAAGGAATTGTGTTATTGGTCAACTGATATGTTATCAAAATCCAAAGACGTTGGTGGAGTGATGTTATAGTGCTCCGTTGAAATCCCTAATGATAATAATACTTGATTTGGAAGCATCAATTATTTCTTCCAAGAATACAAGCTTTTGCTCACCGATGTTTGGATGATTTAGTATTGGAATCAGGGATGAAAAGTTGCTACTTTTTTTGATACCATTTAAAACTCAAAAGTACTTAAGTACTTCCACGCGATTCGAATTAAAATTTTTTTAATGAAAATATACGTATTTTGGAGATATATAATCACCTTTGATTTAGAGTTACAATTGGTATTCAGAAATGATAACTAAATTGTGATGAACACTATCTCTGATTAAATGCTAGTTCTTCGAGTTCGAAACACGTAATTAGGACAACTCAAATAAGTTTATAGGGCAAAATAAACTACATTAGAAAAACATTTGAAATGAAAATGTTCCGAATTTCAAAGGCATCAGATAATGAATTAAATTTTAACAAAACTAAAGTTTTTTAAGTAATTGATCTTAGATGATTTTCTCCGTAAGTTTATTTCAATAATAGGGTTGTATTTTATTAAGATCGTCATACTTTATTGTACAGTAATATATAAACTGAATAAAATCATATAGTAAATTCGTATCGCATTTAATCCATCGCTTTAGATATATAAATTACATTCTTTGAATTTTGCACTAAATAAAGAATAAATAACCTTGAAAAATTTGAATTTCAGTACTCTGGGGTTGAAAAAAGTACTATTTTAAATTTATTTTGATACCGAAAAATACTTTCTTTTTTATCCCTGATTGGAATGTTCATTCTTGATTTCTGGCAACTTTTATCTAGTGTCTACATTAGGCAAATTTTTATCAAAACAAACGTGAAAATTAGTGCGAATGTAAACAAGGTAACCTTAGTTAAACAGCTGATTATTATTTTGGTTGTTACAGTTGCCAAACTGCATATATAAAAAATAATAATGAATACGCCATATTGTTGTTCTTGTGCAACTGTTGCCACCTTCCACAAAATTCGCGTTAAGTTGGCGTTTGTTTTGATAAAAAATTAACTAATGTACATACTATGTTAACTTCGAGTATACGAGAAAAAACATGGTTGTGGCATACTTACGACAACAATATTATATTCTTATAGTTATTTTTCATAGATTTGAATAATACTGTGTTCGTGATAAAAATAGTTTAATGGTTAACCTCAATCAAAATTTTAATATGGTTGACAACAAAAATATTATATTTGGAGAACATTTTTACCAAAAACAAAACTTTATATACATGCAAAAATTTAACTATTTCTATAATCATTAAATGTTGCCAATATTTATACCCTACACCACCATAGGTAGTTGAGGTATTATGCGAATTTGCTGATGTTTGTATTGCATAAAAATAGTTATCCAACACCCACCTTAAAGTATACCAATCGACTCAGAATCACTTTTTAAATCGATCTAACGATGTCCGTCCGTCTGGGTGGGCGGCTGGCTGGCTGTCCATGTAAATCTTGTGCACAAAGTACGGGTCGCAATTTTAAAGATAATTCAATGAAATTTGGCACGTAGGACTTTTATGATACAAGGACGAATCCTGTTGAAATTGGTTGTGATCGGTACATTATTTCACCTAGCCGCCATACAAATGTCCCCCCGGAATAGAGTTTAAACACTCTAAAATGCCTTAAAAGTAAAAATATTTTAATAAAATTTGGTGCACAGAAGTACTGTACAAGTATCAATCTTTTTATTAAATTTGTGAAAATCGGTCCACAATTGACCATAGCTCCCATATAAACCCCTCTTCCGAAAATAAATTCCATAAGAATGTTAGTATCAAGTTAATATTCTACACAAATAAGTTTTATGTAAGTAGAAATAACATTGTCAAATTTTATGATAATCGGTCCATAGTTGACCATAGCTCCCATATAGACCCACTTCCAGGAATCGCCCTAAAGTGCATAAAATCATTTATATGTTAGTATCAATGCATTATTCTGTATTTGTATATTTTATTTTACATTTAGTAAAATTGGAAACAGGTGTAATAAACGTGTCCTTCCCGAATTTTTATGCTCGTACACAATGGTGTAGGATATCATATAGTCCGACTATATCTTTCTTTCTCGTTTTATTTGTTTTTAGGTCACATTTTATTTGTACAACTGTTAAATGTTTGTTATTAGAAATGTTATGTTTCCGTCAAAGATATAATCTTTGTTTTTAGACCATGTTTTGTTTTCCACAACTATTGAGTGTTTGCTTTTAAAACATATTTTTTTCTCCACAACTATTGGATATCAATTCAGACGTTTGTCAGAAAGTAAACAAATTATTTGTTTAGAATAAGTGTTTATATTTGTAAAATAAATTAAATAAATGCAAATAGAAAAGGTTAGAACCTAAAACTTTTAAGTGGCGTTTCATACTACATTCAAAATCCATCAATAAAATAATTCTACTAATTCCATTTAAAGTTTTAAATACACCATTAAATAAATCAAGCAAAAATGGGCTAAAATTAAAATTTCTTTTCAAAAGTAAAGACAAACATATAAACAACATTTTTGCCATTAATCAACCATTTGGAACGTACATCTCAAAATATTAATAGCAAACTGGGTAAATAAAAATGCAGATTATGAAGATTAAATTATTATGAACCTCGATCCATAATTGTTCAGTTCTTTCAACATTCTAACAATTTTAACTGTTGAAGACAGTTTTTTTAATAACAAAGTTCCTTTGCGAATTGTTAGGATCTCTGGATAAAATTGGGTACTAGTCTTTTGACAAATATAGGGAGAACTTAGTACAAAAATTTGTTGAAAAAAGTTAAAAAGTGTAAAAATGACTAAAGGAAAATTGTTAAAAGTGCTAAATTTGCGGGTTTTTTGTTTCGGGCTAAAAATTATTTTTCGCGTTTTGGACTACTAAATCTAACCCGAAAATGGCTAAGTGGTATACATTTTAAGCAGGTTTGTGAATACTATAAGTAGTTAGTTGGCAATGCGTTTTATTCGGCTTAACAAAGCCAACAACCAGTAGATAAATAACTAAGCTCATCATGCGCCATCTGGCGCTCAATAGGAAAATAACAAGTCATATTGGAAGTTTCTCATCAAAGAAAAGGAAATGTGTTTGAGTAAAAAACTGAACCCTTTTTAAAGTTATTTTTTATATTAATAGATAATTTTTATTCTACCAAAAATTAGCTTTAGAAGATATTTGAATTATTTATCTTTTCATAAAAGGGTTACAGATTAGTAAAGGAATTATTTGCCATCTCAATTTCTGGGAACACAGCTAATAAATTTTAATAAATGACAACTAGTTTACCGGTAGAAATGAATGAATTTTATCTATTTCATGTATTTATTTCGTCGCCTTAGTGTCTAAATATGCTAAGACTATGTTGTATGAAAATTTAATTTTTACTACAAAATTATTCATAATAGACTTATATTTATATCACCATCAATTTCTTTAAATTTACTATTTTACCATTTCAAAATCATGAATACACAAAATATTGTAAGTAAAAAATTTAAGTTATTTTATCCCTCTTCTAAAATCATAAAAAATAGACTTAGCAGTTTCGCATATATATAGTATTAATATAGGATATAATAAAATTTATATTCTGGTGGGTAATATAGTGGAAATCACGAAGTCCGTTAGATCGTATGTTTAAATCAGTTTTCTGAAGGCTCAATAACAGAGCCAATTGGGATAACGAATTAAAAAAAAGTGGATTATTACTTTTACATTTAATTTTTTTAGTAATCCGTACTCTATTTTGAAAAAAATATTTTTCTTTTTTTCAAATTTGGATTTATTTTGTAAATTGGTCCTTTTTATAACCTACACCACAGTAGGTGGAAAGGATATTATGCGTTTGTGCTGATGTCTGTAACATCCAAAAACATAGGTCTTAGACCCTCTTTAATGTATACCGATCGATTTAAAAGCACTTTATAAATCGGTCGGTATACATTAATTCCACTTAACGATGTTCGTTCATATGTACGTCCATGTAAAACTTGTAGTCAAACTACAGGTCGCATTTTGAAGAACTTTATTACTTACTTCACACAGGCCCCACACAAATGTCCTCCCGGAGTAGGGTTTTAACGATTATAAACGCCTTAATCATGGTTTTAGTGAAATTTGAAATAAATAAGTTGTATACACTCTAGCCTCGATTTGAGTTGTTTCGATTTGCGTCATTTCGCCATGCGTCTCTGTCTGAATTCTCAATATTTCGATTTGTGCCGTTATGATTTTCATTAGATACTATATATAAGGAGTGTCGTAATTGTTAATAACAGGTGTAAAGGTAAACTCTTAGCGTTGTTAGAATATGGAAATAGAATTTATACAAGTATTTTAATTTCACCTTATTTCATTTTTTAAATACTTCTTTTTTTTGTTAAAAAATAACTTTATTTCTATCCAAATATTTTTATTCTGGAACCAGTTATTAAGAAAATAGTGTAAATAGGTAGAAAATAGTGATTCGATTTGCGTCGTTTCAGTTTGCATCGTAATTCTCCGGTTTCCATTAAGGACGTAGAACAAGGCCTTATAGTATAAGCATAAATCAATGTGTTAAATTTAACAAAGATTGGTCCAAAAATAGCCTTAACTTCCATATAAGGCCCATTTTCAAAAATCACTTTAATTTAATTTTTTTTATATATATTTAACACAACTAAGTTTTGTTTGTGTTTGAGGCAATTTTTCTCGCAGAAGTTCTGATTTCGTGTGTGAGAGGGAGAGAGAGGGTACAAAAAGTATTGTCGTTTTGGTTATTTTTATTCAAAATTGGTTATTTTATTTTCCAATGTAGAGATAATGACTTTTTTCAATTTTGGTTATTTTTTGTTAAATCAAAATTTTATTTTAATTAGTTTTAAAAATGCTATTTACTCTATTATTCTTGCCAACAATAAAAAGAAAGTGTGGTAAAAATTCATTAAATCAATAGAAAATATATATTTTATAGTATTCAACCAAAAAGAGAAATGGATTGGTAGATTTTTGCAAGTAATTACAAAATTAATTACTATTAATAAAGAAATGTATATTCGGTTAAAACCGACTATATTAAAGTAATACATACTTAAGAGAGAGCATTATATGCATGCTGTGAATAATCTTATTTGAGCCAAATTTTATTAACATATGAAAATTTAAATGTAGGATTTAAGTGCTTTTAACTGGTTTTCGAGAGAAGACCCTATATAGAAGCTATAATTATTTTAAAGCGATCCTTTTGAAACTGAATGCCATATTTTATGTAAAATTTCTTATAGAATACTCGTATTTGTGCAGAAATCTGTACAAATACACTTATATGTATTAAAGATATTTGATTGAAATATTACTAGGTGAAATGATGAATCAATTTCAATCAGCTAATTAGATTCTGAGTCGAATAAAAAATGTACCTTGTTTAGTTATTAAAACTGTGCAAGATAACGTAATTAAATAATAAAAATTTAAAGAGGGTATCACATTATTTTACAAATAATTGCAATTAAAGTGTTTTATCAATCCCGATGTATTTTCAATTGGACCAAAATTTTTTACACAATTTTTAAATTAACTTATAAAAATTTAATACATGTGAGTGCTTTGATACATGAACGATTGATATTGAATCCTTTCGCCAAACTTCCCAATTAAATATCTTTTACTTTAAATCTTTAGATTTTGGAATTCATATTACCAAATGAGATTGGTTAAGTCCCTATAAAAGATAACTCTTGTTTGCATTCTTTTTCTTTGAATTCTAAACCTATTACAATCTGGTTTGCTTTCGACATTTCATACGGACGTGAGAATAATTAAATTCTTATTATTAAACTACAAAATTGGATCAGGGACCGACCACATTTTGATATACACTGTTCTAAAGAGTTAAATTTTAAATAATTTTTTCTCCGAAAGACTAACTAAAGTTTATGGTTAGTATGCAAAGTATTTAAAAACTTAATACATATATTAAGATTATATTAATTTTGAATTTTTAAAATTTGGTTAATTTTTTCCCAATTTGGTTATTTTTTTCCAAAAAATTTTGGTTAGAAAAAAATTTTTGCCGTGGCATCACTGGATACAAAACCAAACCAAACTAAAATAAATCAAAGGAATTAAAGCAAAACTTGCTGAAGTAAAATTTTGTGTGTGAACGCAAAAGCAAGTTCCACAAAAAAAAAAAAAAAAAAAAAAAAAAAAAATGAAAATTTTTATAAATAAAAATTTATGTGTGAACTTAGATTAGGGATGTCCATGACTAAAAAGGTAGTTGTGTTAGTGAATGTTCTCAAAGAAAAGTTGGAAATAGTGATTAAAAAAACGTCAGTTATACGTGGTGATTTATTATTATATAATATATATTTATAATGAATTTTTGCATTCCTTACATTAAATTTATTAAAACTGTCATAAAAATTATAATTCACATTCCCCCAACTTTATCTTAAAATTTTAGTATTAAAGAAATTGATGGTTATAAATTACCAAGCAAGTTGTTTCCATAAATTTTTCCAGTGCATTTTGGAAAAATGCCAAAAATGGCGCTTAATTCAGAAAAGTGATATATAGCTTTATTTAAAATTTTGTTATAATAATTTGCTGATAACCACATGGAAAATTCTTCTCTAATTTATGTTTTTTTTTTTTTTTTTTGCTTAAACCACTGCTTGTCCGGTTATCCGTCCATCAAAATCTAATATTTTTTAATTTTTGAAAATTGATAACATTTATTAGTTTTCTAATGAAGATTGTGTTTTTTTTTGCAAATTGGATTTTTTATTTTTGAAATTTGGTGCAACTTTTTTTATTACTGGTACAATTTTGTAAATTACAAATTGTTTGGGAAAAGTTGTTTTTTTGTTTTTTTGTTGTTGATTAGGGGATCCGACAAGCTCTTGCTTCGTAACAACTTGAGAACGACCCACCGCAATTTTAGAGTAATAAACTAGTTACATACCATATGAAATATGATAATTTTAGCGTATTTCTCAAAATATATTGAACATAATGGAAGTTAAAGTTCAAGTTTGAATTATCAATTTGATATCAAATGTTATTCTTAAATAAGACTAAAAAAGGTGTTAAACATATAATTAATTTTCTTCAAAATTTATTGAATCTACATATTAGCTTTAAATTTTTTTTTATGTTTTACATTTCAAAATTGTATTTTAAATAGAAATTTTGAAATACATTTGAAAATCATAATAATTGGATAATAAATGTAAACTGGCGCATATTATAAAAAATTAAGTTTGTCTAAAATAAAATTATTTATCATCAATTTAAGACCAAGATTTTTTTTAATCGGACACCAGATAAAAAGTTGTTATGAATTAAAATTAGAAGCACGACAAATATAAATTATTTCGAATTTAACAATTTTGGGTAAAATTTTTATTTCTTCTTTTTTATTTCATTACAAAAATTATTCAAATTGGAACAAGTGTGGTTCCAGATTTTATGTACAATATTCGTTTCGAAAATTCGTCATTAATCATGTCATATAGATGTTAAAATTGATGAAATTGAATTTTCTTCGATTTATATTTTAGTTGAGGAATTTCGTAGAAATCTGAGCGAAAGAGTATTGGATGAATGATTGCTATAACTCGGTAGTATATTTGACATTAAACTGTTTGACAAAAATTTAAAGTTAATATAAACAAAAACCTCAATAATCCGTCGATCTCGATAATTATCGTATTTTTTAATTATGAATATCTTTGAATTCCCTGCAATTTTACTGATAAATTTAAGAAATTTTTTAAGTACATACAAAGGTCTTAGAGACCCTCTATAATGTTCGTAAGGACCCCCATTTAAGAGCAATTTTGGAAAATGTACATATTTTAAGTAGGTTAGTTTTTTAAATACAGTACGTTTTTAAAAGTGGTTTCTTTTTAAAATTAATATTTAATTGAAATTTATGTTTGTAATATTTGTTTATAGCCTATATATTTTTATTCTGAGCCTTTATAGATGGGGGTATCGAAATAATGACGTCCGTCTGTACGTACACGCAGAGAAAAAACTTGGTTACGCCATTGTCACTACAACAATATTATGTTCATTGTTAATTTTCATTAATTTTAATAATACTTTGTTCATGTGTTTAATTTTTACAGTCAATCAAAATTTTAATATAGTTGACTAAAAAAATGTTATGCTTTTGAATTTTATTGATATAAACAATATCATTATTTCTACAATCATTAAATATTATCAATCCTTTTCCTTGTTCTTAAAACATATTATGTTTTCAAAACATAATTAAACATTAATATTATTAGTCCCGTAGCAATAAAATGTTAAAAATAAATATGCTTTCTAAAAATATGGTTGAAAAATTCATTACCTGTTTGTTTTTGAATATATTTTGTTTTTAACATTTGTTTTCCACCTTCATTACAACTTTCATTTAGTTTATACATGAATTAGTATTAGTATACAAAGTTTTGTTGTGTTTAGTGTGATACATTATTTTGAAACAAATGTAATAGAATGTAAAGATGGGATGATGATATGATATTCCATCTTCATCTTCATCTAATATAAGAAAATAAAACCATATTCTTATAGAGTAGGATAATAATGTAGTAAGATGGTATAATAATATGAAAAACTCGAACCATAAAATCGAACATAATATAATGAAATGGAATTATAAAAATTATTAATTATAATCATATCTATTTTTAGCTGTGGCCATATTTTCAAAACATAATATTTTGCTCTTAGATTATGATCCCTGCAACTATATTTTTTTCTGCGTGTACGTATTCGGCTTTTTGAAGTCTCTTTAAATGCTACAGACTTCGTTCCTTCTGGAATGAAGCAAAAAGGGACCTAATAACTCAAAAAGTCGATTTTCATTCTCTTATCTCGAAAATTTGTTTTCTTAAGTACAGGTAAAAAATGTTTATTCATTTCTTTCCCCATCTTCTCCATCGCGAAATCTATAATAGCCCCCAAAAATACTTATTTTTAAAAATATTCACGCTAAGCCTGCTTTATGCTAAAATTCTTCAATATTTTTTTTCGCAATTTTTTTTTTTTTTTGAGTCACGTGAAAATGTTTGTGTATATAATGGGGGGAAAACTTTTTTTTGAGATTTTGAAAATTACATAAAAATATAAAAAAAGAAGAAAAACTAAGCCGTTAGTCGGTAATACTAAAACAGGGTAACAACTGAAACTGACCATTAGTATGTGTTTGTAATTGTATACGTTAGCAATAAATACACATACAACCACGACTATATATTTGTGCTTTATATAAAGTGACCATGTACCCGTAGTCTTTATACAAACTCTTTCCAATTATCATAGGAAGATTTTTCAATTTTTTTAGTATTTCTTTTGGTCATTTGATAAATTGGCATTTGGTTGCCATGTTTGCTTACAGCCAGGGGGAGACAAAAAAGTTATTTTCTGTTTTTTTTTTTTTGGAAATAAATTTAAAAAAGAAATATTTTTGTGTATTCTATAAAACCATTGACTTTGTCTAAAACGCGTACAATAATATTTTTTGTAAAAACAAGGTTTGAGTGGGAAAAATTATTTTATTTTTAGTTCCTTGTGTTGGAAATGTAGCTATTGGTGTCTAATGTTAATAATGATGCTTTTTTTTTGGGAAATTTTTACTATTTGTGTTGTATTTATGTCTGTTTGATGTTCTCTTTTATTTTTGTTTTTTTTTTCGTGTTTTATCTTTGGCGAAAAATAAACAGTTTTTGGTGTCTAACTAAATTGAAATGATTATCGTTTTGGTCACTTGAGATGAAAAGAAGCAGTTAAAGCATAGAAAAGAGATTAATTTTACACCATAGTTCACACTTCCTTTAAATTTTTGATATATGACAGTAAAGTTTTTATAGGAAACAAAGATAGAAATTGAAATTTTCGAGAAATAATTAAAAAATAGTTTTTTTAATTTAAACTTCTTGAATATTTTTTAATCTTCATGATCTTTCCCCTCCACCGATTTCGTCGATTTTCAATACAATACACTTAGAGAAATGTTAAATATTCTTGGTGAGTAGGTTTGTCATTCGAACAGAAATTATTCGATTATTCGAGGAACAAATCTCTTATTCTTTTCGAAAGAACAAAATTTTTAAATTTGAAATAAAAAAAATTATTCGATCATTTTTTAACGATTAATCAAATAATTGAAAAATTTTCCAAAATGAGATTTTGTCAAATTATTATGCCTTTTTGAAATTATAAGAGTAAAAAGATTTGTTTAGTTGGAAAACTCTGTTGAAAATGATGGAAAATTTCGTTAGGATATGTAAATGTACACGCAGAGAAAAAATATAGTTGTAATGACCATAATCTAGGAGCAGCATATTATGATTTAAACATATGATCACAGCGAAAAATTATTATAAGTAGTTATAAGTTATTATTATTATGATTCCATTTTGTCATATTGTGTCCGATTTTATGGATTGTTTTTCATTTTATGATTCTAGTTTTACATATAATTGAACAATCTTACTACATCATTATCCCATTCTATCAGATTATGATTTGATTTTACTATATTATTCTATCTTATTATATTATTATTCCATTTTATCATATTATTATCCCATGTTACAACATAGTTATAAATTGTTATCATATTATTATTTCATTTTGTCATATTATTATTCTATCTTATCATATATTATAATAAAACGTGTTAACAAAAAGTTATTTTTATTTAAAATAATAGAGAAAAGTGTTCATTTGCCACAAGATATATATATATATATATAGATATATATAGATATATATTAGTTGTTCATTAATTATATTCATTTGTAGCACCATATGTGGTTCAAATGCAAAATATGTTTTTTCAACTAAATATTCGGTTAATCAATATCTTGTATTGCTTGAAGTATAACCAAACCTTGTCTATTTATATTTATTCATATATAAACTAAATGAGAATTACAATGAACAAACAAACAAACAAACATTGAAAACAAAATATGTTTAAAAACAAACAAGTATTGAATTTTTCCAATAAGTTTGTGAAAAGGATAAGTATTGTATTTATTTGAAATATTTTATTTTCATAGAAATAGTAATATAAATATGGTTTAAAAATAGAATATGGTTTAAGAACAAGGAAAAATAATACAAATATTTAATGATTATATTTAATTATTATTTGTTTCTGGTAAAAATATTTAAAAACATATAATTTTTGCAATCAACCATAATAAAATGTTTATTCACAAAATTTGAACAAAACCATTTTTATCATGAACACAGAATTATTAAAATTCAAAAAAATTAACAATGAGAACATAATATTGTTGTAGTGATAATGCTGTAAATAGGTTTTTTCTCTGCGTGTATAAACCATGTTTTAATAGATTTGGGTCTAAAGACTTAATGTTATTTGAAAAATAGAAAAAATACTTAGTGCAAACTTAGTTAAGAAATATTTAAGTTAAAGCTCACACTTAAGTAATGTTCCGTTTTACAGTTTAATATTTAAGTTGATAAGAAATTAAACAACGAGCTGTAAGCTTTAATGTATTTACAATAGGGTGGTACCAACTTTTCAAAATTTTTTTCTTTAGCTAATATACAGTTTATCCTAAAATGTTTTATCCTAGTTCTGTTATTTTTCTATTGAATGTCTTTTAATTTAGATTGCTATTTGCTTATGGTAATGCCAAAAATCTTTATAAATATTGAACTAATTTTTCTGGGCAAAATAATTTTTGATGCCACCCTAGTGTGGCACCAAAAATAAATAGAAATTCCAACAATTTGAAAATATTTTAAATAAATTGAAAGATGAAAAAAATTTAAGCTTATGCGCTGTAAAATTAAAACGTCTTAAAGTTAGAATAAACGGTAACCATATAAGTATTATTAAATTCTGGAAATTTTCCAGCGCCTTTTATTTTTCTTTAATATTCAACAATAAGTGAAACAAAAGTATATGCAAATGCTTTATTTCTCAGATTTTTTCATTTATTATTTATTTCAAAAATTATTTTAATGATAATGGTTTGTTAACTGAACTCAATTAAAAATATATAATATAAAAATAAAAAAAAAAAAATAGATTTTAGTAATATTGATGATCATTGACTTTATTTGGAAAAATCTAAAAAGAACAGAAAAGCTAGATTTGCTTTTAGCGCTATGTATTGTCACCATCAATAGTAAGTTGAAAGATTTTTTCCACACATTTTTTTTTATAAAAAAATCAATTATCCTTTTAAAGCCAAAATAAAGAACACAATTCTTTATGAAAGATAATTTTAAAAGAAATTTAATTTCATTATATAATTTTGCCTGTAATTTGAATATGGTCTCAATTTTTTGATATCTTTTGTTCTATGTTAATGAGTTGTTAGTTTTAGGTTTGTTTTATGTTAATAGAACCAAAAATTGATTTAAAAAAAATACCAATTTTTGCTTTTTTTTAACCTGTAATTAATTATTCGAACAATATATTTCATTCTTGATTCATTCGATTAATCGAAGAAAATTCAAAATTTAATTGATCATGAAATTTTATTCGATCAACTTCAATGTTGAATAATTGACAACCTTATTGGTAAGTTTCCATTCATTTTGATTTTGTTTTGTGAATATGAGAATGTGTCCTTCAGACAAATAGAATAAACCAACAATAATATAGTCTTAAAAATATCCTCCATTTTATTACTCTTGTGACCATAATCTAAGAGCAACATATTATGATCAGAACATATGATCACAGCAAAAATAGAAATGATTAAAAGTAGTAATTATTATGATTCCACTTTGTCATATTGTATATGATTTTATGGTTAGTTTTTTCATGTTATGATTATAGTTTTATATATAATTGAACAATATTATTATATTATTATACCACATTGTCATATTATAATTCCATTTTATCATATTATTATCTTATGTTATCATATAGTTATCAAATCTTATCTTATTATTATTTCATTTTGGAAATGTTCATTAGTCAATATATATATATATATATATATATATATATAACATTTACATAAATTATATTTATTTGTACCACCAAAAGATTTAAAAGTAGATTTAAAAACAAACAAGTAGTGAAGTTTTGCACTAAGTTTGTGAAAAGGATAAGTATTATATACATTTTTAACATTTTATTGTTATAGGAATAATAATATTAATATGGTTTAAAAACAGAATATGGTTTAGGAATAAGGAAAAAGACTGAAAATATGATTGTAGAATTAATGATATGTTTCACATTAACAAAACTTTGTTTCTGATAAAAATATTCAAAAACATGGAATTTTTGCAGTCAATCATATTAAAATTATTATTGAGTGTAAACATTAAATGACAAAATTTGAACAAAGCCATTTTTATCATGAACACAGAGTTATTAAAATTTAATAAAATTAACAATAAGAACATAATATTGTTGTATTGATATTGCTGTAACCGTAATTTTTCTCTGCATGTAGAGAATATAAAAATGTGTTTTATTTTTTTGTTTTATAACTTAAAGCTTTAAAACTATTTCCTCACAAAAAGTTAAAAACTAAAATAATCCTTAATATTAAACCAAATCCTTTAGCACCTATAAAACTATCTTCCCATTTACTTTCTATTTAGCTATAGAACATAAAACTTTTTTTACTTTTCTGTTGTTTTAAGACTAATTTCATTTATTTATTTAATTCTTTTCCATTTTATTATATTTTTCTTTTGTAAAGAGCTGCTAGCCAAATAAGTATGCTTTACTAAATATATAAGAGAATTTTTTCATTATACATATATAATAACTACAAATGTTTTTGTTGTTTATTATTAAAAAAAAAACAACAAAAATATTGCAAAAATAAATATAAAATATAAAAAAATTAAACTTTATTTCGCCATTTTTAATTTCCTACTCCTTTGTGAGTGTTTGTCGTAAATACACGCCAGAGGACAATAACTAACTAAGAATAACAACAGGAAAAGTAGCTGCAGCACGAAGAACAGCAACATCATCAGGCTCATGAGCCACAAACTCCCATATAATATTTTTTAGCTCAAAAAAAAAAAAAAAAAAAACTATTGCTAAAAACAGCAAAAAGCTAATAAAACAACAAAAACTGAAAAAAAAATGTAATAAAAAATTAAAAAGAAATAAAAACGAATTAAAAATCTAACGAGAGTTTTATTTTTTTTCTGTTAACAAAAAAAAAAAAACAGCCACTACTGCCACAACCACTACCTTAATAAAACTCCAGCAAAAGGACATGTTCTTTTCACAGAGTTTGTAAGTATAGTTTTTCTTTATAACATTTTTTAAAATGTTAAATGACCAAACATACATAAACGATGATGCTGCTGCTGATGATGATGGTCATCTCCATATGATAACATGGCCGAAACAAAAAAATAAAAAGTAATAATATTTAGAGATTCCTTGCTATGTATGAAAGTGTCCTGTAATGGTTTTTAGCGAAATTGCTATTTTTTGCTGTTGCTTGTAGTTGTTTTTAAGTATTTACGCGTTAAATGGTGGATATTTTTTTGAAGAGCATTTTTTATAGCAAAAAAAAAAAAAAGAATATTATATATTTTGTATACAAAGACAATTAAGCAAATCCAAGGATTTTGAATTTTTTTTTTCATTCACAAAATATTTTTTCTTAAACATTTTTTATAAGTTAACAAAATTAAAACATATTTTTTTTGGTGTATAGTTTTATTTACGAGCAAATATTATTTTAAATTAAAGTTATAGCTTTTTTCTAAAGATTTTTAAGTGACTTTAGGATAAACAAAGGATTTTTTTAGATTTTTTTAAGTAATTATTTTTGTAATATTTTTTATTTTAATTTTCTGACTTAAGGAAAGGTTCATTAAAAACTGTAGTTTTAATAATTTGTTCTTTTAATAACGAATTTATATGAAAAATTTCAAAAATTTTGAAAATATAATATATTCAAAAAATTTTTTTTTCTGACACGAATGTCCATTTGTGGTTTTAGTAAGTAATATTTATGCATGCAAACTATTTTTATTAATGCGCGCAAAAGTTGTGAAAATTTAAAGCAACAACTTAAAAAAAGAAAAAAAATTCTTAAAAATACAGGTAATGTTTTATCGCAACCAAAATAATGCAATTTCATAGAACTTCTAAAGTACTATTAGTATATGTCTATACTAATACTGCATCTTTAATATTTATCCGAAGTACACTGAAAAGAAAAATTTTTTATTTTATTTTTTTTTGCGCAATTTCGTAAATAGTAAAAAATGTTTATTGGTTAAAAATCTCTAAAAAAGACATATTTTGGAATATTCTGCTGAAAAAATCAAATGAATATCAGTATTGGTTTGAATAATTTAGCCGTTTAAACCTTACTACTCATTATAATATACCTTACAAAAAGCGTGATTTTAGTTTTTTTTAAAGTGAATTTTCACAAAGCTTTAAACACGTATCTCATTTAATGATAAGTTTTATATCGCAACTAGTTTTTATTATTTTAAAATTTCAACTATAATGCGAAATATGTGGGGCTGATTTTTTGAGGTTAAGAACATCATTTATGGTCCATACAAATATAAGTTCTTAAAATATTTTGATGCCCCTTGAATTTTAGTATTAAATAAATAAAATGCTTTCATTTGATATCAATATTAACGCAATTTATACTTCGCGGTAGTTGTCAGCAAGCAAAATGTGTTTGGAGAAGGATGCTACTGTAGCCGGTAGAAATTATGTTTCTTAAATTTTTCTTCACATTATCAATTTTTACCCTTAATATGATTCTTTACAGATACATACATTTCGATGATCTAAAGTCATATTTGGTCTTGAAAAACTGCGGAAGAATATTTGAAAATTTGGTGAAAAGTTTAAAAAGAGCATAAAATTTTTGCATTTAAAAATTTTTTAGTGCCCCTTTGACTCGGAAGTGTTATTTATTAAAAAAATATGTTTACGCGATATTTTGAGCAATTGCTATAAAAGTGGTATTTGTCAGTAGTGAAAAACATGGTTACACGAGATATACCTCAAACTGTAAAATTGTGTTCTTTAAATTCAATTTCACTTATACGTTCAAAAAAACGAAAAAAATGCAAAACAGTCTTTTTGTTTTTAAAACAAACTTTAAAAATACAATACATATAAAGTCCGTTTCAAAGAGTTTCGAAAATTTTTGAAATATGCTATCTTTTCGATTTTTGTGATATTTTTTGATCTACATACATATACATATGTATCTTTCTATATGTCTGTGAAAATTATTTTCACTGTCAATATATGAAATTTAAATAAGTGAAACGTATCCAATAATGTTCATTATTGTGTTAAGAAGTTTGGTATTGAAAATCACCGAAACTGATTGAGTACAATCAAATTCTTATTCCTAGTATGGTGTAAATAGTAGAGCTAATATTTTGAAATATAAATATAATATAGCTTTATTATAGCTATGTCTGTCCGAAAGTTTGTGAAAATATTCTAATTAGACAAAAACTAAACTTAAATATAATAAATGGGCTTTTACAAAAATTCGATTATTCTCCATAAACTGGGCTTTTTATCTTCAAAACAACGGTTTCCAACAAGAAAAAAATTGAATCGATTTATCGCCACAAAATGTATTTTTTTTCACATAAAATAAAATTTCCATCATATAGCCGATTTTTAAAAAAAAAACTGATAAAATAAATTATTAAAATTTCTTTTTTATTTTTTTAGTTCGGTTTTCTAAAAAAAAGAAAATGTCAAAAATAAATTTTCAACAAATCTTACTAAAACTTCATTTTTTCACCATGCAACTGTCAAAAAACAAAAATAATAATAATAACTTAAAAAAATCTCCAAAGAAATAAATTCACAAAATCAGCGATGTCAAAAAGAAAAAAGGCTTGGCAGAAACCCACACCATCAGTATGGGTATATATTTCAATAGTCCAACGTTTCTCAATGAAATAAAAATTTACTTTTCGTTAAATTTATGAACATTGAATGTGAACGAGAAAGTAGGAATATATTTTTTACTATAAAACTGATTTTTGAATGAAAAATATTTTAAAAATTAATTTCCACCATAAAACTGATGATAAAAAAATACATGGATTATTCAGAAATTGCTGTGAAAAATGTGGTTGCAGTGACCATAATTTAAGAGAAACATATTAGTGTCCTATTATTCGGTTGCAGTAAAAATAATTATGGTTATAAATAATAAAAATAAATGTGATCATGGTATTCATAAAATCGTATTATGTTATGATTTTTTAAAATTGCATTTAAAAATTGTATCATGCTATTATTCGATATTATTATATTATGATCCATTTTTAACAATATCATGCTCTAATTTGCTTATATTATTATAAAATTTTATCATATTACCATAGTTACCATAACATGATCAAAATAAAAAAAAATAATTGGGAAAATATATTTAAACATTATCATAATATTTTTATTAAATAAAACCAACCTTTGCCTAACTAAATTTATATATAAACTAATTGAGAATTATGATGATATTGGTTTTTTATTAAAGTAAAACACTTAGCATAAAATAGTTGCGGTAAATATAATATAGATGAAAAACATAAATTTAGTTGTTGTGGGAAACCAAATTTGTTTAAACATAGAAAAATTATAATTTTTTTCTTCCATAATATGTCTACATGTAATAAATTTACGTATATATTATGTTTATTTTCAATATTTTATTGTTATAAAAAAAATAATACTTTTTCATGGTTATCATACTTTGTTTATGGTAAAAATATAGTATATGTAATTCACAGTTTAAAATATTTAATTAGGGTAATCATAATATTATAATACTTAAATAAACACATGAACTCAGTACAGTAACTATAACTCAACTCTCTAATTTTGTTGTCCTGACCATGCCGCAACCGACACATGGAGGGGTGTAATTGCGAAAAGTGGCGATGAATGGAAAATTGAAAATGAATATTATTAAAAAATAATTAATGCTAGTTAAAAATAAATAAAATGATGTATCATTATCTGTTATAAAAATACGTAAATGTTTTTCACTCTCCGTGTAATGCGCTTATTAACTTATTTATTTACTTCAATTAAAAATAGATCTATATAGCATTATACAAAAATATTGAAAATGAATAAAAAAGTTACAGTCGAGGAAATTCTGTTATTAAATCACTTTAATGTGCAAAAATAATTTTGAATTGGCATTAAAGTGACAGGTTCTTATATGGAAGCTATGGTCAATTATGGATCAATATTAGTGAAATTTGACTGTAAGATTTATACCTTAATACATTTTATTTGCACTAAATTTCATCTTTATGCAGAATATTTCTATAGAAATTAAGCCTGTGAATGTGATTTTCGGGAGTGGTCTTATATGGAAGCGATCGTCAATTATGGACCGATCGTCAAGAAATTTAGTGGTATGATTTTTGCTTAGAACAAAAAAAAAAAAAAACAAAAAAAAATACAGACATATTTAAGACTTTTATTAGAGTTAGGCTTATTTTCGGGAAAAATTTGATATGAGAGATTAGTAAAATAATGGTTTGATTATAACCAATTATAAACAATTTCAATATGCTTTATTATTGTCTAAAGAAAAGATCATTTACGAAATTTCATTAAGTCATCTTGAAAATGGTGACTTACATATTAGGTGAGACGTTGGTTTTAGATACACGGACAGCCAGACAGTCTGTGGTTTGTAAATGAAGAAGGTATTTTTTTTGACTTTATTACAACAGAATGATAAATAATGTGCTATACGACTTTTGTGAACTAAGCGTTATTTTTGAGCCAATACGCGGCTTGTACAAAACCAATTATTGAAAAAAAAAACGGGTTTAAAGTATTTCATGATAAAACCAAATCATTTGAACCAAAAAACTGCTTTAAGTTTTTGTAGGAATTTTAAGATTATTTTTTGAGAATGTAAAAATTGAATATAATACATTCGCAAACGGATTTTCCCGTCCCCTTAATTTTGTGAAGGAATTTCTTATATAAATTTTTTGACGACTTAACTCAGAAAACCAATTGTCAAAAGTCATTACGACTCAGTAAAAAAAAGGTAAAAGGGCTTCTAAAAAAGTACATTTCCACAAGTTCAAAAGTAGATCTAAGTGTATATTTTGCACGTTTTTGAATGTCTAATTTATATTTCAAATGTTTAATTTAGTTTTTTAGCCCGAAATAATTTTAAAGAAAATTACAAATTCACTAATTTTTTATTAAAACATAATTCTAAGAGGAAAACTGTGAAAAAAAATCATAAAAATATAAAAATATAGCTTTCTACTAATAACAACCATGGGTTAAAAAGGTACTTCAGCAGCTCCTTTTTAACACTAAGTACTTCCTTCCTATGACAATATAATGTTAAAATCATCAGTTTTTCAGCTCTTTTTTAATTCTTTTTTTGCTGGAAAGTAAAATGACCAAAATATCCAGTGAAGCTTGTGTTGCTACTGTTCACTATTACTGCCCCTTACTTTACTGAAAATTTGTTTAACAAAATTTTGCTGCAGCAAACTTTGTTCATTTTACTTGTAGTGACTTTTGGAAGTTAGTTTTATACATATATATTTTTTATCTTTTGCTTGGTATGTTGTTTGTGTAACCAAGAATTAAAGTAAATATTTGTTTAGTAAGTTTTTTTTTTGCTATCTTCTTTACTTTTTGTTAAGCCATTTATAATAAAAAATATTATGTTTTTTATATTTACTCATAAGACAGTAATGAAAAAAGCTACATAGAAGTAGGAGTATTTTCACGGAGATTATATTTATTGTAGTATAAAAATAAGCGCTTTATTTAGCGCTTAATTTCGATTTTTTTATTACTTAAATTATATATAAGTTAAATGTTAAAAAAATATATATTTTTTTTTAAAGTTTTAGTTTATTTTTAAAGTTTTTAAGCTAATATTGTAGTAATTTTTAAACAACATTGTGTGGGGAAAAATCTATTTTGTTTATCTTTAGATATTCTAAATAAAAGTTAAAACCTATGATTCTTCTCGCCTTATAAAATAATACCAATTAATATATTTTATATTTTATTACTTTAATTTATTCAAACATCTTTACCAAATATCATATTACAACCAGTTTTCTCTATCTTTAACTTAAATACAATATTTAGTATATAAAACTGACCCACTTCATTGATGGAGTCGGCGGTGTAGGTGGCCAGTTGTCAGTTATTTGGTGTTATTAATACATGTAAACATCACAACATTTAAATAAGGCTGAAATACATGAAATACGATGGCTATATATATAACACAAAACTGCAAAAAACGATTTTGTGTGTAAAAATGACTTAGCATGTTTTAAAATTCACGTGATCTTCGACAAAATACACAAAAACTTGTCCAAAATGATATTAAATTGATTGTTGCTATAAATAAATACCAAACAATATCTCCATGGGTAGGGAGTGGTATAAATATTTATCTTAAATAAAAAATTAGAAAAAAAATCAAACTTATATCTAACAAGTTTTAGAAAATAATGATTAGTTGTTTAAAAGCAGTGAAAGAAGAAAGTTTGTTTTGGTTGATTAAGAAAAATATTAATAAAAAGGGAAAAATATAAAAACTAAAAAATATATTTAAAAATAATAAATTTTCAATTTCAAAAACTTAAGGACTTTTTGTTATTATTTAAAAAAAGTATTATGTTTTTTTGTCCTTTATATATTATTGGTTTCATATTGTGTCTTTACTTATCGAGTGTTTTAAGTTTGTTTGACAAGTGCAATCATAAAATTGAAATGAAAGCGGGTGAAAAATTATATGTAAATTCTCCTTATTATCCAGCTGAATATCCTATTGGTTCATCATGCCGTTATGTTATCAAAGCTCCCCAGGATTATGAGCTGAAATTTACGTGTAATATTAAATTGAATACGGTGAGGAGAAGAAAGTCAACAGGCTGGACCACAGTTAATGATATAGAATGAACTATTGTCTCATATATTGACTGGACTATAGACAAAGCTATAAATTGGACTATAGTTACTGCTATAGATTTGACTATAGTCTCCGCTATAGATAAGACTATATTCTCAACTATAGACTATAGTCTCAGATATAATATAGGCTACAGTTTTAGCCATGAATTAGATCATATTCTCAGCTATAGAATATATATATTTTCAACCATGGTGCAATAATACAAGGTGACAGTATCACTACAACAAATACAATAACAGGCATTTTGATTTTAGTCTTACAAGCACAATGTCAAAAAAAAAAAAAAATAAAATAAATAAATAAATTGACATAGCCATAGACTAGACTATAGACTCAGCTATAGACTAGACTGTAAACTCAGCTTCAGATTAGACTGTGGACTCACCTATAGAACATAGACTCAGCTATCGACTAGACTAAAAACTCAGCCATAGATTAGACTATAGACCCAGCTTTAGAGGAGACTATTTTTTCAGCTATAGACTAGGCTATAGTCTCAGCCATAGACCAGATTATAGTTTCTGCTGTAGACTAGACTATAGACTCAAATATAGTGTTAGCTATATATTGGATTATAGTCTCGGTTATATACTGGACTATAGTCTCAGCTATAGTCTGGAATATAGCCTCAGCTACAGGCTGGACTATAATCTAAATTATAGACTGGACTAAAGTCTCAGCTATAGGCTGTACTATATTATCAGCTATACCCTGGACTATATTCTCAGCTATAGACTGGTCTATAGTCTCGATTATAGACCGGACTATAACCTCAGATCAGGTTATAGCCTTAGCTATAGACTAGACTATATTATCTTACCTATATTCTCAGTTATATACTATATTTTAGTTACAGCTATAGACTAGGCTATAGTCCCAATTATACACTAGTCTATAGTATCAGTTATAAACAAGGCTATAGTCTCAGGTATTGACTAAGTTACAGTCTCAGCTATAGACCAGACTATAGTGTCAGTTTTGGACTGGACTACTATAGGCTAGACTATAGTCTAAGCTATAGACTATAATCTCAGCTATTGATTAGAATTTAGTTTCAGTTACAGACTATAGTCTCAGCCGTAGTGTAATAAGAAAGTGACCTCGTAAGCACAGCTGATTTATTATTTTTTCATGTATATACCGTGTGAAGCTGTCAAATTGTTTTTGTATTTCTATGTAAAATTTTTTACCGCCTTATTTTACTCTTCTTCTTCATTTAATAATTTTTTCTTCATAGCATTTTCACATTTTATGCGGTGATTTTACACTAACAAAATACAGCAATTTTTTTAGATGTGCCTTCACTTTATAATTACATTATGGTCTCAACGATAGGCTATAGTCTCAGCTACAAAGTAGACTGTAGCCTCAACTTTAGTTTTTATTATATTCTAATTATTTGATTGTAAGAATATTCAAAACTTTCATTTGTTTCCATTTTTTAAATTTCAGCCCAATACCGCCACCAGATGCCTTAACGAAGTCGTTTATTTTAATCGTGAAGGCAGTGAAATACTAACAGGTTCCGAGTATTTTTGTGGTACAGGAAAAATGGAAAGAAAAAGTTTTCTTAATCAAGCTGTACTCTCATACATATCAACGCCCTACTACAAAAGAATACTAACAAATGCTATAAAAGAAGTAGAAGAGGAAATACACAAGAATGAAACAATGAAAACAAAAACTCAACAAAAACAAAATGCAAAAACAACAACAGTTAAATCAACAACTACAACTACTTCTAAACCACTTAAAGAGATTCAGTTAACAACATTGACTGCTACAACAACAACAGCACCATCAATAGCTATACATAGCAATTTGTTAACGACTTCCTTTACACAAACTTACACTTTAACAACTTCCTTGCCCTCAACATCTTCAAATGAAGAAGAGAATATAAACGAAAACATGGAGGAAAAGAATAAGAATGTTAGTAATTCGTTTGCTTATGTGGTTGCTTTGTTGTCAAACAAAATTGACATAAAAGCTTATGCAACAAAAAAACCCACAGCAACAACTACAAGCACAACTAAGTTACCTACAAAATCAACAACAAGAACAACATCAAAACCGACATCAAGACCAACAAGTGTTTTAAATTTCTATGACTTTCTGTCGGACAACACATGGTGTATTGCCACAATTGCCACGCATAAGATTTCCCCAAAACGTGCTGCCAAAGTCATTACTGGTCAAGATTATACAATATCTCAATCATCAACAACATCTTCGTCCTCACACTTTCTACCCAACATACGTACTACGGAAGGTGGCGGTTCATTTTCTTGTTTGGTAGAAGTTTTAGAGCCACAATGTGAGTGTGGTTGGAGTTCAACGGTAAAAATAGCTGGAGCTTCTGGTATAGCGGGTCTCAATGAATTTCCTTCAATGGCTGGTGTAATGACCATAAAAAATCAAAAGATTTTTTGTGGCGCAACTATAAGTAAGTCTTTTGACGACTACTTGGATAAAGAAAAAATTGATCTTTATATTTTTGTGATTTTCTTTTGTTTTTTAAGTTCATCATCGTTATTTGCTATCGGCTGCCCATTGTTATATAACACCTGAAACTAGTAGACCAGAATATTTGACAGCTGTTGTAGGTGAACATGACTTGTCAACGGGTAAGTAGGAGGAAAAAGGAATGTTATAAAAATGTGTGTATTATTCAGGACTCAATAAAAAACTGTTTAAATTATTACAAGTTATTTTCTCAGTTATAGACTATAGACTAGAATAAAGTATATGCTATAAATTAGACTATATTTTCAGTTATAGACTAGGCTATACTATAGTTTCATAGTTATAAAGAAGACTATATAGCAACTATTGCATCATATGTAGACTATACTATAATCTCAGCAATAGACTAAACTATAGTATCAGCTATAGAGCAGATTATAGTTTCAAGTAAAAACCAGACTATAATCTCCAGTATAGACTAGACTACAATCTAGTCTATAGATTAGACTATAGTCTCTGCCATAGACTAAAATGTAGTCTCTGCTGTAGACTTGACTATAATCTCAGCTACAGATTAGATTATAATCTGTGCTACAGATTAGACTATAGTCTAATAGATTTATATAGATTTTGCTATAGATTAGATTATAGATTCTGCCATAGATTAGATTATAGTCTGTACTATAGATTATACTATAGTCTGTGCTACAGATTAGACTATAGTTTCCGCTATAGATTAGAATATAGTTTCCGCTATAGATTAGATTATAGACTCTGCTATAGATTAGACTATAGACTCTGCTATACATTACACTAAATTCTATAGTCTCCGCTATAAAATAGACTATAGTCTCTGCCATCGACTCTGCTATAAGTTTGACTATAGTCTCTGCTATAGACTAGACTATAATTTCACGTATAGGCTCAAGTATAGACTAGACCATATTTAGTCTCCGTTATAGACTAGACTGTAGTCTCTGCTATAGATTAGAATATAGTGTCAGCTATGGACTGGACTATACTTGCATCTATAGACTAAACTATACTTTCATCTGTAGACTAGAGACTACACTAAAGACTCATATATATTTAAGGATATAGTATCATCTAGAGACTAGACTATAGTCTCATCTACAGGCTAAATTGCCGTCTCATCTAAAGACTAAACTATATTTTCATCTATAGACTAGACCATAGTCTCATCTGTAGACTAAACTATAGTTTCATCTAAGGACTAGAATGTAGTCTCATTTATATATTAGAAACTATAAACTAGGGCTACGCTATAGTCTCAGATAAAAGGAAAAAGGATTATTGACCTGGGACCCCATAAATTCCGTCTGTCTCTGTCGGTTGAAATGAACTTCTTGAAGGCCTTTTAATATTCATAAATATAGCGAGTAAATTTTCAAGAACTTTGCCATTGCAATCCATTAAAATCATTCCATTAAATGCGGCGATATAAGAAAGAAAGTTTCGGATCATCCGAATATGACATTCTGTGTTGTTTAATTGCGATTCGTTAAGTGTTTGGGGAAAGGCCTAAATGCGTTTAAGACATTTTGTTTACTATAAGCTGAATTTCTCTCTAATTACAGTTGTTCCTTGCGTTAACTTTACACTTAATTAAATAAACATCGTTTATGCTTTCTTTCCAGTCCTCGAGTCCTTTTACACCCGCCAATATGATATTCTAAAAATAATATCCCATGAACATTTTCATGCCAGTTCTACTAAAGTTCACAATGATATTGCTTTACTTAAAACCCGTTTACCCATCGAATGGAATCGTAGTGTCGGACCAGTTTGTCTTCCCTTCTACACTCTCAAAGAAGGTAGTAGTACAATACCTTATGGAGGACAACGTGTAGAGACGGCCGGTTGGGGTACTACTTCATTTGGTGGTCAACAATCTTCGGTACTGCTAAAGACCACTTTGGATGTGATATCTCGTACAGAGTGTCAAAATATTATAAGAAATTTACCATTTGGAGCATTTTGTACTTATACGCCAGGACGTGATACCTGCCAATATGATTCGGGTGGAGCATTATATTCACGCCGAGAACGTCTTTATGCTGTAGGTATTGTGAGTTATGGTTTTGCTTGTGCCACAAATCAGCCCTCAGTTAATACTAGGATTTCCTCGCATTTGAAGTGGATTAGGAGTAAAACCCCAGAGACAAAATATTGTACAAAATAAATGTGAAAAATATAGTTAAAATCATAATATAATAACATAAGGTATAACCATTTGGTAGAGTTTTCAATTCCTGTTCAGTCAAAATACTAGAATATAAAAAAACAAAAAATAAATAATTTAAATGAAAAAAAAAAAAAAAAAATTAGATTGTTTTATTTACATTTGTAATTTGAAATGCTTCCTGAAAGCCAGCACACAGCATTTTGGGGTCGCTTTTAAATGCTCCATACGTGCTTTTATGCAAATGAACATATTAGTAGATTTTATGTGTTTTTGTAAATTTTTTTTAAATTGATATTTTTTTGAATTTGAAGTTTGGCTTTAAACTTTTTTATATTTTCTTTTGCTTTTTATGTGACTGACTTTTCAGAGTAAATAAAATTGAGAACAAACTTTCTAGAGATTCCACCTTTAGTAATTGTATCATGAGATAAAATATAAAATTACTAAAATCGTTTGATAATAAAATTTCATTGGTGTTCTTTATAACTGAATTTTATTATTTATTTTTTGTTATTTTATTATATATTATTATTATTATTATTATTATTATTATTATTATTTTTTTTTTGTTAATTTTCAGGTTTTATTTTGGAAAATGAAATGTGTGAAACTATTGCATATCTTAAGGGTTTAATTTATTTATTAATTTTAAAGTCTTCATACACATTTATCATAAGGTGTGAAGCAATTAACACTTTATGCTTTATTGCCCTTATTTGTTATCAATAGACCAAATGCAATTAATTTGAAATGTCAACTAATTAACACCTTAAAGTATGCTTTATATTTTTGCCATTTCCTCTTAACAAATCAATCAAATGTTCTTGTTTTTTACTTTTAACTTGCATTCTATGCTTTTAATATTATTTTTTTACTTTGCTCTAGCAATTATTAACATTTGCTAAATATTTTTCTTTTACAACCCCAATCAACTATTTGTATTGCTTCAATATATATAAATGAAAAAACAAATACGCAAAAAGATCTCCTATGAAATAAAAACTCAAATGTCAATATTCGATTTTCAAATATACATTTTTTCTACATATTATAAAAACGCCTTTTATATATGCTGCATAATATTTTTCTTTTTTTTATTAATTTCATTTTTGTATAGATTTTCAAAAAACCTAAATAATTAAACGTTAGCTTAACATGTATGTACAACACAATGCGATTGCCATAAAAAATATAAAGAAACATTTTTTATATATTGTACATATGAGTTTTGTTGCCTGTTAACTGCATAAGAGCAATCGTGCCTCAAATACAACAGAAAGTATAGAAAAATATAAACCCACCCTCAAAAAATTGTGCATTATATTTCAATGGTTTCTATGTAATTTCTTTTTAAACAAATTTCTATAGCATACATTTTAAGCTGATTGCATGCAATATGCAGTCGTCGTCATTCTAAACAACAACCAACAAAATAACTTCAATAAAAAATAGAATATAGAATTTTTATTTAGGTGCTGACTGCAAGTTTTGCATCTTTTTTTAATCTTTTTTCATTTATTTAACAGCGCTATTCATTTGCATCTAACCAATAGGCAACGAAATAGAGAAAATTGTCTGCTAGAAAATTGCAATTTTTCTGTATATGCAATTTTTTACGTTAGAGCCGTGTGATGATGATGAGTCTTACTCACTCTTGCATTAATGCCGTTTTTTTGACTAAGAGCTCAAATGACGACAATAGTTAGAAAAGGAATAGGAAAAAAAAACAAACTACTTTTAATTTACATTTAGTTAAAATAAAAGGCACTATTGAATTAATGGTTTTGCCATACGAACTGTTAGGTGAAATGACGGTAGTAAGAGACGAAAGTACAGATGGGAAAAGTAGTCAATATAAAAGATAGTCTTTGCTGTCATAATCAATGTTACTGCAGTAGATTTAGAAGGAAGCGGGAGTGGAATATTCATAATTTAGTCTATATTCTAATCTAAAATTCTCAATACAATAAAGCTATAGTTCAGTTTATAGTCTAGTTTTAAGTATAGTTTATCGACTAGACTATAGTCAAGATTATAGAGTAGACTATATTCAAGATTATAGAATAGACTATACTCAAGATTATAGACTAAGCTATATTCAAGACTATAGACAAGACTATAGTCAAGACTATAGACTAGACTATAGTCAAGACTATAGACTAGACTATAGTCAAGACTATAGACTAGACTATAGTCAAGACTATAGACTAGACTATAGTTTAGACTATAGACTAGACTATAGTCAAGACTATAGACTAGACTATAGTTTAGACTATAGACCAGACTATAGTAAAGACTATAGGCTTGACTATAGCCAAGACTATAGACTAGACTACAGTCAAGACTATAGACTAGACTACAGTCAAGACTATAGAATAGACTATAGTCAAGACTATAGACTAGACTATAGTCAAGACTATAGACTAGACTATAGTTTAGACTATAGACTAGACTATAGTCAAGACTATAGACTAGACTATAGTCAAGACTATAGACTAGACTATAGTCAAGACTATAGACTAGACTATAGTCAAGACTATAGACTAGACTATAGTCCAGACTATAGACTAGATTATAGTCAAGACTATAGACTAGACTATAGTCAAGACTATAGACTAGACTATAGTCCAGACTATAGACTAGACTATAGTCCAGACTATAGACTAGACTATAGTTTAGACTATAGACCAGACTATAGTAAAGACTATAGGCTAGACTATAGCCAAGACTATAGACTAGACTACAGTCAAGACTATAGACTAGACTATAGTCAAGACTATAGACTAGACTATAGTCAAGACTATAGACTAGACTATAGTCAAGACTATAGACTAGACTATAGTCAAGACTATAGACTAGACTATAGTCAAGACTATAGACTAGACTATAGTCAAGACTATAGACTAGACTATAGTCAAGATTATAGACTAGACTATATTCAAGACTATAGAATAGATTATACTCAAGATTATAGACTAAGCTATATTCAAGACTATAGACAAGACTACAGTCAAGACTATAGACTAGACTATAGTCAAGACTATATCTATTCATAGTTTAGTCATAGACTGGTCATAGTCTAGTCACAGTCTAGTCATTGTCTGTTTATAAGCTAATCGTAGTTTAGTCATAGTCGTTCATAGTCTGGTCATAGTCTATTTATTGTCTAGTCATAGTCTACTCATAGTCTAGTCATAGTCTATTCATAGTCTAGTCATAGTCTGGTCGTAGTCTACTTTTAGTCTAGTCATAGTCTGGTCATAGTCTACTTATAGTCTAGTCATAGTTTAGTCAAATTCTAGTTATTGTCTTGTTATAATCTAGTCATAGTCTAGTCATATCTAGTCATAGTCTGGTCACAGTCTAGTCATAGTCTAGTCATAGTCTAGTTACAATCTGTCTACTCATAGTCTTGTCATTGTCTGGTCATAGTCTGGTCATAGTCTACTTATAGTCTTGTGATAGTCTGTCTAGTCTAATCATAGTTTTGCCATAGTCTAGTCATAGTCAAGTTCAAAACCTTTTTCATTTAAGAATGTTAAAGCTCCACAAAGCATGCAACACAGAATTTAGCTGATTTAATATTAAATGTAATTTTAATTTAAAATGTCTTAAGATTTTATAAACTCAATTATATAGCACAACACTACAGACTTAAAGCCAATTTATTTTTTCCTTTTTGCTTTGGTGGTGCTTATTATTCAATAATAATTTTTCACTTATACCAAACATCAACAGCATCATATTTTAATAAAACGCTGCTCATAGAAAGGATTGTTTTGGCTTTGCTAAAAGAAAAACTATCTTTAGTTTATTTAATTGTCGCTCTTTGTTTAAAGTTAAAATTTCCTATTGTTTGCTAAAGGCAGCTATTCAGTCATGCAGCTAGCTACAAGAAGAAATGTATAAGTTTTATATGAAACAAACAATTTCTGAAACTCATACCCTTGTTGTTTTTTCTGAGGAATTTTACAAGTACATATGATTGAGTTTAAACAGGCCTGTATTTTAATTTAAATGCAAATTAAGTCTTTTGTGATATATATTTTTATGATTTGATCTAGAAGTAAAAGAAGAAGACAATATTATACTTCATATAGACTTATAAACACAAACACAGTTTCTTTGTTATGACATTTTTATTAAATTAAAAAAAAAAAAAAATGTTTTAATATAATTTTCTATACAACAAATACTTTTGCAGTTTGATGAATTTATAGTATATTTTGCAATTTGTTCTTATTTTCCTTTAGATATTTATTAAATATTTTTGTTTAAATAATAAAGAATTTAGAAATTTTTTTAATTTAATTATGAAATAATGAAGTGAGTAATGGAAAATAATATTGTAAATTTATGTTCTTTTTAGATTTTATTGATACAAATGTTGAGAATTCTATTAAAAAGTGTTAAGTTGGTTTAAAGGTATTTTGATTAAGAGTTAATGATAAATATTTGTAATTTAATTAAAACTATGTTGCTAAAAGTATGCTAAAAATATTGATAAATAGTGAGAACTATAAGAAATCTGGTCAAGTATATACTAGTTTAATATATAGTTTATCCAATAAGAAATCTGGTCAAGTATATACTAGTTTAATATATAGTTTATCCAATAGCCTGGTTTATGTAAAATTTAGAATATAAAAATCCAGGCAACTTTTTAAGTTCTTAAAACTCGCTCTGAACTATGCTGTATAAATTTTAAAATATTAAAAGTATGTTAAATTTCATATAGTTTTCTTTATCGTTTTTGGCAAATCTACTGGATATATTTAATTCACCCACCATAAGGAAAAAACCAACATCCACCTATAATTATTTAAATCTATTGTTATACCTCAAGTATTAGCGCAATTTTTTTTGTTATTGTTTTAAAATTATTCTTATTTTATGGCAACTCATCATGTCTTACATCTACTTAACACGGAAGTTAATAACAATATAATACAATAAAAGATTTTATGAACATTTTCTTTGAAGCCTAAACATGACTACATATTTTTTATTTTTTCCAAAGGACACTTGTAAATCTTTAAGTCTATTCTTTTGGCAATAACAACAAAATGTATGCCGTGTTTTTTCACATTTTTTTTATTCTTCTCAAAATTGTTTAACCCTTTTTTCTTTCTGCTATTTATATGTATGTGCAATATTTTTTCATAAAACAAAGTATTTATAAGTTCATTTGTTCATTGTGTCAGAATGCTAGAAACTGTAAAAAAAGGATAATATAGAAAACGGAAACAACAGAAAATCATCATGATTCTTTTGAGTTGGTATATGATTTTTTTAGATTCTACTTGCTGCAACAAAAACAACACAATATAAATGCATTAAAGTACACTTGACGCGACTTGTATCCTTTTAGCTACTTGTTCTTTAACTCAAACTTTCACAACAAAACAACTACTCTTGCAACCGTCTATATTTATAAAAATTCAAAATGAAAATAACAAAAAATATAGCAATTCAAAGTAGCTGTTAAGAGATGTTGATGATGTCCTGATTTTATTTTTATTTTTTTATTTTTTAGCATAAGAGAAAAAAAAATAAATAAAAATAATAAACAGACAATGATGATTTACATTAAAGTATGCTAGTTTTTTTTTTATAACATCATTAGTGCATAAATTACAAACAAAAACAAAATACAACACGTTAATTAAGAAATATATTATAAAAATATGCAATTAAATTGTTAATTAAGAATTTAAAATACGAAGGCAGCTACCAAATACATACGATGAAAGCTACTTAAAGCTATGCTACAGTTTCGTACCAAAATTGTAATCCAAAAAAATCTATGCTACATTTATTTTCATGATATAGACTACACTATAGATCAGGCTAAAGACTAGACTATAGGTCAGACTATAGATCACTATAAAAGATAGAATGTAGACGAGATTATGCACTAGACCATATTGTACTCTATAGACTATACTATAAACTAGATTATGTATTGGAATATAGACTGTAGTTAAAACTATACGGTAATTTCAAACCAGCACCGATTTTAATTAAATATAGCATATATAATCTACCTCTCTCTGCGCTTCATATGCTGTATTAACCTGCATCATATTGCTAAGAGTTCATATTCTATGAATATCTAGATTTGGGTACCCCGAGCTTTTTTGTCAAAAATTAGCAAAATTTAAACTTTAATAACTTTTATGTGCATTATCAGAATTTAACAAGCTTGATACCATTGGGAAGGATTGAGTTTCTTCTGTACCATAAAATCATAATAACTAAACATCTTTCCGGCTCAAGGACCTCTAAAACGAAAAAAAATCCTTTATCCCTAGATATTCTGAATAACGTTCTTTGAATTCTCACTATTTTTTTACATGATGTTTACAATTAATTTCTCGTTATAGTGTAAAAATTTCAATATGGGATCACAATAGGATCAGAAGTAACAACTATTCTTCTTTACTAACTAACACATTTTCTACAACATGTTAAGTGGTTTATATATATAACTATTGAAACACTAATTAAAATTTTAATACAAAGATCATTATTTATTGAAATAAGTCGCATATAACTCTGAACCCGAAAAAATAATTTTATATTATTTCAGAAGTTTCAGGAACACATTAACAGACCTTTAATCCACTGTAGCCCACTTTAAGAAATTCACCAAATTATTTGTGACGATTTTAAAATTTATTTACTCAAATTTGAAACATTAAGTTACAAAGGTAAAATCTACTGAAATTGTTCATGATAGGTTCATTATTTCACCTATACCCCACAAAACTTTTTTCTTCAGAATAGTGGTTTAAAGCATAAAAATATCTGAAATATATCATATTTATGTAATTCCAACAAACGTAAGTTTTACAAAAGTATAGACGTTGCACAAATTTTATAAAAATCGGTCCATAATTGATCATATCTTTCATGGAGTTTCCGCTGTCTAAAAATTACATAAAAGCACACAAATACCACATTAATGCTAACATCAATAAAAATTTTTATATATTTTAGTTGTATATAAGTATAAATCATAATACACAATTTAATAATATTTGAACATGGAACATTCCCGAAAAATAATTAAACTTGAAAAAAAAACTCACAAAAAAATCAATATCAAGATAAAATTTAACACAATCAAGTTTCGTGCAAGTAAAGATTGCTGCACTAAATTTCATAATGATCGGTCAATTACTAATCATGGCTTCCATATAATTCACATTCCCGAAAAATATTTAAACGTTCATAAATTTCACGTAAATGCCAATAATATATATGCATAAGGATCGCTCCACAATTGACCATAGGGTGCATATAAGGCCCTCTACCGATAATCATTTTATATATGTATATATAAAGAAACATGTAGGGTATTATATGGACGATATTGACCAACGGTGCTTGTTTTTATACACTCATATTTGTTTTGATACTAAATTTAAAATAAAATTATCATAACACTGAAAAAGATATTGTCAGTAAAATTGTATTAACTGCTATATGTAGACAAACTCTTACAACTTTTGATTCCACTGAGATCTCATTTTAAAATTTTTACACTATAATGACAAATTAATTGTAAATATCATGTCAAAAAGTAATGAAAATTAAAAGACTCTTTTTCAGAATATCCTAGGATAAAAGATATTTTTTCGTTTTAGAGGTCCTTGCGCCAGGAAGATATATAACTCTTATAATAAAGAGGAATATCAGTCTTTTCCATAGATTTTGTTCAAGCCAGATAATGCAAATAAAATTTATTTAACCTTAAACTTTGTTATTGATATGGAACTGATTCATACCCAATAAAATACACGTTGACCAGTTTAATAAACACCCCAAAATATAAAAATATCAAAGATATAAAATTTTTAAAACTATAATTTTTGGTCGAAATTTTTTGGAATCACACTATAATCAAGACTATAGACTATAGTTAAAACTATAGCCAGAAATACGGAATAATATTAAAACTATAGTCAAGAATATAGACTATAGTTAAAACTATGGTCAAGACTGTAGACTAAAGTTGAAACTATAATCAAGACTATAGATTATACTATAGCCGGGACTATAGACTAGATTATAGACTAGACTATAGTCAAGTCTATAGTCAAGACTATAGTCAGGATTATAGACAAGTCTATAGATAAGACTATAGACTAGACTATAGTCAAAATTATAGTCAAGACTATAGACTAGGATAGACTTTTGGCCAGATTATATGCTGGGCTACAGAGCAAACCATGGGCATAGAGCAGACTATAAAATAGACTAAGGTGTGCCTCTTTTTAATATTTTTTACATACGTTTGTCTCTTTATTATTTTCTAATATGGCTGAACTTGAACTTGTTGCTTTTTATCTGTCCGTCATGAAAACAATCTGTTTTATCTTTTAATAATTCATGACAATTAAAATAAATCATAATATGTTTTATTTTATTTCATATTTTTTCTATCAGCTAAAAATCAACCCCTTGAAAACAATTAAAATATTTTTGTAAAACAATTTAAGAGTACTTTACGCTAATTTACTTTTTTTGCTGTTGCTGTTGCATAAAAGTAACAATTAAATATATATGAAGACATGAACATCAAAGGGATAACAAAGCTCATTATCCTTGAAAAAATCATATAAAAAATTATGATTGTGCATAAATTAAGTCATTAACCAGGAAAAAAAAACAAAAGTGGTTTGTTTTTTTTTCATAATAATAAAAAGTAATAAGATAGACTGATTTCCCGCTAAATATTCTATCTTTAAATAAAAATAAAAGAAAATAAAATTATGATCATTTAAAGAACACAAACATCATTTTGCGTATAACGCCATATCCAACCCAAATGAGAAGTTATGCGAGTATTTATGCCTATACCATAACGTTGGCCACAGCTACGTCCATAACTGATTACACCCAATAGAAATAATCTCTGTTGTTGGCGTAAGATAACCGGGCCTCCAGAATCATATTGACAAGAATCTTGTGCCAAACCTCTATAATCATAAGTGCATATTTGTGAGGGCATTATAGTGTCATTGTATGCTTGTTGACAGTTAGGATTTGCCATAGTCATTAGTTGGATTTTTTGTAAAGTATTAGATTTAGCACCAGCAAATGATAAAGTTCCCCAGCCGGCCACGTCCACTGTAGAAAAAGGAAAATTCTCCAATCTGTTGAAAGATTTAGCAAAAATATTATTATTTTTTTTTAATTTCTTTAAGAGAAAACTTACTGTTGCCTCCAGGGCAGACAAATGGGACCCACGCCTTTAGACCATTCTATGGGTATTCTGGTTATCAATATAGCAATATCGTTGATTATGGAAGTGGCGGTAAATGTATAATCAGGATGATTTAAAATACTTTGTATGCGATATTGCATGGCGTAAGGGGTTTCATTATCTGTTGGATGATTTGAAGAAAAATATTTGTAGATAGTAAATAAAATAATAATAATAATAAATTTGTCTTACCTGCAAATAAATCATGATCTCCAGCATAG
The DNA here is from genome assembly GCA_932274085.1 of Protocalliphora azurea. NCBI lineage: Eukaryota > Metazoa > Arthropoda > Insecta > Diptera > Calliphoridae > Protocalliphora > Protocalliphora azurea. Next base: position 15,482,197 of record OW026521.1, on the reverse strand, counting down.
GCCATTATAAGATTGGGATCTGGATGAGAGCGTGTACAATGGGCAGCCGTTAAAATATGACGGTGACTCACTAAAAATATGAACTCACTTTTAATATTGAATCTAAATTTCATTTTATATATTTTAACCTATATTGCCACCACAGAATACCCTTTGTGGAGAAGTTACATCCCTTAAGGCCACCATGGAGGGAAATTCATTATGCCTTGCTTCCTGACCATTAGCTATGCGTGTACTAAAAGACCAACCACAATTACAAGGGGCTCGACGTGCCCTAGCCTGACAACTTAAACGGCCACGTAAGGGAGTGTTAGGACGTAATGAAGAATAAGCCAAGGCAATAGAACGAAAATTAGAAACTTGAGTGATTTGAGTCGAACGACAAAAACGTTGACCATCACGAAATTCTAAATCACCATTAAGGGAAATAAAAAAATATTCAGTGTCACAGCTATTGGGATACTAATGACAAAGAATTGTTTATTAAGAAATAAAAATATAAAAAAATCACATAACTTACCACTTCGAAGCTACAAGTTAAAATTACGATATGATCCAGAGGAGCAGTAATACGATGCCTGCAATTGCTACCCGGTTGATAAGCATTAGGAAAATTGGATGAGGTTATATTAAGTACATCTCGGTCGTTGGGCATTTCCATATCCATAGAAATACATTGTTGGGCTTGAGTTAAATCTTGATAAATTAACATAACCACTAGGCCTAGAACTTTAAGTGGAAATCTTATTAATGAATTTTTTTTTTTTTTGTTTCAAAATTTAAATTTATTACCAGTTTTATGATTTAAATACAACATTGCATTAAGATTGTTTTAAAATAACTGCTACAATTTATTTTTTTTTTAGTTAAAAAAAAATTTCGATATTCGCTTTATAGCTTTGGGTCGTTGTCTTTCTTATCTTTGTTTAAATAAATTGCTTAATTTTTATTAAATATTTATGTATGCACGATTAAATAATAAAAAAATAATGTTGTAATACTTAAAAGTTTGTAATTTTTTAAATTTTTAATTGGTAAATGTTTAAACAAAATTATGAAATTTTGTACGTTACTGATTTAAAATAAATAAATTTCAAAAAAAAAAAAAAAAGAAAGAAATATATATGTATATAATATAGGAGTGCTATGCAATAAAAAACCTTCAGTTTGTGAGAAAAGATCATAGTTTTGTTCTATTAATTTTTTTCATATCAGAGTTGCAAGTCTGTTTGCTAATGCTTAGAAATAATACGAAGTTATTTTTTATATGTTGAAGAAATAGAAAAAAAAAAAAAAAATAGAAAAAAAAAATATTGTAACAAAATTAAAAAAAAAAAAATCATTGTTCAAAATAATAAGAGTATTATCGTACGGCGAAATGTTTACGGATAAAAAGTTCTTATTTCTTAAAGAAACATTAATTTGTTTTTAATATTTTGTTGAATATCCTCTTTTTTTAATAACTGTGGCACATCTTCAAGGGCATAGAATCAACAAGGTCCTGACATCGCTTTAAGGGTATTTGCTCCCACGCTTCTTTAACTACGACCCATAAATCGTTTGAATTCAACGGCGATTTTTTTGCAACATATTTTTTAACGTCTCCCCACAGATACTCAATAGGGTTAAGGTCAGAAGACTGAGCCGGTCACGACATAACCTCAATCCTATTAACCAGAAACCAATCCTTTGCAAATTTACTCGTGTGTTTCGGATCATGATCTTGTTGAAATACCATTTTAAGTGGCATATTCCAATCTGAATATGAAAGCATCACTTCATCCAATATCTTGACATAAACATTCTTATCCATTATGCCATATCATCACTTTTGCACCATCATGTTTAACAGTTTTGTTATTTTGTTCTCTCCAAAAGGCTGTACTAATATTAATGTCGAGCTTCTTTCCTTTGTTCGTTTGTACTTGCTGTATCTTACAATAAGTCGGTCGTCCGCGATAATTATTTTGCGTTTACGGCCGTGAGTTTCTATTTTCTCTTTATAAAATAAAGCATTTGTTATCATTTGGTCGGATTATCCCAGGATTTCTCTTATTTCTCTGTAAGTTTTTCCCTTTTTTTGAAGATCCTTTATAAGAGCGCGTTTTTCTTCCGAACAGTGTTTTCCTCGTCCCACTGAATGCATAATTATCTTTACAATTTATAAAAAACGATTTAACGTAACTTTATCATACATACTATTCACTTTTATTTAAAAATAAAATCTAAAAAAAAACTTATTTTACAGAAATCTCTAACACTCCTATTTTTTGGTGACTCAGTTAGCTTAAGTATTTTTCGTAAGATTATTTTTAAATTCAACTTCTTACATTACATTGGAAGTATCGTTAAAATGGCGCGTGATTTTGAAGTTACCAGACCAACATGTTTTACATATAAAATATATGGCCCCACCACTACTATTATTTTGAACATATCTATATATATATATATATATATGTATATATATATATATATATATATATATATATATATATATATATATAGACTATACGGCTAAATAAAATAAATAGCTTGAAGTAGTCGATTATTTTAGTAGTGAATTTGTTGTATTTCTTCAAATAAATGCGGTAAGTAAAGAAATAATTTTTAAATTTAAGCTCCCTTTTCCCATTATAATGTTTTTATATTCTCTAAATTTGATTTTATGACAACAAATAAAATTTTGTAATTCTTTTACCATTATCAGCATACAAATTGCAAGATGTGGTGAGTTTCTTCAAAAAGTGGTGAATTTCTGAAAAGTGTCAAAAAATGCTAAAGTTATTAATTTTACAATATTTTTCTTATAACGTTTTACATGAAATGCCCAATAAATTGAGTTTTTTTTGTGGTGAATTTAATCAAGCACATTTTTCTTTCAGTTCTTTCGCTTACGTTGTTCCATTTTTGTTTAAAATTGCATGGCTAAGAATTAAAACTATTTTATTTAGAACATTTAGCACATAAATGATAAATTATAAGAACGTTAAGTGACGACAAGTGGTGGGTTAAATATTTCGTCGGAGATGATGTTTAATTTGTATTTTATGACCACAAATCAAAATTATTTACTTTTTTAACATTCAGCATAAAAATTGCAAATAAATTAAACGTTTTTCTAAGAGAGGTGAGTTTCTTCAAAGAGTGGTGAATTTTTGAAAAGTGCAGAAAAATGCCAAACATATTAATTTTAAAATATTTGTTCGTGAATGTAAATTAAAATTATTTAATTTCTGCATGAAACACTCATGAAAAACAGTTTTTAAGTGTGGTGAGAGAATTTCTCAAAATCGATAGAAAAATAAATTAAAATATTTTTGCATAGTAAATATAAGCATCTAAATGATGTATTTTTAAGTGTGGTGAGTTTCGTGAAGGAGTAGTGAATTTCTCAGAAGTGTGAAAATTGCTAAATAAAAAACGTAATTGCTGAAAAAGAATATTAAAGATCGTGTTTTTTTACAAATCGCTTGGCAACAAAAAAAGAAAGAAAAAAAAAAAGAAAAAAAAAAATATTTTTACCTAAAATTGTTTCACCAAAAATTCTATTTTCACAAAAAAAAAAAAAAAAAAATCTAATTTTTTACATTAAACAATTAACATAAAAAATTGCTTTATTTTACTAAAAAAAACGAAAGCTCACAAACATTTTGGTAATAAATCTATATTTAATTAACAACAGGTTTTTAAATACTTGAAAAATGGAATCAGTTTTGAAAGAAAGTTCAATTTCAGTGTTTATACGAAAAATTTGTTGTTAATTTGAAAATGTGTACAAAATTAACTACTAAAGCTGTCAAAATTATTTCTGTTACACGAAAAGATCGTAATTTTCTAATATATTACTTTAAAAATAAGTTTAAAGAAAAACTAATTTTTATACGTCTCTTGTGCACTTAAAAAATATGATTCTAAAAAAGTTTTTGTTTTCATAAAATATGCAATACGGTCTATATTTTTGAGCGTATGGGAACCAGTTTTGAGTCGAATTAATCTATGCATATGTTGCTATTAAAACTATTTTCTAGATTTGAAAAATTTCGCGTTATCTAGCCCGATTAATTCGAAAATTCCGTAAAAAAATTCATCAGTTTTGACAAATGCTATATATAGGGCGCATCTCTCATCTGAAAAAGATCTTTACTATCTATTCTTGAAGCCTTGTGTTTTGAAATATTTAAAAAATTATTTTTTTTTATTAAAAAAAATTGTGAGAAAAAACAAAAGAACCAGACCAGCAGCAATTTTTCATACTCATTTTAAAGTCTTGATTTTAATATTTTTTCACGGCTAGACGAATTGAGATAATTTATAAAAAATTTTAGCACTTTATTTTGGAATGTATTGGAAATTTTAGAATATTAAAAAAAATATTCACTACTTTATTACGGAAATTATGCGAGAAAACCCAAAAACAAATTCAAGGCCAAAAATTGAAAATTTCAAGGCTCAAATACGTTTTTAACCATAAGAGATATCATAGGTAAGTAAGCGTATTTTTTTCATTATCCAAACTACGATTTTTTGAAACTCTGGTTAATTTGACAGCCTGTAGCTTATCTCGTGTTATTACAGGGTAACTAAAAGATAACTTTGTTGAAAGCCCAGGTCCTTCCCTACGACTCTTTCTTACATTTCAATTCGACACAAAAGATAGAGATTTATTATTAATATTTTTGCTATCTGCCTCAGTGTGCGAAAAACATTATTAAAACAAAAATTCATCAAAAAAATTCCAAAATTTTCATCCGAATATTTTCACCATTCTCTTACTTTTACTTACAAAAAAAAAAAAAAAAACAAAAAAATAATAAAAAATAAATCAATAATAATTTTTAAATGTTCTTTTTTCACCCATATATTTTTTTTGAAAAAGGTATCTTTTCGATTAAAAAGTCGTTTCATCAAAAAATTCTGTATATACAAAAAATTATTTAAAAATTCTCACAAAAAAAAAAAAAAAAAAAAAAAATCATTCTTTTTTCCTGTAACAGTTTTTATTTACCAAAAATATTTTAATAAATTTAAAGCTTTCAGTTTTTAAAAAAAATTGGAGTGTTGTATATTTTTAGAAGTGGTGAGTTTCTTTAAAGAGTATTATTTATTTACTAAAATGTATGTCAATAATGAAAATTAGCAATGAAATAGTTTAAGGTGAGTTGTTCTTCAGAAATTAAAATTTTTTGAAAGATTTTGTTATTTTTAGAAATAATTCAAAAAGTGCAGTAGTAAAACTAAAAAGTATATTTTTATATCCTTCTAACTTAAATTAAAATTAAAATTTTTTGGTGTGGTGAGATTTTCTTAAGTGTGGTGAATTATAAAATTTGCCAAAAATAATCAAAAAATTATATTTGTAAGTTAATATGAAACAATGGTAGTGAGTTTTAATGTACTATGGGGCAAGATACTGGAATAAGTTGTATAAAAAAGAAGTACTGGACTTTCAAAATCGTTAAAAAAATATTTAAAAATGTAATGTTAATGTTTAAGTTGTAGATTTTAATCTGAACGTCATTCAATTATGGATATGGATAATAACATTTTTCATAAAGGTAAATTTTTTCAGAAATTATAAATTTTTTAAAGATTATAGAGTTAATATTATTTTTAGCAGTACTTCTTTCTAGACGAATGATAGTAAATATAAAAATATAATAGTTTTATTAAAAGCTTTTATATTATATAGAATTTCGGGTACAAGTAGGTAATTAAATCGATCCCATTGAAGGTACAGAAACTTCAAAATTTTCAATAATTTTCTTATTCAAATTTAAATGTTTAATTTGTAGATTTTAATCTAGACAAATTTTTTGATGTGGTGAGTTTCTTTGAGATATGGTGAATTTTAAAAGTTTGTCCAAATGCTGTGAAATTATATTAGTAATCAAAAATTTATATTTTCAAATTGATATGATACAATAATCGTGATTATGGAGCAAATTGAAAAAATATTGTGCATAAATTGGAAACCAAATTCATGCCGAACTTTCGAAATTTTTGATATTAAATTTTATATTAAAATTTATATATTTAAAATATCAAATTGAATTCTTAATCTCTTGGAAGATTGTGAATATATATAAAATTCTATTTTAGTGGGGTCATCTTTACCCGAAATGTAGTTTAAAGTAAGCAATTTGAATCCAGTGCTTTTGTTAAGTGTGATGAGTTTATATTTTTTTTAATAATAACATCTCTTTATTTCAAATTATATACTCTAGTACTAATTAATTTTTGGCATAACAACATTTTTACTGATTTTTAACCAGAATTTTTCTACATACTGACATTGCAAGTAGTATAACCAGTATTTTGATATATCCATTGCAAAAACGAAGTCACACGCGTATTAACGCCAACAGCATAACCACCTTGACCACAGCCTTTACCAATACTGATGATGCCCAACAAAAACTGACGATATTGTGTTAAAATGACAGGCCCACCTGAGTCAAATTGACAAGAATCTTTATTGGTGCCGGTGGAATCGTAAGTGCATAATTGGCTGGAATAAATTGGAGTTATATCCTGATAGGCTTGAGAACAGCTGTTATAATCCGTTACCATAAGTTTAACTTTTTGGAGAGTGGGCGAAGTGGGACCGGCAAATGATGTAGTACCCCAACCTATAACATCAACGTATTTATAGGCGAAAGAAGTGGTACTTAAAAATAGAGAAGAAAATGTTGGTTTCATCAAAAAAATTGTTTTAAGAATTCGTCAGACTTACGCACTTGATGCTGGAGGCAAACAAATGGGACCTACACCTCTAGACCACTCTATGGGTTTAGAGGTTACCAATATGGCAATATCATTATTAACAGGATAATCAGTGTAAGAAGGATGTTCAATAATTTGTGAAATCGAATAAACAGCTGAGTACTTAGTATCAGAGGCTAAAATAAACATTATTTTAATTATTTAGAAAAATTTACATTTAACCAGAAAAACTTACTAGAGTCTAAATTATGACGTCCTACTCGAGCTTCTATATAATTAGGATTAGGTTGAACCAGTGTACAATGGGCAGCCGTAAGTATATGATAATGGGATACTAAAAAAGAAACAGATTAATAAATATGATTTTTTATCTTTAAGATATTGTCAAAATCTTTACTTATAGCTCCTGCACAAAATGAGGCCTGATTTGTTGTTTTATCCTTTAAAGCCACCATTGAGGGAAATTGATTTATTGAGGTCTCTTGGCCATTAACAATTTTCGTAGTAACCGACCAGCCGCAGTCACAAGGTTGAGGCTGAGCATACAATTGACAACGAAAATTGCCATAAGAACCATTAGATACATAGGCCAAAACTGCCGTACGGAATATAGTTTGTCGTATAAATGAACCAGAGCCACAGAACTGTTCAGAGCCTCGAAGTAAGAAATCACCATCACGAGCCAAATAAAAATACTCGGTACTGCAGCCATTGGCAGCCTGTGATAGAAATTAATTAAAAATTGTATAATTAAGAATTAAATTATATTTTAAAAAGAACAATGCTTTAATTTTACCTTGTCTAAATTAATGGTACAATTAACTGTTATAACATGGTCTAAAGGTGCCACAAATTTATAACGACATGATGTGCCAGAGGGATAGGAATTTGGATAGTAGGGTGATTCTAGATAAGAATAGCCACTTTTTATGTTAAATATGTTATCACAACCATTAAATAAAGCGGCTTCTGTGCTAGGGTTAAAGGTAGATATAGCTACTAGGAGGCACAGAGCTAAAATGAGAACAAAACCGAAATAAATAAATAAATAAGTTATAAGTGGCCATTAAAACAGGCTTTTTAGTTTTTATTTCATCATTACCTTTAGTGTATTTAGAGTTAAAAGGTAGGTCATAATATACCACTTTTAAGGTGTGGTAAGTTTCTATAAAGTGTGGTGAATTTCTCAAAAAAACTATGAAAATTTTACAAAAGTAGATTTTATAACAATTAAGGAAACTTAAATAAATTAAATTCAGTGTTAATTTATGACTTGATTCTAAGAAAAATACATGTAGATAGTTCTTGTAAATCTCCAAAAAAAAAAACTGTTTAGACGTGTAGGTTATCTTTTTTAGTTTAAGTGATACTAAGGTCGAAGCAAACTTTACCCACATTTTTGGCTTAGTTTATTTTAAGTTTTTTAAACTTGAGGGCCTTAATTTAGGCCCAAAAATTTTTGAAAATATCTATGGAGGATCATAATTAGTCATAATAAATTGCGGTGAAATCTTTCCCGACCATGACCTGAAAAACTTAAAATTTGGATTTTAACCATTTTTGAAATTCTGGCACAATGTAGATAAACTTATTTTAAAATCAAGGAATTAAAAAAAACTCCCACTTTTTCGTAATAAAATACCCAAAATCCCAGTCCTGGGAAAAATTATTTCAAAACTTGACATTAATATACTTTTCGTGTGTTTAACCAACATATGGGGGTATATAGCTAATATACTTTTTTGTTGATCTTGGCTTTGATATTTGGGAATTTTTCCAAAAAATTTAAAAAACTTTTTCAAAATTGACAAAGTTTGAACAGGGCTTGGGGGAAAACTGTTGCCCAAACTGCCTAATAGTTCACTTTGCACGCATTCACGTTAAGATTGTTTTTGAAAGCATTACAAAAATTTTGTAGTCCCGAATAAAAAAACAAATCATGTTTCTTAAATTTGTTCTCACACTATCAATTTTAAGCATAAATTTTTATCAATTTTTACAGATGCATAAAATTTTTACATTTTAAAAATTTTTAACGTTTCTTTGACTCGGAGGTGTTATTTATTAAAAAATTCTGTTTACGCGATAATTTGGGCAATTTCTGTAAAAGTGGTGTTTGTTAATAGCAAACTAGCAAAATTTAAAAAATCGTAAATTTTGGTTTAATTTTTTATTAACGCATATCTTTTCACCAGATAGTAAAACGGTTATTTGTTAAACAACATATGAATTCCTTAAGTGTTTATACTCGTAGCTTGAATCTAAAGGATGTAAATTGTCAGTGCAAAACTGAAATAAATCAAAAAATCTTCGAAAGTTTCAATTTATTTTTTTATATATTTTTTTAAGTTTAAATGGGTGTATTTCCTTGAGATTTTAGGTGAATGATAAAATTTTTGATTTTTTAGTTATTTTGTTAGGTCTTCTAAAATGCATCAGCAGATTTTCTGTTTTTAAAACAAACATTAAAAATACAAGATACATAAATGAAAATTTTTGAAATTCCTTATATATAATCTGGATTCTTGAGAAATTCTAAGAGGATCTAGGATCTATAGAGCTTAGGTCGGACCACCTAGGGGGTTGAATTTTAGTTCAAATATTTTTCTTATATAAGGTTTGTTTGGTATTGAAAAAGGGCAAAATCGGTGTTGAAAAAGGCAAAATCGCAAAATTATGGTCCAAATGCTAAAAAAAACTTTGTGTCCGTCGTAACTCCAGTTCATACTTTTTTGCCGATATTTTTTAAATAAAAGCATGTAAGCCATGCTTACATAGTTCAAGGATCGATGTAAACCCGGAAACCAAAAATGTGCGTGATCCGACCACTTTATTGCCTACCCCCTATATAAAGTGATATTTTAAATTAGGGTGCACAAATATTTGATATTGGTATAATAGATTCATCTAAGTCGAATATAATATTTTCTCACTTGTTTATTTTATGGATTAGTCCAGTCAATAGTTAAAAATAATAAAAATTTTTATTTCTTGTTTAATAACACGATGATACAGCGAAAAATCACTCAAGAAATGGCATATCGTACGTTATAGGCCTTCTTGAGGATATCGTAAATCAGTTTTAAAAATTTGCAATACAGCTCCAAAATTTCGAGTTATGCACATAAAACTATTTTTGGGAAGATTTTTATATAAGATTCCTAATTCTGTATTATTTTGTTGATTTTTCTTTTTTAAACTTTTTTGAAAAGTAGAAGAAACGGGCCGTACACATTTGTAATGTTATGTAATATATTAATTTGTTTGTTACATTTGTTATGTTATATAATATATTAAAATTAATATAATTAAAATCTAATTTTTAAACAACATCTAGAAAAACTAAATGTTTCCACAAATTTTCGAATTTAACTGCGATTTATTGCAATTTTTTCTATAAATACCTATAAAGCGAAGCAAAATTTTTAAAGGCATAGAAAAAATTGTTTGTATTTTAAAATTTGGCAAAAACTGTAGAACTTATTTGATTTTATCTGTAATAGCTTACTTAAACTTCCAATATATTTCTAAAAATTAAAAATACTTTGCCTAGAAATATATGAAACATTTCTTCAAAATGTTTCGAAAAAGAAAATGGAAATAAATTTAAAAATGGTGAATAAATCATTACTTAATTTGAGTGCACATAAAATATTGTTATACCGTTTAAAAGCTACGTCTTTCTGCTTTCTAAATCAATTTAAGTATTTTAAATTGACTTTAAATTTATGAAGCTAAGAGATCTATAGTGCAGGACCTACCTTAAAATATCAAATATTCAAATATTGCAAATATCTGTAAATTTAGGGGGTGTTTCGAAAATTTGAAAATTGTTTTGTGATGCCCTCAAGAAGGTCTACAGTCAACACTAAATAGTTTTCCGAGTGAAAACAAAATGTGCCATTTTGTAGCAGCATGTAATTTTTTGAGATTTGTAAAGAGATTTGTAAAGAAGATAAATTTATCCGTTTTAGTGCTGTAATGAATTTTAAAAATGTGTTGATATTTTCAACAAATATTCACCATTTTGCAAAAATCACTTAATATTAACATTTAATTTTTATTAATAATTTTGCTGTCTTGATTAAGTCTTAATGACTTCTAATTAATTTTTCTAAAATTTTTCATAGTTTTTATTATTTTTTAATTTTTCTTAAGATGTTCATTAATTTAGTGTTACTATTAATACTCTTAGGCACGTAATCATTTCGCTTTTATATCGTGTTTTAAGTTTCTTTAATTTTATATTTAATTACCTTTTAAATTCCGCGTTACTTTTAAACCGTTCGACATTTTGTTAACAAATGACAATTATATTTCTGCTAAATTGTTTCAATTTTATAACACTTTTAAGACACTTGTATTTGTGTATAATTTTTGTTATTGTTCTTATTGTTTTATTTTTTGCTTAATATAAAAATTAGATTTGATATTTTAATTCTAAGAAATAAAAAAAAAAAACAAATACAAAATTACTTTAGGGCCAATAAACATTGTGGTTTATTAGCATACACAATATTTGCAATACTTCAGTTAAGATAAATATCTAAGACTAGGGAAATGAAACAAGACTAAGATTTTTCCACTCCATAATACTTTAATTTAAATAATTCTTTCAATTTCTCAAAATGAAAAAAGAATAAAAAAAAAATAAATAGCACGTTTTGATTAATAAAATAAAATTTACTTTCTTTATAAAATTTAAAAAAATTTTAATTTTCTGGTATTTTTTTAAAGTAGCTAATAGAGGTTATGACTTTTTGCTCGATTATATGGCTGATGTTTAAACAAATGTTTAATATTGATTGATTTGTTTTGGTGGTGGTATTTATATTTAAAATAACTGTTAAGTTAAATATATAACTTTTATTTTCTTTTTTAGTTGTTTTTGTAATTTTAATTAACATTTGTACAAATATTTATGTGTACTTACAGAACGATTACTTCATAACGTCATAATCATCAACAAAATGTTGTGAAAAACAAAAGTGCCTATATCATGGGGGTTTGGAAAACAATAACATAAAATTAAAATTGATTAAGTGAAAACGAATTTTGAATACCTTAATACATATGAAGTGATTTGCTAAATAAGTAGGCTTTTTTGAAACTGATAAGTTTTATTTAAGTTTTTTAAATAAAATTTTTGAATTTAATAAAATTTGTTTATAAAATAATGAAATTTATTAAAAAGAAAAATACTTTTTTGTAAATTGAATTGTTTTTGAGGTGTGGTGAGTTTCCAAGAACATTCACCATACTAAGAAAATCATTTAAAATTCTATTTTATTATACTGTGTTTAAAAGCAATATGGTGGTGAGGTGTGTTGAGTTTCACCAACTTAAAAAAATCACTCTAAATTAAAACTTGTTAAATTTTGTTTTAAATTTATTAATTTTTAAGGTGTGGCACGCTCCGAGAAAAAAATATTTAAAATTCTATTTTAAATTATTTTTTGCATTAAAGTAATTAGTTTTTGAAGTGTGGTGAGATTTTAACAAATGAAAAAATCACTTAAAATGTAAGTCTTATTAGATTTAATAAAATGTGTGAAAAAATAGTGATATTTGTTTTAAAATAATAAATTTTTTGAGGTGTAGTCAGTTTCGGACAATATTAACCTCTTGACATTTTTCAAGTAGTTTTAAAATTTATTACTTCTTGTTAGTTATTACTTATTTAATGTTTGTATATTTTTTTATTCGTTTATGAATGAAGCATTTTTAATGTGGTTAGTTTTCAAAATAGTGTGGTGAATTATAAAAATTATTCACCATTATTTAAGAATCACTTAAAACTAAAATTTATTTTATTTGAATTAAGATTTAATAGTTTTTTTTATGAGTCTTTATGATTTTTTTACCCTGGATATTTTTAAAAAATATTCAGTTTTAAAAATTTTTCACCATTCTTGGAAAATCATTTAAAATTTTGATTTATTCATCTTATATATATATATATATATATATATATATATATATATATATATATATATATATATATATATATATATATATATATATATATATATTACTAGGTATAGAAAACATTTATCTAGTTTTTATTTTTACTGTTTCTGAGGTGAATTTTTGTGAGTTCCCGATATTATTTTCCATACCTGGAAAATGCGTTAATTTTGCAATATTTTTTATAACGTTTTACATGAAATGCCCAAGAAGTAGAGTTTTTTGTGGTGAATTTAATCAAGCATATTTTTCTTTAAGTTCTTTCGTTTACGTTGGTCCGGTTTTGTTTAAAATTGCATGACTAAGAATTAAAACTATTTCATTTAGAGCATTTAGCATATAAATGGTAAATTATAATAACGTTAAGTGATGACAAGTGGTGGGTTAAATATTTCGTCGGAGATGATGTTTAATTTGACTTAATTTGTATTTTATGACCACAAATCAAATTTATTTACTTTTTTTTAACATTCAGCATAAAAATTGCAAATAAATTAAACGTTTTTCTAAGATAGGTGAGTTTCTTTAAAGAGTGGTGAATTTTTGAAAAGTGCAAAAAAATGCCAAAAATATTAATTTTAAAATATTTGTTTGTGAGTATAAATTAAATAAGTGAGTATAAATTAAATAGGTGAGAGAATTTCTTAAAATCGATAGAAAAATGAATTAAAATATTTTTGCATAGTAAATATAAGCATCTAAATGACGTCTTTTTAAGTGTGGTGGGTTTCTGGAAGGAGTGGTGAATTTCTCAGAAGTGTGAAAAATTGTTAAATAAAGAACGTAATTGCTGAATATTAAGAAAGAATATTAAAAATCGTGTTTTTCACAAAAAATTTCTTGGCAACAAAAAAAAAAAAAAAAAAAAAAACAAAAAAAGAGAGAAAAAAAATTTTTTACTAAAAATTGTTTCACCAAAAATTCCATTTTCACAAAAAAATCTAATTTTTTACATTAAACAATCAGTATAAAAATTGCTTTATTTTCACTAAAAAAAAACGAAAGACTTTATTTATTTAGTAGCCAATAAAATTAAAATTTCTTACAGGTTATTCTTGAAGCTATTTACAATAAAATATTTTCATAATCATTCAATAACAAAAACTTATTATTTAACTAAGTTAAAAATACTCCTCTTAATGCGGATTGGATTTAATGAGAAATCAATATATGGATAAAAACTGTTGAATTGATTGCATATAGGTCTCATGGGATCAAAGTTGGTATAATTGGTTCGAAAATATTTTATTTTTAAAGGAGTATAATTTCTACTTACTACTACTTACTTCTACTACTTTCAAGAGTAGGAAGATCAATAAGCTGTAATCGACTTTCATATGATGGTAAATTAATATTAGGATTCCATGGAAGCTTACGAAGACAGAATAAGAGAAATTGTTACTGAACCGATTCAATTTTCTTTATATGAACTTCGTATTGAGGATCCCAGACCACGGAAGCATATTCCAGGATTGATCTTACAAGAGATATGAAAAATTGCTTGGAAACGTAAGGATCATTAAACTCTCTTCCCCAATGCTTGAGGAAACCTAGAACTCCTTTTACCTTATTAACAATTTGCGAAACGTGTTAATTAAGGGATAGTTTATAATCAAGCAACACACCCAGATCAAGAAATTCTTCGACTAGATCAAGTTGATATTCATTTATTGTGTACCTACAGAGTACTGGACTTCTTCTGTAGAACATCATGTGTTTACAATTTTGTTAAATTCAGATCCATTATATTCATCATACACCAATCATAAAGATTGTCAAGATCTGATTGGAGTAAGGAACATTGATGGAATCGTTAAAGCTATGGAACAGCTTTACATCATCAGCATAAATTAATATTCTCGAAATCTTAATGCAAGCTGGTAAATCATTTACTTTGTCGAAAGCTTTACTAAAATCTGTGTATATTGCGTCTGTCTGTAAACCGGAATCAAATGCAGTTATAACTGAAGTTGCGATCTCCAAAATGTTAGTATTAGTGGAACATTCTTTTCTAAATCCATGCTGAAATGGCGAAAGATTACATACAACTTGATGCGAAAGGATTTCAGTAACTATCTTTTCGAAAATTTATGGAATAATACTTAATTTAGCAATACCTTTATAATTGGAAATGTTGGATCTGCTTCCGGATTTAAACAAAGGTATAATATAAGATTTCCTCCAAAATTCAGGGAAGTAACCACTAAATATTGATATGTTGAATAAGTAGGTTATTGGAGATATAAGAGAATATAAACATTTTATAAGAACACGCTTGGAACACAGTCAGGTCCACATTTATCAGAATATTTTAAATTCTGTACAGCTCTCAGAATTTACGAACTGGTAAAAATATTTTAGATTATTTTTAAAGTTTCTTTTCACTTTAAAAAGATAATTATTGTAACATTTAATATTTTCCGAATTGTAAACTGATCTTGATATGGAGTATCTCATATAATCAATAGATATACCGGATTTTTTATATTTTCTATAATGTTTGTTTTTCAATTTTTTCAAGGCATTGAGCTGCTTTGTATTCCAAGTCCATCCATGTGCAATTTTTTTTTCGTCATTGGTATTGATTTCTTAAAACATTTAAAGGGCATACTTTATTGTAAGGAATATATTCAAACCAGTTTTCAGAACAAAGTAAGTGATTTAATTTGGAATAATCAGCTTTGCTAAAATCAAAAACCATCTCATCATTTACATTGGATTGTAAAGATATCTTTGTTTCGACGTATACACTTATTTCAAGAGTGGGATGATATGCATCTTTAGGTGTTAATAATGGATTAATGAGAAGAATATTAAATTCTTCAGGTTGATCAACAAATACAAGATCAAGTAATTTGCCAAGCTTGTTTACTATGCTGTTAATTTGGAATAGTCCTAAATCAGCAATAGCATCCAGTAATTCAATAGATGTTTCCAATATTATTGATGGGCTTACAAAGCATAAATCAGAAGTTTCGCACCATTTAATATTTGAAATATTAAAGTCACCAAGAACAATTATGGAGTCTCCAGGTTTGGATTGATTAGCTACAAATTGTATCGCGTTTGCATGTTGTTCATAAATTTGAATGTTTGACGCAGGAGGAATATAAGAGCAAGTTATAAAAATTTTTCTAAATTTGGCTTTAACACATACGGCGATAAATTCAATATTTTGATCATTGTTAAGAATTATTTCTTCTGAAGGAAAAATAGTTGAGACAGAAATCAAAACTCCCCTACCTTCTTTACACACTCTATCACGTCTATAGAT
Source organism: Protocalliphora azurea (assembly GCA_932274085.1). Classification (NCBI taxonomy): domain Eukaryota; kingdom Metazoa; phylum Arthropoda; class Insecta; order Diptera; family Calliphoridae; genus Protocalliphora; species Protocalliphora azurea. The sequence goes on along the minus strand of OW026521.1, from coordinate 15,466,230 downwards.
TTGAAATTTACTGCACATTATTGCAGAATTATGAATTTCTTTATCAGATTTATTTCGGAGCCACGTTTCAGTGAGTACAATGATATTATGCTCCATATCAAAACTCTCTAAATAAAGGGATTTTAACTTTGTGTTCATATCGCTAATATTTTGGTATGCGATGGAGATAGCTGAGAAGTTGTAATCATTTTTTTGGACAAATATTAATATTTAACGGATTATTTAATTCAATTAATTTTTTGGATTTTGATCAGAAGCCCTTGGAAGAATTACGTTATTATCATCACGATAAATAAATTGTCGAACAATTGTATTTTTTGGCCAAAATTGTGGATTAACAAGACGATCAAAAATACTTTCTGGGACAATTATTTTAAATGAAGCTCTATTGCGCGCATTTATCTTGTAAATTTGGATATCATTATAATCTTCGATGCCAAGGTTCATTTTAATATAGAATTCAAGATCATTTATTGTTTTATCTACTGAAAAACGGCTAGCAAATATGGTTTTCCTTGGAGCAATAATTTTTAAAGGCTTTGGAGTTACTGTTGTAAACGAATTTACAAGAGGATTGTTGACGACATTTAAATTAGTTGGGATGTTTGACAATGAGGGAGTTAATAAAATAAGTTCTGTAGGCTTACTGGTAGCAAGATTTGGAATCATGGGCAAGTTCGATAAATTAGATACCGCAGGAGTAACTAAAGTAATAATTGGAAGTATTTGAAGCATGATGAGGCGGAATAAAATTATTTGAATTAGGAGTTACAACAGCAGTAGGACAACTACTTGTATTTGCGGTTGGTAACGGGATAGAATCATTATTAGTAGTAATAACCCCTGTATTTTTAGGAATGCCAGGGGGTATTGATGATGACTTAGCAGTTCTTTTACGTTTTGGTCTCGGGGAAGCAGCAAAACTATATAAATTTGTGAATTTAGAAAAAAGTTCACCATATTTAGTTAGTTTTCCTTGTAGAGAAGAATAATCTTTTTTAATTCCATCGAACTCAGCTTTATAGCTTTTGAAAAAAAATTGTAAAATTCAATGCCAATTACTCTGCAATTTGGACAAGTCCACTGTAAGTTTTTAGCATAGTCAGATAATGCATCAGCATCACGAGCTTTAAGGCCACTACATTTTAAGTGGTAATTTCCCAAACACAACCAACAGGAAACTATAAGTTCTTCTCCGGATACACTGAAGTTTTTACTCATACAGTCCATCTCAAACTTTATTAAGGACACACACCAATGCAAATAATTATCTAGGATTAAAACCAATAATATGTAATTAAATGGCAACACAGCAGATAATTAGCAAGGACACTAATTATAATATTGATCTTTGTAATGGAAAACGGAGTGGTAATATTAAGGAAAATATAAAACGGAGATGTTTTATCTGACAGTTGCTTTATTTGACAAATACCAAATGTATGTCAATGAATATACAAAAACAAATTCATGCATTATATTATATTATTGTTGTTGTTCAAAACAATAAATAATACAAATTTAATTAAGATTTAATTGCAAATCCAATTCAATGAACTTCAATATTCTGCATTCAAGATTTATATGTGGAACATTTATCTTAAATAAAATAACCACAAAAGGAAATTATAGATGGTGTTTTTAATTGAAAAAGTTTATAAAATCACAACACAAGAATTTTCACAGCCGAAACTTCACAAGGTTACCAGACACAAACATTTTGGTAATAAATCTATATTTAATTAACAACAGGTTTTTAAATACTTGAAAAAATGGAATCTGTTTTGAAAGAAAGTTCAATTTCAGTGTTTATACGAAAAATTTGTTGCATATTTGAAAATGTGTACAAAATTAACTACTAAAGCTATCAAAATTATTTCTGTTACACGAAAAGATCGTAATTTTCTAACATATTACTTTAAAAATAAGTTTAAAGAAAAACTAATCTTTATACGTCTTTTGTGCACTTAAAAAATATGATTCTAAAAAAGTTTTTGTTTTCATAAAATATGCAATACGGTCTATATTTTTGAGCATGTGGGAACCAGTTTTGAGTCAAATTAATCTATGCATATGTTGCTATTAAAACTATTTTCTAGATTTGAAAAATTTCGCGTTATTTTTTCTCTAGCCCGATTAACTCAAAAATTTCGTAGAAAAATTCATCAGTTTTGACAAATGCTATATATAGGGCGCATCTCTCATCTGAAAAAGATCTTTACTATCTATTCTTGAAGCCTTGTGTTTTGAAATATTTAAAAAATTATTTTTTTTTTATTAAAAAAAATTGTGAGAAAAAACAAAAGAACCAGACCAGCAGCAATTTTTCATACTCATTTTAAAGTCTTGATTTTAATATTTTTTCACGGCTAGACGAATTGAGATAATTTATAAAAAATTTTAGCACTTTATTTTGGAATGTATTGGAAATTTTAGAATATTAAAAAAAATATTCACTACTTTATTACGGAAATTATGCGAGAAAACCCAAAAACAAATTCAAGGCCAAAAATTAAAAATTTCAAGGCTCAAATACGTTTTTAACCATAAGAGATATCATAGGTAAGTAAGCGTATTTTTTTCATTATCCAAACTACGATTTTTTGAAACTCTGGTTAATTTGACAGCCTGTAGCTTATCTCGTGTTATTACAGGGTAACTAAAAGATAACTTTTTTTTGCTATCGGCCCCAGTGTGCGAAAAACATTATTAAAACAAAAATTCATCAAAAATGTTTTAATACTTGTTTCCAAATAATACTTTTTCATTCGAATATTTTCACCGTTCTCGGCTTTTACTTACAAAAAAATAATAAAAAATAAATAAATAATTTTTACATGTTCTTTTTTACCATTTTTTTTTTTTTTTTTTGAAAAAGGTATCCTTTTTATTAAAAAGCCGTTTATATACAAAAAATTATTTAAAAATTCTCACAAAAAAAAATCATCTTTTTTCCTCTAATAATTTTTATTTACCAAAAATATTTTAATAAATTTATAGCTTTCAGTGTTTAAAAAAAAATTGAAGTGTTATATATTTTTTGATGTGGTGAGTTTCTTTGAGATATGGTGAATTTTAAAAAATATGTCAGAATGCTGTGAAATTATATCAGTAATCAAAAATATATATTTCAAATTGATATGATACAATGATCGTGATTATGGAGCAAATTGAAAAAATGTTGTGCATAAATTAGAAACCAAATTTATGCCGAACTTTCGAAACTGTTGATATTAAATTTTATGTTAAAATTTATATATTTAAAACATCAAATTGAATTCTTAATCTCTTGGAAAATTGTGAATATATATAAAATTCCATTTTAGTGGGGTCATCTTTGCCGGAAATATAATTTAAACTAAGCAATTTGAATCCAGTGCTTTTGTTAAGTGTGATGAGTTTATATATTTTTTTTAATAATAACATCTCTTTATTTCAAATTATATACTCTAGTACTAATTAATTTTTCACATAACAAAATTTGTACTGATTTTTAACCAGATTTTTCTACATACTGACATTGCAAGTACTATAACCAATATTTTGATATATCCATTGCAAATACGAGGTCACACGCGTATTAAAAGCATGATTACCTTGACCACAGCCTTTACTAATATTTGTGATGCCCAACAAGAACTGGCGATGTTTAGTTAAAATAACAGGGCTACCTGAGTCAAATTGACAATAATCTTTATTGGTGCTGTTGGAATCGTAAGTGCATAATTGAGTAGAATAAATTGGAGTTATACCCCGATAGCCTTCAGAGCAGTTTTTATAATCCGTTACCATAAGTTCAACTTTATGGAGAGTGGTCGAAGTGGGACCGGAAAATAAAGTAGTACCCCAACCAACAGCGTCAACGTATTCACCTATGAAGTAATTGGTACTAAAGAGAAGAAAATTTTGGTTTCATAAAAAAAATTTGTTTTAAAAGTTCGTCAGACTTACCCATTTAATGCTGGAGGCAAACAAATGGGACCCACACCTCTAGACCACTCTATGGGTTTAGAGGTTACCAATATGGCAATATCATTATTAACAGTATAATCGGTGTAAGAAGGATATTCAATAATTCGTGAAATCGAGTATACAGCTGAGTACTGAGTATCAGAGGCTAAAATAAAAATTATTTTATTTATTTGGAAAAATTTACATTTAACTAGAAAAACTTACTAGACTTTAAATCATGACTTCCTACTCAAGCTTCTATATAATTAGGATCAGGTTGAGCACGTGCACAATGGGCAGCCGTAAGTATATGATAATGGGATACTAAAAAAGAAACAGATTAATAAATACGATTGTTTTATCTTTAAGATATTGTCAAAATTCTTACTTATAGTTCCTGCACAATATGAGGGTCGATATGTTGTTTTATCCTTTAAAGCTACTATTGAGGGAAACTGATTTATTGAAATCTCTTGGCCATTAACAATTTTCGTATTATCCGACCAGCCACAGTCACAAGGTTGAGGCTCAGCATACAATTGACAACGAAAATTGCCATAAGAACCATTAGATGCATAGGCCAAAACTGCCGTACGGAATGTAGTTTGTCGTATAAATGAACGAGAACCACGGAATTGTTCAGAGTCTTGAAGTAAGAGATCACCATCACCAGCAAAATAAAAATGTTCTGTACTGCAGCCATTGGCAGCCTGTGAGAGAAATTAATGAAAAATTGTATAATTAATAATTAAGTTATATTTTAAAAAGAACAGTGTTTTAATTTTACCTTGTCTAAATTAATCGTACAATTAACTGTTATAACATGGTCTAAAGGTGCCACAAATTTATAACGACATGATGTGCCAGAGGGATAGGAATTTGGATAGTCGGGTGATTCTAGATAAGAATGGCCACCTTTTATGTTAAGTGTATTATCACAATAATTAAATAATGCGGCTTCTGTGCTAGGGTTAAAGGTAGATATAGCTATTAGGAGGCAGAGAACTAAAATGAGAACCAAACCGAAATAAAATACTCTTTTAGTACTTTTAAATAAATAAGGTGGCCATTAAAACAGGCTTTTTGGTTTTTATTTTCCAATAACATTACTTTTAGTGTTATAGTTAAAAGGTATGTCACTTTTAAGTTGTGGTGTGTTTCTATAAAGTGTGGTGAATTTCTCAAAAAAACTATGAAAATTTTACAAAATTAGGTTTTATAACAATTTAAATTAAGGGAACTTAAATAAATGAGTACACTGAGTACGGGTTACTAAAAATTTCTTTTTGTTTTGGACGGACACTTATTGTGAAACAAAGAAATAAAACTAATTTAAAAATCTGCTTTCATATTAAAATTGCTTTTATCATTTTTTTAGAAACTAATTTTAAATAAAAAGATGTAAATTCGTTTTTTTTTTGCGAAAATCTGATTTTTTTGAAAGAAATTTTTGGTGCAAAATTGCATTATTAATTAAAGATTGACTTTTTGTTGGAAAATGGAATCTTATATATATTTTTTCCTGAAAAATTGAATTGTAGATAGAGAAATAGGTGTAAAATTTAATTTTTGATGAAAAATTGAATTTTTGGTGCAACTTTTTATTTTCGGTGAAAAGCTGAATTTTAAGTGAAAATTTTAATTTCTATTAAAATTTTGAGTTTTTGTGAAAATTTAAATATTTAGTAAAAATATGAATTTTGGCGAGAATGTGAGTTTTTAGTGAAAATTTAAATTTTTAATAAAAATTCAAATTATTAGTGAAAATTTGAATTTTTATTGAAAATATGAATTTTTAGTGAAAGTTTGAATATTTAGTGAAAATATGAATTTTTAATGAAAATATGAAATCTTTGTAAAAATTTGATTTTTAGTAAAAAAATTTAAATTTTTAGTGAAAATTTGAAATTTTAGTGAATATACAAATATTTAGTGAAAATTTATATTTTTAGTAAAAATTTGAATTTCTAGTGAAAATTCTTATTTTTGATGAAATTTGTCTTCTATTAAAAATTGAATTTTTAGTTAAAAAATATCATTTTTGGAAATTATTTTATTTTTGGAAATTTGGTTTTAAATATAAATCAAATTTCTAGTGAAAAGTGAAACTATTTGTGATATATTTATATTTTTGGAAAAAAATTTAGTTTCCCCTCTAAAATAGATTTTTAATTAAAAAATACTTGTTTTGATGAAAAAATCGAAAAGTTGAAATCGATTTTTTGGTTTGAAAATTGTCGAGAAATCGACTTTCTTGTTGCCAGATAGTCGAAAATAGTCGGAAAAAGTTCAAAATAGTCGGAAAACGAAATAGTATGGTAAAAACATATTTTTGTATGAAACCAGCATTTTAATTTCATATATTGTTTATTAATTAATCAATGTATTTATTTGCGTTGTATATCTTTTACGTGTTTAAAAGACAAATAATCAAAAATAATCAAATTTCATTCCCTTTGTAAGTTGTGGAGGTTTAAAATATAAAAAAAAAAAATCTTAGAAATAAAGGTTTTGCTTAATTAAAACCAAAAGAGCGTGATTTTAATAGAACTTCTAAGGTGCTATCAGTACATGTCAAGACTACTACAGCATTTTCAATATTTATAGAAATACACTGAAAAGAAAAAAAATTCTTTTTTTTTTTTGCACAGTTTCGTTTATTGGTTAAGAATCCCTAAAAATTATGAGTAATAATAGATATATTTTAGGATAGTTTGCTGAAAAAAAGTAAGTGAATATCGATACTAGTTAGGAAAATATAGTCGTTTAAACATTACTACTCATTACAATATTCCTAACAAATACCGCGATTTTAATTTATTTTTTTTAAAGTGATAAGTTTTACATCGAAAACAGTTATTATTATTTTAAAAATCGAACTATAATGTGAAATATGTGGTGCTGATTTTTTTAAGTTAAGAACATTTTTTGACGACCACTGAATTTTAGTGTTAAGCAAATAAAATGCTTTCATTTGACATCAATATTAACGTAATATATTCTTCGCGGTACTTGTTAGGAAGCGAAATTTGCTTGGAGAAGAATGCCGCTATCGTCAGAATAAATGATATTTCTTAAATTTGTTCTCACACTATCAATTTTTAGCAATAAGATGATTTTTTACAGATGCATACAATTTTTGAATTTTAAAATTTTTTGACGTTACTTTGAGTCGAAGGTGTCATTTATTAAAAAATTATGTTTACGCGACAGTTGGGCAATTCTCGAAAAGTGGTATTTATCAATCGCGAAAAATATATATTTTGCTAATAATTACGCTAGTTATATGGAAGTTTACGATGAGGCCTCTCCATGTCTGGTTTTCTGACATCAACGAGATACACCTAAAACTGTAGAGAATCACTTCGTTTTTAAAATACTGTTCTCTAAATATAATATCATTTATACGCGCAAATTTTCTATCAAAAAACTAGCAAAATTTAAAAAATCGTAAATTTTTGGTTTAGTTTTTTAATACCGCATATCTCTTCACCAGATAGTAAAACGGTTAGTTATTATACAACATATGAATTCCTTAAATGTTGTCTCTCGACTGGTTTATAGCTTGAATCTAAAGGATGTAAATTGTCAGTGCAAAACTGAAATAAATCAAAAAATCTTCGAAAGTTTGAACTTAATTTTTTATATATTTTTTTTTTAAGTTTAAATGGGTGTATTTCCTTGAGGTTTTAGGTGAATGATAAAATTTTTGATTTTTTAGTTATTTTGTTAGATCTTCTAAAATGCATCAGCAGGTCTTCTGTTTTTAAAACAAACTTTAAAAATACAAGACACATAAAGTTGATTTCGAATAGTTTTGAAAATTTTCTGTCTGTTGAAAGTAGAATAGGGCTTAGGGAGGACCATCTGGGGGGGTTGAAATTTGGCTCAAATATTTTTCTTATATAAGGTTTGTTTGGTATTGAAAAAGGGCAAAATTAGTTCATAAACCCAAAATTATGGTCAAAATGATAAAAAAATTTGTGTCCGTCGTAACTCCTGTTCATACTTTTTTGCCGATATCTTTTAAATAAAAGCATGTAAGCCATGCTTACATAGTTCAAGGATCGATGTGAACACGGAAACCAAAAATGAGTGAGATCCGACCACTTTTCTGCCCCCCTCCCATATAAAGTGATATTTTAAATTAGGGTGCACAAATATTTGATGTTGGTATAATAGATTCATCCAAGTCGAATATAATATTTTCGCACTTGTTTAGTTTAAGGATTAGTTCAGTCAATAGTTAAAAGTAATTAGCATTTTTATTTTTTGTTTAATAACACGATGATACAGCGAAAAATCACTCAAGAAATGGCATATCGTACGTTATAGGCCTTCTTGAGGATATCGTAAATCAGTTTTAAAAATTTGCAATACAGCTCCAAAATTTCGAGTTATGCACATAAAACTATTTTTGGGAAGATTTTTATATAAGATTCCTAATTCTGTATTATTTTGTTGATTTTTCTTTTTTAAACTTTTTTGAAAAGTAGAAGAAACGGGCCGTACACATTTGTAATGTTATGTAATATATTAATTTGTTTGTTACATTTGTTATGTTATATAATATATTAAAATTAATATAATTAAAATCTAATTTCTAAACAACATCTAGAAAAACTAAATTTTTCCACAAATTTTCGAATTTAACTGCGATTTATTGCAATTTTTTCTATAAATACCTATAAAGCGAAGCAAAATTTTTAAAGGCATAGCAAAAATTTTTTGTATTTTAAAATTAGACAAAAACTGTAGAACTTATACGATTTTATCTGTAATAGCTCACTTACACTTCCAATACATTTCTAAAAATTAAAAATACTTTGTCTAGAAATATATGAAACATTTCTTGAAAAAGTTTAGAAAATGCTTAATAATTGGTTGAGTTTTTTTTTAGCGAGTTTCTGAACAAAATAGTACTTCACAATTTGTAAACAAATATGAAAATAAAGAAAAATTCTAAAGATTTTTCATCGAAATCAAAATTTCGAAAAAGAAAATGGAAATAAATTTAAAAATGGTGAATAAATCATTACTTAATTTGAGTGTACATAAAATATTGTTCCACAGTTTAAAAGCTACGTCTTTCTGCTTTCTAAATCAATTTAAGTATTTTAAATTGACTTTAAATTTATGAAGCTAAGAGATCTATAGTGCAGGACCTACCCTCAAATATCAAATATTGCAAATATCTGTAAATTTAAGGGGTGTTTCGAAAATTTGAAAATTGTTTTGTGATGCCCTCAAGAAGGTCTACAGTCAACACTAAATCGTTTTCCGAGTGAAAACAAAATGTGCCATTTTGTAGCAGCATGTAATTTTTTGAGATTTGTAAAGAGAGAATAAAATAAAGATAAAATTAGCCGTTTTAGTGCTGTAATGAATTTTAAAAATGTGTTGATATTTTAAACAAATATTCACCACTTAATATTAACATTTAATTTTTATTAATAATTTTACTGTCTTGATTAAGTCTTAATGACTTCTAATTAATTTTTCTAAAATTTTTCATGGTTTTTATTATTTTTTAATTTTTCTTAAGATATTTATTAATTCAGTGTTACTATTAATACTCTTCGGCACGTAATCATTTCGCTTTTACATCGTGTTTTAAGTTTCTTTAATTTTATATTTAATTACCTTTTAAATTCCGCGTTACTTTTAAACCGTTCGACATTATGTTAACAAATGAATATTTCTGCTAAATTATTTCAATTTTATAACAATTTTAAGATACTTGTTTTTGTATATGATTTTTGTTATTGTTCTTATTGTTTTATTTTCTGCCTAATATAAATATTAGATTTGATATTTGAATTATAAGAAATAATAAAAAAACACGTTTTATTAGCACCTACAACATTTGCAATACTTCAATTAAAATAAATATCTAAGACTGGGGAATTTAAACAAGACGAAGATTTTTCCACGCCATAACACTTTAATATAAATAATTGTTTCAATTTCTCAAAATAAAAAAATTTAAAAAAAGAATAATATTTATAATAATATATTATTTTCTTTTTTAAATATTTTTGTAGTTTTAATTAACATTTGTACAAATATTTATATATTATTATTATCAGCAAAATATTGTGAAAAACAAAAGTGTTTATATCATGAGGGTATGGAAAACAATAACATAAAATTAAAATTGATTAAGTGAAAATGAATTTTGAATACTTTAATACATATGAAATGATCTACTAAATAAATAGACTTTTTTGAAATTAATAAATTTTGTTTAAGTTTTTTAAATAAAATTTTTGAATTTGATAAAATTTGTTTATAAAATAATGAAATTTATTAAAAAGAAAAATACCTTTTTATAAATTGAATTGTTTTTTGAAGAGTGCACAGTGGGGCAGAATCGAAATTTTTTTGAAATAAATCTGTAACTTCTGATCGGCCGGATGGATTTTCATGAAATTTGGTACAGTCATAGCAGAGGAGTGTACAATGTTATGTTTGGAAGGAGGGCACAACAATCCCTCCAGGGGCGGAGCTAAGGGGGCTCAAAGTTAGGTACCTCTGACAAAAAATTTTTAATCGCTTGCAAAATTTTTGTCTCTCGTCCGATTCCAAATAGTTTTATACATTGTTGTAGGCGCTGATAAGACCTATAAAAGGCATGCTTACATGTCCTATTTATCTCTTCTAGTTTTCGAGTTATTTGCGTTTGAATTTTTAAGCACCATAATTTTGCATGTTCTTGGTCCAGTTTTTTTCATATATATCCTAGTATTTCCGACCGATTTTATTAGTTTTTTTTCTTAACTAGTTAAAGAACAAAATTATCTATTGAATAAAAAAATTTGAAGTCGATATCTTTACCGAGTCCAAAAATAAACGATTTTGAATTTGAAAATTGCAAAAAAGACCGGCCGATCAGAAGTTACAGATTTATTTCCAAAAAATTTCGATTCTGCCCCTCTGTGGAGTGGTGAGATTCCAAAAACATTTACCATACAAAGAAAGTCATTTAAAATTCTATTTTATTATACTGTGTTTAAAAGTAAGATGGTGGTGAGTTTCACCTACTTAAAAAAATCATTTCCAATTAAAACTTATAAAAATTTGTTTTAAATTTATTAATTATTAAGATGTGGCACGTTCCGAAAAAAATCATTTAAAATTCTATTTTAAACGACTTTTTGCTTTAAAGCAATTGATTTTTGAAGTGTGGTAGGATCTTACCATGAATGAAAAAATCACTTAAAATGTAATTTTAATAAATTTTAATTTAATAAAATGTGTGAAAAAAATAATAAATTTTTTGAGGTGTAGTGAGTTTCGGACAATATTAAACTTTCTGCAGAAATCACTTAAAATTTAAATCTATAACATTTTATTTGACATTTTTCAAGTAGTTTTAAAATTTGTTACTTCTTGTTTGTTATTACTTATTTAATGTTTTTATATTTTTTTATTCGTATATGAGTGAAGCATTTTTAATGTGGTTAGTTTTCAAAATAGTGTGGTGAATTATAAAAATTATTCACTATTATTTAAGAATCACTTTAAACTAAAATTTATTTCATTTGATTTATGATTTTTTTACGCTGGATATTTTTTTTTAGCTGAAGCCGATATTTTTTGTTTAAATAAAATTATAAAATATGCCAAAAAATGAATTTTAATTTTGAGATGACGTGAGTTTTAAAAATTATTCACCATACCTGGAAAATCACTTAAAATTTTGATGTATTCATCTTGTATATATATATATATATATATATATATATATATATTAATATGTATGAAAACATTTATCCAGTTTTTATTTTTACTGTCTCTGAGGTGAATTTTTCTGAGTTTCCAATATTATTTTCCATACCTGGAAAATCACTTAAAATATTTATCCAATAAGTTTATATATACAAATTTATTTAGCTTTTAAATTTAATAATTTGTGGTGTGGTAAGTTTCCCTAATTATTCTCCATACCTGGAAAATCACTTAAAATGTGGATTTTTTATTTTCATATATTAAAAAATTGTACTTACTTTTTAATTTTCTATTTATAAAGTGTGTTGAGTTTATTCAACACACCAGGAAAATCTTTTAAAATATGAATTTATTTATTTTATATATAAAAAATTTTATCTATTTTTTAAATTTACTATTTTTGAGGTGTGGTGAGATTCTAGAATTATTCACCACACCTAGGAAATCACTTAGAATGAGGATTTATTTATTCATTTACATATTCAGTAATTTTTTTAAATTAATTTAAATTATTTTTGATTCAAATTTTATATTTTTCTTAATAACTGAGTAAAAAAATAACTGAACACAATTTGAGGTTTATCGCTTTAAAGCGCTGTAAGTTTATACGAAATCTGACTAATATCCTAAAAATTTGTTTAATTTACACACTTCTCGTGTATGATTTCTTTTTCATATTTTGTGTTACAAATACTATGTCTAGTTATAAAGTATAGCTTTTATTCTTAAACTATGAAATAAGCTAGTGATAAAATTTAATTTCAATATTGGTTTACTTGCGCAAAAACCAGCTGACAGAACCTTTACACTGCTACAAAAAAAAAAAAAGTGTGTAAAAAAATTTGTAATGGTGTTTTTGAACTTGAACATTGATAGTGAAGAAATGAAGGAAAATGTCATAAACAAACTAAATAACTGTATGAGTTTTAAATTTTCATAAGGTTTTTTCACATTATAATTAGAATAAAAGCGACTGGCGATAAAATCATTTTTGTTTTAAATCTCAAAATATATGATATCGAGAATCTATCGTCTGCTGCTTTCATTCTGTTTATAATGTGAAATTGGACTTTTTTGAAATGAAATGAAATAAGATTAAAAATCTATCTGGAGATATAATATAAAATGGTTCACTTGTATAATAACAGACCTTTTGCATCAATTAAATATATGATTATGCCCTATTAATATTTTGTTTGTTTGTGCAGCATGTTTATTTATGTCAACGATTAAAATAAAGTTTCAAGACTTTCTCACCTACATTATTATCTTTATGATTTATTTAGAATTCTCTAAGAATTTTATCTCTTTTATCTTTAAATTATTAATAATTATTATTTTGACGTAATATATTTTGTTTAAAGTTATTAATTTTAGTTTGCTATTTTAGTTAGTACAAAAAACGTAGATTATATTTTTTGTGTCTTGAATAAAGTTAACCACATATGTTAATAAATAAAGGGAGATATTTTTATTATAATTTTTTTATTATAATTTTTTATAGATAAAATTAAATAAACATTTTTAGAAACTTTGAATATCCTCAATGCCAAAACAAAACAGAATTAGTTGAAAACTACAGTTACTATTTTTAATTTTAATTTAATTTTATTTATTATGGTCTTCAGTTTCAATAGTTGTATTTAACAAATTCTGTTATCTGTGAATACCCCAAACTGCTTGTTTAAACTGAAATTTTTATTGGAAATAAAGTCAAGGGAGAAGGTATATTGAATTAATATTCAAATGGTAATTTTATTGAAAATCTATATTAAAAAATGCTGGCGAATTGTCATAGAAATAAATTTGAAAGTTTAAAGCAAATTTAGGACAGTACCTGACTGAAATAGCAATAGAAAATATTTGCTAAAAACATCACGTCCCTGAGGAAATATGAGAATGGTATGGAAATTAATATATTCCTTAGATTTTAACCTTTAAAATTAGCTTGAAAATTATAGCTTAAGAATAAAAGAAGAATAGTACTTTTCTCAAATTTTAAAAACTAAAATAAACACTTTTTTAGACAATAAAATATGTTAATTAGAAAGTAGAATTTTTATAAGATATTAAATTTTGTTGTTAAATTATACAGTTTTTGGATGTAGTGAGTTTCGGGCAATATTCACCACTCTTCAAAAATCATTTAAAACTTAAATTTATAAAATTTTGTTACATTTTTGTGTAGTTTAAAAATTTATTATTTTTGTGTTGCTTTCATAAAAATGTGGTGCATATAGATAAAAAAGTATATAATTAACCCTCGTATTCTGAACACTATGACTAATGACAAAACCATAACAAATAACAATAAAAAAAAAAATACAAATTTCATGAAAAATATCAAAAATTATTAATTTTGTTATAATTTTGGCATTGTCACAAAGTTCAGACTAAGGGTAAAAATTTCAAAAAGTGCCAAAAATTTTAATTTAAATTTTATTTTTTATTCGAATATAAATGAAGCATTTTTAGTTTATGGTGTGTTTCCCAAATGTGCGGTGATTTTTACAAGTTATTCACCACTATTTCAAAATCGAATTAAGTTTTGACAGCTTTTATGAGTCTTTATGATTTTTTACGCTGGAATTTCATAAAATATGCAAAAAAATTAATTTTATATATCTAAAAAATTAACTAATTTTTAATTTTATTATTTTGGAGATGTGGTGAGTTCACAAAATTATATAAAGTTTATTTTACGAGAGATTTATAAAAAAATTACTATTTTTTTAAGAGTTATCAGATTTTGTTCATATTTGCTATGGAAAATGGCTCCATTTAGCCTTTCTCGTTCTTATTTTTTTTGATTAAAAAAAAAAAATCATGAATTTATTTACGATTTTAATTTTTATAAAAGTAAAAAAATTTCGCAAAGTACGTAACTTTAAATGTTAATATCTCTTCATGATTTAAGATGGATTTTAATTATTCAAGGCTCTAATGAAGGCCAATTGAAACCTCTTTAAAAGCAATAAAACAAAGATAAACGGTTTATTTGAAAATACACTCGCAATGCAATTGCAGTTTTATAATGCATTTTTAAAAATTTCTACACCTTCGATTTTAATTTATTTTAATATGTTTAAAAGCAATATCTACGACAGAAAATGCAACAATAAATGCTTTGGGACAAGGTCTACTACTTTTAATTTTTTCAAAAAATTACTAGCAGTTTTTTTCATATAAAAATGTAATTTTTTCATAATTTCTTATTTTTATTTTTTTGGTTATTCTCATTCAGTAATATGCAACTTTAAGTGTTCAAAATTCTTTAACTATGCGTTGAATTTTATTGGTTTAAAAACCACTATAAAGTTTATTACTATAAATATTGTAAATAATATTATAAAATTCAAAAATAACGTCTTTGCTAAAGATGCATCTACAACAAAAATGCAATTTTCAGATGGATTTTTAAGAAATTTCTACCCTTTTTATTTTAAATATTTTTGATTAATCTTGAAGAAAAATATGTTTAATTTTAAAATAAACTCAAAAAATAAAAAAACATAACAAAATTATTTTTGTATTCAAAAATCTGAAGGAATATTTTTTAATTTTTTTTTAATATTTTTTTCCCAGAATAATTTAGTAAACATTATAACTTTTATAAAATCAGAGGTAGACAAAAATTAAAAGGGTACGCATTTTTCAAAAATACATCTAAAAATTGCATTTGGATTATGAATGCATTTTTAAATAATTGCTTTTAAAGAGGACATATTCAATTTCTATATATTATTTAAATCAATAAAATCTGTTCACAGTTATTAGAGATATTGGTGTTTAAAGTTACACACTTTTTCGATTTTTTTACATTTCAAAAAATTTAAATCGTGAAAAATTTGCGAGTTTTTCAAAAATCAAATGGAAAAAAGTATTTATTTTTTTAAAAAACTTTTCAATTTTTAAAAGAAATTCGAATCCTTTTTTAGAAAAAGTACGAATTTTCAAAACCATAATAAAAAAAAGCCCAGCAATTTTCAAACAAATGCAAATTATACAAAAAAGTACGCATTTTACAAAATTAGAAAAATATAAATAAAATGTAGATTATCAAAGCTAAAGTTAAAAAGTTAAAAGAACAATGAAACAATTAAACTTTTTTTTTATTGTTTCCAAGTGCAAAAAAAAAAAAAGAAAAATAAATAAATATTTCCGAAAAGGTACAAAATTAATATATGTAAATTATCAAAGCTGAGGTTAAAAAGTTAAAAGAGAAATAGAAACGATTAAAATAACAAAAATAAAAAATTTTTAAATATTCAGAAAAAAATTAAAATATTTTATCAACTACCAAATTTCAGAAAATGTTCTAGTTTTTTAATTAATACCAATTTTAATTTTTTAAAAAAATACAATTTTTGCTAAGAGTGCTTATTAAGAAAAGAAAAAAAAATATATTTTCAAAAGAGTAACAAATAATACAAAAAATAAAATTTTTCCAATTTTCAAAAAAATATTACTATATTTTAAAAAAAAAAAATACTAATAGTAAAAATAAGTATCACTTGTTAATTTAAATAAAATGCATCGATTTTCCAAAAAGTACCAAATTTTCCAAAAATGTTAATTTCTTATAGAGTACCAATTTAAAAAACTACCAATAAAAAAAAAAAAACTATCGCGCTTAAAAAGGCACCAGTTTACAGAAAAAAAAACTGCCAATTTGTAAAAAGGTTTAGATTTTCAAAATACTATTATTTTTCACCAAAGTACCGGGTTAAAAGTGCCAATTTTCGAAAATATTAAAAATTTTTAAAAAACAAAGAAAAAAAAAGAAAAACAAATAAAAATTATAAATAAATTTTACGAAAGTTTACAGTTTATTCTAAAAGAAAAATATATATACTATCACTGACTTTTCTTAGTTAATAATACCAATTTATTTGGTTAGGAATTAAAAACATTTTGTAAAATTAATGTATATATTTTTGATTAAATATTTTAAATAATTCTGTAATTTATTTCTTACATTTTTATTATTTTTTTATTTCTTTAATTTATTATTTAAACTATTTAAATAATAAATATTTATCATTAATTAACTTTTGCCATGACAGCATATATTAAAGTCAAACCTTTGAAAAAATAAATACCTACATATTTATGCTAAAACTATGATAAAAAAAAATAATATTAAACTTTATCTGGTTAAAATTGTGGTACATGTTAATGCCTAAAAGCATGCCAAAATAAATTGCTAATAAAAATATATAAATATAAAATACATATATACACTCTACAAAAAACAAAAATGTATGAAATTAAATAAATATAAATATGTACATATAAGCAAAATATTTAAGTAAAAGTATATATTAGCAATTAAAATTGCAAAAATGTTTTTTAGATCAAAAAAACTAAAATAGAATTTATATAATAAAGTTTCTAAAGGATACACAAAAATTGATATTAAATTGTATTAAACAAATTTTTTAATTGAGTTTATTTTTTATAATTTTATTGTGAAAAGGGTTTAGTCAAAAAGTATATGACACCACCCTTAGTTTCAATAACATGCCTAAAAGTAGGCTACATTATATAAATTAAACTCACATTCGCATGACTACAACACACACTGACATGCATAACAGTCAAATACATACATACATACATACCCTGCCAGCATTTTCTATCCAAATTTGCACTAAAGAGTAACCTCAAGTTGTTTTTAACAGTCGAATATGATATCATTTTCTTATCCAAGAAGAGTCACCGTGCGGGAAGAAGTGTGCAGCAGATCTAATACTTTTTTAATGACACTATTAAGTGCCTTTTTTATGTGTCAAATTGGAGTCATTTTGAGGAACAAAAAAAGTCACTATTTCTGTCGAAATTCTAACTTAATACTATCAAAATTACTATCCAAACTTTGACTAAATAGTATCCATATTTACTTTAAAATAGTAAAAGAAAAATAAGTTATTTCCTATCGAAGAAGAGTCATCGTTCGCGAAAAAATTAATCACAGTTTTGATACTTTTTTAATGACACTGTTAAGTGCTTTTTTTGGGTGACGAATTGGAGTCATTTTGAGAAACAGAAAATGTGACTATTTTTGTCCAAATTCTAACTTAATACTATCAAAATTACTATCCAAACTTTGACTAAATAGTATCCATATTTACTTTAAAATAGTAAAAGAAAAATAAGTTATTTCCTATCGAAGAAAAGTCATCGTTTGGGTAAAATAATATATCGTAGTTTTGATACTTTTTCAATGACACTATTAAATGCTTTGTTTGTGTGACGAATTAGAGTCATTTAGGGTTATTCAAAATCGATTTTAGTAGTGCTTACGAAAATCTGAATTTAAATATTAAATTTAAGAGATGAATTTTTAAATGCAAAAATTATACTAAATTGCTAATAAAAAAAATATGTATTGAAATCAGGCGCGAATCCACGGGGGTAGGGGTGGTATAGGAAATTTTGGAAGCTAAATAAAAATAAAAATAGTAACATATTCAAGTAAATGCCTTAAAATATTAAATTTTTTAGAAAAATCTTAAAAAAGCTTATTGAAATATTCATAATCTTCATTAAGAAAAGAAAAAGCTAGTTGTAACTAAAAATCATAAAAAATTTATCATTTTCGTAAGAAATAAGATTTTTTGTGTAATTTTGCGAACATATTTTATTAGGTCAATTGAAAGTCTTATTGATCGCATATTTTAAATTTGTATCAATTTTAAAATATCTGGATTAGTTTGAATTATTATAAAGATTAATATGAAATTTTATATGAATTTCATAACACAAGACTTTTCTTCCGCGCACCAGCGAAATATAAATGAAAATTTTAAATTTAAAAGTTCTTGACCTTATTCCATATAGAATAATTTTTAACTACAATTTTCATATTTAGGAAATAATATTGTAATACACTCTGCTACAACAACAAATCACTTGAGAAATGACATAGCAAACGTATAGACCTTCTTGATATATCCCTAATTACGTAGGAGAATCAAGCTGTTATCCGTATGTATCTATTTGTTTATGTTTTGGTCAAATATTAAAAGCAAATTTATAAACAAATTTTAAATAAATATTTTTTTCCAGATCTAATGCATTATAATTTTTTTATAGAAAGCGACATTTCTGTATTAAACTTAACAAGATTTAGTTATTTATTATTTTTTTAATTCAGACAAAATCTGTATAACTTATTCGTTAACTTTCCACAAATTTTTTTCTTTTTGCCCAGAAAGTATGCAAACAAAGTATAAAATAAAAGCTCTAAAATATATGAAAAATTTATTTTTGAAGTTTAGACAATTTCTAATAACTTTTTTTATAAAGAGTTTTTCAAGATTGATATCTAATTTTATTGCAAAAAATTAAATTTAAAACTTTAGATATACATATGTTTATTTCTAAAAAAAAATCAAAAAAAAAATTAATGTAGAAATTTTTAAATAAAAAATAATATTTGTGGTATATATGTATAAAAGATTTTAAAGTAATTTAAAATTCAACTTTCTTAATAAATTAAAAAATTTAAAATTGACTTTAGTGCAGTAACTACCAGGTTTTTTCTAATTTAGAGGGTATTTCGAAATATTTGAAAATTGGATTATGATGTACTCAAGAAGATATACATATACAAATTTTCATTTTGTAGAAAAAATATTATTAAGTTAAAAAAAGAAAAAAAAAATGGGAAATTTAAGTGAAATAGCGAGTTTTTCGAAATAGAATTATTAAAGTTTCATAGATCAAAAATTGAGTATAAAAACATAATTCTTTTCTGTGGCGATCAAATTAAATTTTTTGGAGTAAAGGTCGTGATCATAATATTGATTTTTTAATAAAAAATTACCTTCCTCCCCAAATACTGAAATAAAACTAAATGCCACAATTTTAACCAAAAAACAAATTCACTTTTTATTGTTTCGTAAATTTTTTTTAAATGATTTGTTTTAAATTATATTCCAATAAATAAATAAATTTTTATTTGAATTTACACAAGGAAAAAAATATACATATTTACAACGTTGTGTTAAGTAAATTTTGGTTTTAAATGTAAAACTAAATAAAATTAACATTTCACACAATTGTATTTGTAAATCAAAACTACATTTGTAACTTAAAAATATTTTCATATTTGAATATACAATAAAAATAAAATAAAATAAAATAAAAAGGGTAATTATGAAATTATTAAGATACATATATACATTTAAACATTAAAACAAACATTTTCTTTTACAAGGTTTTAAAAGAATATACAAATTTTAATTTCATGTTTTTTAAATTAGTTTTTTTTTTATTAAATAGGTTGTTTTTGTTTTTTCACCACACGATCCCTAGCGTGCAAAAAATGTTGCTGTGTCATTTTATTTATTTCGAATTCTGAAGCATTTTTAAATTTTAAATGACAGATATCTATATTTAAGAAAGGATATTTAGAAAATTGTTAGTTATTTTATTTGTTGCTATATGAATTATCCAACCTTTTATTATTTTAAAAACCGCAAAGCCTTGAATACTAGGCTTAGTGGCTGTTCCGCGCCAAGTTATATCTATTGCTAGATCATCGCTAATGACAGTTTTTATTGCAAGCTTTAAAAAGGATTTCAAATCGCTCCCTCCAATTCTTTGAATTAAATATTTCTTGAAATTAAAAATACATCAAAATCTTTGAAACGTAAAAAAATACTTAAATTTTAACTTACAAATTGATTTCTCATAGAATCATCAATTAAAACCTTTTCATCAAACTGTTTCAAATCCGAAAAAGAATAAAAAGGTAGATTCGGGAGAAGATTCAATTCGCCTTCATTATTGTTTATAGACTTTAGTTGTCTTACTTCATTTCGTAGCGCTATAACTTCTTCTGTTAATATTTTAATCAATTTTTGCGAATTTTCATCCCTTTGTTTTATTTCTTCTCTTAGAGAACGTATTTCGTTTAACATGTTTGATGAATTATTATCTTCAATACCTAAATTAAAATACTATTTATTATTAAAGTAAATTAATTTGTATAATTATAAATGTTAAAATCATATCTATTCGATTTAAATGAAAAATGAAGTTTTTTGGAAATATTAGAAAAAAAAAAAGAACTTTGTTGTGAAAAAAAACTTTTTTTACTAGCTTCATTATAGTCCCCTTAAATGCAAAAATGGTAAGCCACGTCCATAGCAGATATATATAAAACATATACAAGGTCTCAATCTCAATCTCATATATATATATATATATATATATATATATATATATATATATATATATATATATATTAATTCAATCAAAAGAAGATTTTTGATACATATATTGAAAATATTTTTATAAAATTTTATATTGAAATTGTTATATTGAAAATTTTAAACATTTATATTTTTATGAAAAATAACAAACAATATTTATATATCAATAGACTCGGCTTCCGAATACCTTTTAAATTATGGCACATTTTGTATGCGTTTTTGTTTTTTTTTTTGGGAATAGAAAAAAAATTAAAAAAAGGCATTCTTAAAAACGATCCAACGGTCTAAGCTAAAGAAAAATAAATATACCCATATTTTGTATTTTTTTTAATTGTAATTTTTATACAATGAACTCATAAAAATTTACATAGAAATAAAAATAAAACTTATCTTTATCGATTATCGAGGTTTTTTTTCTTGGTTCTTTTTTGTTATTAAAACTGTCAAAATATATTATCTATTTAATATATCAAACAGTTTAAGCATAAATACCAAATTTCTCATCTAATAGTATTTCATATTTTAAGTCTTTCAACAGTTTATAATTAATCTGAATAAAAACAAACATGTTTGTATTATTTTTACTAACACAATTTTGGGAAAATATTTAAATAAATTCAACTACAATTAACTCTAATGTTGCAATTCAGTTTGTATTTTTCAAGGTACATAAAGATTTAAATTAAAAATGTCTTTTTATGTTCAATCCAGATTTCTGAGTTGCAATCAATCCAGATTGTAGAGTATGTAATAAGTTAGGAAATGCAATCCGAATTACAATTTAATAGGTCCTTTTCTCCTACTTAAATATCTATTTATTAATCTATGGTACTGGATATTAATTAGTGCGTCCGAAAAATACACTTTTAATAAAATTGTATAAATATTTTTAAATTAATGAAATAGGTATGATATCCAAAAATCGAAAGCATCAAATTTACCCTAATATAAATATATATAAGCTTTTTCCAGAATTTACCTTGGGTCATATTTGTAAGATTTATGTATTGTAGATCTCCATGTTCTTGATGTTGGCTTAAATAATATGGAGTAACTTCTATGAAAATTAAAAAATACTTTAATAACTTCAACTTAAATTAAAACCTTTACAAACTTACCGTTGTTTTTGGAACCCATTATATTAGTAATGGAAAGAATACTATAGATGAGTTATTTTTTAATATAGCTGCTTTAGTTTTAATATCTGTGGCAGAAAATGTTATTTGATTATCAAAAAGTAGTTGATCAGTTTCATAAATTTTTAGAATTTCGGAATTGATTGGCTCCAAAAAGAAAGGTTTCAAATTTTTAACCGAACTCCCTTTGAATAATGGCAAGGAATTTAGTTTTGTAATATTTTCAATTTTAATAATTTTTTCTCCAACAAAACAATAGTTATTTGGCTCGTCGATAGAGTAATGAAAGTTATTAGTTTTTACATAATAATAACATTCACATTCACTGCAGCGAGTCTTCTTACTAAAATCTGCGTTAGATTTTTTATTGATTTGTGTTAATGATAAACTTCTTTCAACACTTCGGTTGTATAATTGACCAGAAACATTATTACATTTTTTCACTTTTTTCTTCAATATTTGAAGATGATTTTCAAACTTAAACGCGCTAATCCTTTCCAAATTACCGTACGATTTGGCATCAACGTGTATATGTAGCAAATAATGAAAATTGCACGTTAAAAACGATGGGTCATATAATGTTGAAATATCTCTGACAAAACCTTTTAATAAATTTTGAGCAAGTTCATAACCATTTTGAGAATTTTGTTCTTTTAATAAAATTCTTGTTGCAGCTGACAGCTTTAAAAAATGAATGTATCTTTCTTTACTCAAAGTTAATCTTAAAATTAGCGGTCCATAATACAAAAGAAATTGACGCAGTTCTGTAGCTTTCCAACGCTCAAGGTCAATTAACGATCTGGGTTTTCTTGAAAATTCTATTGGGGTTTCTTTTTTTAGGTTTTCCAATTGGTTGGAAATACTGGAAATTTGCCAGGAACTTAACGAATATAATTCACCTTTTATTCTGACCCATGATTTTAAAATGGTTCTAGTTACTCCAAGACAAATGACATGCATATAGTCTAACGTAATTTGTTTGACCATGTCTATTGGAAGATGTTCAATGATTGTTTTAGTATGTATATTATGGTGCTCCCGTTGAGTTCGATTTCTGAAGGATTCATTATCTCTTTCGGGTAAGTGTTCAATGGTAGGGAACACCACACGATTTTTAAACATTTCGCCTTTTTGGCTGCACCTAGTGCATGAAAAATAACCACTATGGCCTTTAACCCCTAACACAAAAGCTCTGGCTGGAGCATCCATTATGAAACATCGAACTTTTATGGTAAATAATTTATTTTCAAAAGAAAACCCGTTTTCTATTAAATAATTTGCTTCATTTACAAATTCAACTAAAAACTCGTTCGCGTCCTTAGGTTTTGAATAACCTTCATAGACCCCAATTAAAAAAACATCCTCATAGCCAGCAACATTGCCTAAAATTGGCCATACTTGTTTTGTTGAACTTTTTGTTAACGGCAAACCATCTATATTAAAATCGAGTTCTATTATATTCAAACGATAGTTATTTGAAATCATAAAGTCTGTAAGCGCATTTTCCAATCCGTAATGGCTATAAAAACCATTTCCCATACTGCGACTCACAACTTCTGTAGGGGTTCTCTTTAACGTTCTGGCGTCTTTCGGTACACATAAATTGTTTTCTCTTAAAATAACCAACAACTCATTTAATGCGGTGTTGCATATATTGTTTTTTATAGACCATTGTCTTATATTATTAACTAGCATTGCTTTTGCGTCAATATCATTTATTTTACTGTCAGTGTCGCTAGAAGAACTACTTTCACAGGCAGAATTTATTACTTTTCCGAAATCATCAGATAGCTCTAGGAGTTCATCGAAACTATCGGACACAAAATGACTTTTTTTAGTTGGAAGCGTAGGGGTAGAGGTTTCACCAGATGTGGAACTTCCAAATATATTTTTCATCATTCGGGCAGCCTCCCTTTTGCTCCTCATTTTTATTGCCCTTGAAGAAGTTGAACTCATTTTCGCTTTATGAGGAATTAGAAAATCAGGTATAAAAACGCACATTATTTTAAAATATTTAAATAATAGTGTATAGTTTAAATATTTCAAAAAAGGACTAGACAATATCTGTAACCTACAAAAAATGCTAGAAAATTGTTCTTTCTTTGTGGAACCATCAATAAAGGATTAATTACTCTGACATGCTCTTTAACCAACGTTTTGTCCGCAATAGTAACGGGAATATATGATAAAAGTTAAAAGAAAAAATTCCAACATTTCCAAGTTCTAGTTTTCTGCATTTCACTTTTGGGGCTACCCCCAATATTTCTTTTCCCGGAAAAAGGGAATGATAAAATCAATTGTGTAGTTTGTAGATAATATATTTTCAGTAATTTGTGAAGTGTTTCAATCCATCCTACAATTTTAGAATCATGCCGTTTCCGGTCCAAAAATATGACGGTTTAATTTCCTTTACTTCCAAATTTAAAGCTATGTCTTTTTCTAATATAGTAACTTTATTTTTAAAATGCTTTTATAATTTAAAACTGAGGTTAATGTTTTTTTAACAAATAAATGTTTCTCAAATATTTTAAAAAATCCTCATTTTAATTAACAATCCAACAATTTGAATCCTCATTTTAATTAACAAGATAATCAAACTTTAAATATGTATTTACTATAATAGAAAACTAGAGATAAATGAAATTTATACGATTCATCTCCGAGCAGTCTCATGTGGCTGTTGCGAATTTAATGTTGTTTAAAAGAGTTTAAGGATATAAAAATACTTTTGCGACTTGGTGTATATAATATATCTACGATATTTTAAATCAATTCCGTTCTTATAAGGATACAGAATATAATTTTTGGGATCACCAGCGTCATGATCTTCAAGACTTTTTCAAGGTGAACGGTATAAAAACGAATTTTTATTTCGTTATACCATGAAAATTGGAAAACAAAAGACCAAAAGCGGTTTTTTAATGGTATATTAGCGCAAGTGAATTGGAATATGAATAATAGAAAATGAAAAATATGAATTTTTAACTAAAAGCATTTGATAATTTACAATGTATAATGCTTGAAAATTTTTGGAAAAATAAATCCCTAACTTCTAATCGGCTACTTGGATTTACATAAAATTTCAAACAGACGTAATAACGGAGTATACAATTTTATTTTTTGAAAGCGCACCGCTTATACTCCTCAGGAGAGGAGCAGGGTACATCTGACATTGAAAATTTTTAAAAGTTTGCCACTTTTTTTGCTATCGGACTTCAAATATTTTTATATCTTCTTAATGCCTCAAAATGGCCTATAAAAAACATGCTTATATGTGTTATTTTTTAAATTTTAACTATTTTAAATTTGCACGTTCTTGGTCCAGTTTTTATCATATAGGTATATCCCAGTATTTCCGACTGATTTTATTAGTTTTCTTTATTCAACTGATTAAAGAATAAAAAAAATTTTAAGTCGATATCTTTACCAAGTCCAAAAATTAACGATTTTGAGAATTGTTAAAATTACGAAATTTTGTATTTTTTATACCGAAAAAGTTTACACTCTTTTTTCTCTAAAATGTAATTTTCTTTAACAACAAATTTTATACTCCCGAAATTGACCTATTAATATGAAACTTTTGACTTTAGTCTATGTTTTCTAAATCTCAAAGTGTTAACCTGTAAACAAAATGCAGTATAGGAATCCATAATATGTTTTTAGAGTTTTTGAATCATAATCTCCATAAAAGTGTGAATTTATAGGCGAAAATGTGAAAAATCTCATTTTTAGGATTTTCAGTTTTTTTTGAGAATTGTGGGATTCCTTTTACAAAAATTTTAAAGTTTTTTGCACTTTCTCATTTTAAACAATCAATGATAATTTCGTTAAGTAAGGTATCTTAACAAAGATTTTACTACAGATAACATATTTATTGTATCTGCAAAAACCTTTTGTTTTTTATTTTTTAAATAAATTACGTTACTTAGCTAACATAATTTTTCATTATGTAGATAAAAATTTTAGTCAATATCTTTTACAGATCAAAAATTACACTACTTTAGAGTTTAATAAGATATAAAATATTTGAAATCGGATAGGAACAAACAAATTGGAAAGCGATGAAATATTTTCTATGTCAGAGGTAACCTATTTTGAGCCCTAATAGCTCTGCTCCCGAAACGCATATGGGACCCCCCATCCAAATTAAAAATTCTACGCTCCTCTACTACTTCTATGTGAAAACTTGTGCAACTTTAGCCAGCCGATTAGAAGTTAAAGATTTTTTTCCAAAAAAATAAAAAAAAACCGAAAAATAGAATCGATTATGTCAAAACGTGGTAGAGGAGCAGAATTTTTTAAGGCAGATATGAAATGATAATTTATCAGAAACAAGAAATTAAAATAGCTTACCTTTGTAAAAGAATTAAACATATGTTTTGATAAATATGTTTCGATTTCAAAGTGCCTAACAACTTTAAAAATTTAGTTGAAAGGTTTGATGCACACACATATATGGGTTCACTTTCACTAAAAAAAATATACATATTTTTATAAGTGAAACGCAAATCTATTTCGACATTTTATATTATTGAAAACAAGAAATAAATCCAAATTTATTTGTTGTTTCCAAAGTAAATTGTCAAAATGAATTTCGCTTCGTTTTACGGTATAAGCCACTACCGACATAAATTTTTTAAATAATTTAATTTAAAATTTCTTTCAATTATTTTTTTTTTTTATTTCTTTTTTCACTATATTTTTAACTATTCTATTCAATTTTGTTTTCGTTTCAAACAACATTCACTATGTATATATATATATATATATATATATATATATATATATTCTTTTTTATTTTTACCTCACTTTATCCCTTTTTTTTTTTGGTTTATTTTAATTTCACTAAACGTTCTTTAAATTTTTAAAAAATCGATTAATTGCCTTTGAAAGTAACACGTGAACTAAGAACTATCGTCTTCTTCACATTTTTGTTTTTAATTTAAAAACAATGTGTGTTTTTGTAATGTAACGGCTTTTTACTTTCAGATGGTCAAAAATCGAAATTAATGTTATTTGTTTTTGTAAAATTGTTTACTATCTGGAAAATAACATCTTGAAAACACTAATGGGAGACAGTTTTTAGTAACATTATATTTATCCAAAAACTAACTTTTAAGTGACTTTTTCGACATTTTAGTTAGTAAGAAATTTAGAATAAGTAGATCAAAAATCGAAATTAATGTTATTTGTTTTTGTAAAATTGTTTACTATCTGGAAAATAACATCTTGAAAACACTAATGGGAGACAGTTTTTAGTAACATTATATTTATCCAAAAACTAACTTTTAAGTGACTTTTTCGACATTTTAGTTAGTAAGAAATTTAGAATAAGTAGATCAAAAATCGAAATTAATGTTATTTGTTTTTGTAAAATTGTTTACTATCTGGAAAATAACATCTTGAAAACACTAATGGGAGACAGTTTTTAGTAACATTATATTTATCCAAAAACTAACTTTTAAGTGACTTTTTCGACATTTTAGTTAGTAAGAAATTTAGAATAAGTAGATCAAAAATCGAAATTAATGTTATTTGTTTTTGTAAAATTGTTTACTATCTGGAAAATAACATCTTGAAAACACTAATGGGAGACAGTTTTTAGTAACATTATATTTATCCAAAAACTAACTTTTAAGTGACTTTTTCGACATTTTAGTTAGTAAGAAATTTAGAATAAGTAGATCAAAAATCGAAATTAATGTTATTTGTTTTTGTAAAATTGTTTACTATCTGGAAAATAACATCTTGAAAACACTAATGGGAGACAGTTTTTAGTAACATTATATTTATCCAAAAACTAACTTTTAAGTGACTTTTTCGACATTTTAGTTAGTAAGAAATTTAGAATAAGTAGATCAAAAATCGAAATTAATGTTATTTGTTTTTGTAAAATTGTTTACTAACAGAAAAATAACATTTTTAGAATACTAGAAAGAGTCATTTTTCTGATAGTGGATAAAACTATCACCTAATTGCTGGCAGGGAAGTTTAACGTTTAAATTTTGTGGGGCAATAAATGTATTTGTAAATCCTCTCTGCAACACTTTAAAAATATTCAACGAATACGTTTGCGATGAGCCTCAGGTTGGAAAGCAACACTTGCTCTTGTTACATTCTGACAGGCATTTGTTGTGTATTTAAGTAACTGTTGTTGTTATTATTATTACTTTTGTTTGCTGTAAGGATATTGAAGTTACTAAAGCATAAAATCAGTGCCAAACAATATTCGGGCGCTAAATATCTGAAGCAGTCAACAACACCAACTACATAAGAAATAAGTTTAAAACAAAATATATACGAGCACGATTTTATAACGAATAACAAATTCACACACAGACACATACTAAGAACAATAAATACTCAAACCTACTAAATTCCATTTTCATTTCCCAAATATTTTTCAAACTGAATTCAAAAATTAAAATAGAAAGTTCCATAGACTTGTATTTAAACACAAACAGAAAAACTGAAAATAAAAATACGAATATTCTATCTACCTTTAAGGCAGACATACGTTTCATTTCATTTTGCATTTGTCAGATATACAAATAAAAAAAAATTAAAAATATTTTATAAGTGGTATTGGTGAAACAATTTTTATTTGCATTACTTAGGGTTGTACTTGGGATACTGTTATTTGCCTAGTTTTTCAGTCTTCCAAAGAGTCAATTAATTAAACATTTTTTTATTGTATATATTTTATTCTAAGACACCAGATTTTTGTGTTTGTCGACAGATATATTACATAACTTCTCGTTCAATCGTTGTCAATACTTTCTTCAATTAAGAACTTAAGAAAGTAATAGTAAGAAACATCATTGAGTGAAGCATCAGCAACGAGATTATCTTCTATGAAAGATGGGAGATAATCGTGGTCTTATAGCTTATTTTTCTTAAATATATATATTTTCTTATAATACTTATAATTCAATTTAAATAATGAATTAATACATTTATAAACTGTAGCTCTGTATGAGTTTTTATTTATTCTTATATAAATGTTTGTGTGTTGCATTGGTTTTATATATCTTTATAAGCAAAAACATATTCGTTCCTTCCCGTGCTTCTATAAACCATCATACCCTGCCAGCATTTTCTATCCAAATTTGCACTAAAGAGTAACCTCAAGTTGTTTTTAACAGTCGAATATGATATCATTTTCTTATCCAAGAAGAGTCACCGTGCGGGAAGAAGTGTGCAGCAGATCTAATACTTTTTTAATGACACTATTAAGTGCCTTTTTTATGTGTCAAATTGGAGTCATTTTGAGGAACAAAAAAAGTCACTATTTCTGTCGAAATTCTAACTTAATACTATCAAAATTACTATCCAAACTTTGACTAAATAGTATCCATATTTACTTTAAAATAGTAAAAGAAAAATAAGTTATTTCCTATCGAAGAAGAGTCATCGTTCGGGAAAAAATTAATCACAGTTTTGATACTTTTTTAATGACACTGCTAAGTGCTTTTTTTATGTGTCAAATTGGAGTCATTTTGAGAAACAGAAAATGTGACTATTTTTGTCGAAATTCTAACTTAATACTATCAGCATTACTATCCAAACTTTGACTAAATAGTATCCATATTTACTTTAAAATAGTAAAAGAAAAATAAGTTATTTTCTATCGAAGAAGAGTCATCGTTCGGGTAAAACTATATCGTAGTTTTGATACTTTTTCAATGACACTATTAAATGCTTTGTTTGTGTGACGAGTTAGAGTCGATTTTAGTAGTGTTTACGAAAATCTGAATTTAAATATTAAATTTAAGAGATGAATTTTTAAATGCAAAAATTATACTAAATTGCTAATAAAAAAAAATATGTATTGAAATCAGGCGCGAATCCACGGGGGTAGGGGTGGTATAGGAAATTTTGGAAGCTAAATAAAAATAAAAATAGTAACATATTCAAGTAAATGCCTTAAAATATTAAATTTTTTAGAAAAATATTAAAAAAGCTTATTGAAATATTCATAATCTTCATTAAGAAAAGAAAAAGCTAGTTGTAACTAAAAATCATAAAAAATTTATCATTTTCGTAAGAAATAAGATTTTTTGTGTAATTTTGCGAACATATTTTATTAGGTCAATTGAAAGTCTTATTGATCGCATATTTTAAATTTGTATCAATTTTAAAATATCTGGATTAGTTTGAATTATTATAAGGATTAATATGAAATTTTATATGACTTTCATAACACAAGACTTTTCTTCCACGCACCAGCGAAATATAAATGAAAATTTTAAATTTAAAACTTCTTGACCTTATTCCATATAGAATAATTTTTAACTACAATTTTCATATTTAGGAAATAATATTGTAATACACTCTGCTACAACAACAAATCACTTGAGAAATGACATAGCAAACGTATAGACCTTCTTGATATATCCCTAATTACGTAGGAGAATCAAGCTGTTATCCGTATGTATCTATTTGTTTATGTTTTGGTCAAATATTAAAAGCAAATTTATAAACAAATTTTAAATAAATATTTTTTTTCCAGATCTAATGCATTATAATTTTTTATAGAAAGCGACATTTCTGTATTAAACTTAACAAGATTTAGTTATTTATTATTTTTTTAATTCAGACAAAATCTGTATAACTTATTCGTTAACTTTCCACAAATTTTTTTCGTTTTGCCCAGAAAGTATGCAAATAAAGTATAAAATAAAAGCTCTAAAATATATGAAAAATTTATTTTTGAAGTTTAGACAATTTCTAATAATTTTTTTTTATAAAGAGTTTTTCAAGACTGATATCAAATTTTATTGCAAAAAATTAAATTTAAAACTTTAGATATACATATGTTTATTTCTAAAAAAATCAAAAAAAAAAATTAATGTAGAAATTTTTAAATAAAAAATAATATTTGTGGTATATATGTATAAAAGATTTTAAAGTAATTTAAAATTCAACTTTCTTAATAAATTAAAAAATTTAAAATTGACTTTAGTGCAGTAACTACCAGGTTTTTTCTAATTTAGAGGGTATTTCGAAATATTTGAAAATTGGATTATGATGTACTCAAGAAGATATACATATACAAATTTTCATTTTGTAGCAAAAATATTATTAAGTTAAAAAAAGAAAAAAAAAAAAAAAATGGGAAATTTAAGTGAAATAGCGAGTTTTTCGAAATAGAATTATTAAAGTTTCATAGTTCAAAAATTGTGTATAAAAACATAATTCTTTTCTGTGGCGATCAACTTAAATTTTTTGGAGTAAAGGTCGTGATCATAATTTTGATTTTATAATAAAAAATTACCTTCCTCCCCAAATATTGAAATAAAACTAAATGCCACAATTTTAACCAAAAAACAAATTCACTTTTTATTGTTTCGTAAAATTTTTTTTTAAATGATTTGTTTTAAATTATATTCCAATAAATAAATAAATTTTTATTTGAATTTACACAAGGAAAAAAATATACATATTTACAACGTTGTGTTAAGTAAATTTTGGTTTTAAATGTAAAACTAAATAAAATTAACATTTCACACAATTGTATTTGTAAATCAAAACTACATTTGTAACTTAAAAATATTTTCATATTTGAATATACAATAAAAATAATATAAAAAGGGTAATTATGAAATTAGTAAGATACATATATACAAACATACATATATACATTTAAACATTAAAACAAACATTTTCTTTTACAAGGTTTTAAAAGAATATACAAATTTTAATTTCATATTTTTTAAATTAGAGTTTTTTTTTATTAAATAGGTTGTTTTTGTTTTTTCACCACACGATCCCTAGCGTGCAAAAAATGTAGCTGTGT
This sequence comes from Protocalliphora azurea, assembly GCA_932274085.1. Lineage (NCBI taxonomy): Eukaryota > Metazoa > Arthropoda > Insecta > Diptera > Calliphoridae > Protocalliphora > Protocalliphora azurea. Next base: position 15,434,389 of record OW026521.1, on the reverse strand, counting down.
CATTTTATTTATTTCGAATGCTGAAGCATTTTTAAATTTTAAATGACAGATATCTATATTTAAGAAAGGATATTTAGAAAATTGTTAGTTATTTTATTTGTTGCTATATGAATTATCCAACCTTTTATTATTTTAAAAACCGCAAAGCCTTGAATACTAGGCTTAGTGGCTGTTCCGCGCCAAGTTATATCTATTGCTAGATCATCGCTAATGACAGTTTTTATAGCAAGCTTTAAAAAGGATTTCAAATCGCTCCCTCCAATTCTTTGAATTAAATATTTCTTGAAATTAAAAATACATCAAAATCGTTGAAACGTAAAAAAATACTTAAATTTTAACTTATAAATTGATTTCTCATAGAATCATCAATTAAAACCTTTTCATCAAACTGTTTTAAATCCGAAAAAGAATAAAAAGGTAGATTCGGGAGAAGATTCAATTCGCCTTCAATATTGTTTATAGACTTTAGTTGTCTTACTTCATTTCGTAGCGCTATAACTTCTTCTGTTAATATTTTAAGCAATTTTTGCGAATTTTCATCCCTTTGTTTTATTTCTTCTCTCAGAGAACGTATTTCGTTTAACATGTTTGGTGAATTATTATCTTCAATACCTAAATTAAAATACTGTTTATTATTAAAGTAAATTAATTTGTATAATTATAAATGTTAAAATCATATCTATTCGATTTAAATGAAAAATGAATTTTTTTGGAAATATTAGAAAAAAAAAGGACTTTGTTGTGAAAAAAAAAACTTTTTTTACTAGCTTCATTATAGTCCCCTTAAATGCAAAAACGGTAAGCCACGTCCATAGCAGATATATAAAACATATACAAGGTCTCAATCTCAATCAGTGTTGCAAATTAAATAATTTTTCTGCCAGATTTAACATATATAACAGGTGGCGCAAAAGTAATCCTCCTATCAGAAAATTTATAGCATTGATAGGAGGATTACTTTTGCGCCACCTGTTATATATATATATATATATATATATATATATATATATATATATATATATATATATATATATATATATATGTATATATATTAATTCAATCAAAAGAAGATTTTTGATACATATATTGAAAATATTTTTATAAAATTTTATATTGAAATTGTTATATTGAAAATTTTAAACATTTATATTTTTATGAAAAATAACAAACAATATTTATATATCAATAGACTCGGCTTCCGAATACCTTTTAAATTATGGCACATTTTGTATGCGTTTTTGTTTTTTTGGAAATAGAAAAAAAAAAGGCATTCTTAAAAACGATCCAACGATCTAAGCTAAAGAAAAATAAATATACCCATATTTTGTATTTTTTTTTTAATTGTAATTTTTATACAATGAACTCATAAAAATTTACGTAGAAATAAAAATAAAACTTATCTTTATCGATTATCGAGGTTTTTTTTTTCTTGGTTCTTTTTTGTTATTAAAACTGTCAAAATATATTATCTATTTAATATATCAAACAGTTTAAGCATAAATACCAAATTTCTCATCTAATATTTTACGTCTTTCAACAGTTTATAATTAATCTGAATAAAAACAAACATGTTTGTATTATTTTTACTAAAACAATTTTGGGAAAATATTTAAATAAATTCAACTACAATTAACTCTAATGTTGCAATTCAGTTTGTATTTTTCAAGGTACATAAAGATTTAAATTAAAAATATCTTTTTATGTTCAATCCAGATTTCTGAGTTGCAATCAATCCAGATTGTAGAGTATGTAATAAGTTAGGACTTCAAATATTTTTATATCTTCTTAATGCCTCAAAATGGCCTATAAAAAACATGCTTACATGTGTTATTTTTTAAATTTTAACTACTTTAAATTTGCACGTTCTTGGTCCAGTTTTTATCAGTTTTTATCCCAGTATTTCCGACTGATTTTATTAGTTTTCTTTCTTCAACTGATTAAAGAATAAAAAAAAATTTTAAGTCGATATCTTTACCAAGTCCAAAAATTAACGATTTTGAGAATTGCTAAAATTACGAAATTTTGTATTTTTTTATATCGAAAAAGTTTACACTCTTTTTTCTCTAAAATGTAATTTTCTTTAACAACAAATTTTATACTCCCGAAATTGACCTATTAATATGAAACTTTTGACTTTAGTCTATGTTTTCTAAATCTCAAGTGTTAACCTGTAAACAAAATGCAGTATAGGAATCCATAATATGTTTTTAGAGGTTTTGAATCATAATCTCCATAAAAGTGTGAATTTATAGGCGAAAATGTGAAAAATCTCATTTTTAGGATTTTCAGTGTTTTTTTTTTAGGGAATTGTGGGATTCCTTTTACAAAAATTTTAAAGTTTTTTGCACTTCCTCATTTTAAACAATCAATGATAATTTCGTTAAGTAAGGTATCTTAACAAAGATTTTACTACAGATAATATATATATAGTATCTGCAAAAACCTTTTGTTTTTTATTTCTCAAATAAATTACGTTACTTAGCTAACATAATTTTTCACTTTGTAGATAAAAATTTTAGTCAATATCTTTTACAGATCAAAAATTACACTACTTTAGAGTTTAATAAGATATAAAATATTTGAAATCGGATAGGAACAAAAAAATTGGCAAGCGATGAAATATTTTCTATGTCAGAGGTAACCTATTTTGCGCCCTAATAGCTCTGCTCCCGAAACGCATATGGGGCCCCCATCCAAATTAAAAATTCTACGCTCCTCTACTACTTCTATGTGAAAACTTGTGCAACTTTAGCCAGCCGATTAGAAGTTAGATTTTTTTCCAAAAAAAAAAAAAAAAAAAAAAATCGAAAAAATAGAATCGATTATGTCAAAACGTGGTAGAGGAGCAGAATTTTTTAAGGCAGATATGAAATGATAATTTATGAGAAACAAGAAATTAAAATAGCTTACCTTTGTAAAAGAACTAAACATATATTTTGATAAATATGTTTCGATTTCAAAGTGCCTAACAACTTTAAAAATTTAGTTTGATGCACACACATATATGGGTTCACTTTCACTAAAAAAAATATACATATTTTTATAAGTGAAACGCAAATCTATTTCGACATTTTATATTATTGAAAACAAGAAATAAATCCAAATTTATTTGTTGTTTCCAAAGTAAATTGTCAAAATGAATTTCGCTTCGTTTTACGGAATAAGCCACTACCGACATTAATTTTTTAAATAATTTAATTTAAAATTTCTTTCAATTATTTTTCAATTTCTTTTTTCACAATATTTTTAACTATTCTATTCAATTTTGTTTTCGTTTTAAACAACATTCACTATGTATATATATATTCTTTTTTATTTTTACCTCACTTTATCCCTTTTTTTTGGTTTGATTTTAATTTCACTAAGCGTTCTTTAAATTTTTAAAAAATCGATTAATTGTCTTTGAAAGTAACACGTGAACTTCTTCACATTTTTTGTTTTAAATTTAAAAACAATGTATGTTTTTGTAATGTAACGGTTTTTTACTTTCAGATGGTCAAAAATCGAAGTTAATGTTATTTGTTTTTGTAAAATTGTTTACTATCTGGAAAATAACATCTTGAAAACACTAATGGGAGACAGTTTTTAGTAACATTATATTTATCCAAAAACTAACTTTTAAGTGACTTTTTCGACATTTTAGTTAGTAAGAAATTTAGAATAAGTGGATCAAAAATCGAAATTAATGTTATTTGTTTTTGTAAAATTGTTTACTATCTGGAAAATAACATCTTGAAAACACTAATGGGAGACAGTTTTTAGTAACATTATATTTATCCAAAAACTAACTTTTAAGTGACTTTTTCGACATTTTAGTTAGTAAGAAATTTAGAATAAGTGGATCAAAAATCGAAATTAATGTTATTTGTTTTTGTAAAATTGTTTACTATCTGGAAAATAACATCTTGAAAACACTAATGGGAGACAGTTTTTAGTAACATTATATTTATCCAAAAACTAACTTTTAAGTGACTTTTTCGACATTTTAGTTAGTAAGAAATTTAGAATAAGTGGATCAAAAATCGAAATTAATGTTATTTGTTTTTGTAAAATTGTTTACTATCTGGAAAATAACATCTTGAGAATACTAGAAAGAGTCATTTTTCTGATAGTGGATAAAACTATCACCTAATTGCTGGCAGGGTACAATTATAAATTATTATATATTTTTTCCACAAAATGTTTTTATGTTTTTTTTATATAATGTTTATAATGGTCACTAACTTTTAATTACTATTCCTGACCCAGCGGCTCTTTCATTTATGTATTTTTAGCTATGTATGTTTGTGTGAGTGTCTCTGCATATTTACTCATAATTTTATTATGCTTTTTTTTATAAATGTTACTCTGTGTGTATATGCTAAGAGGTGGTACTTTCATTGTAGTTATATTGTGGTTTTTTAAATACACTCATACTTTTGAAAAATTTTGTATTTATAAATGCATACACACACAATTACAATCTCATTTATATACTCCCATAAGCAGGTTTAATGTATATATTTGATTCTTATATACATATGGGTCATTATCAAAAAAATTATTAATAAGTTTTGTGGTAATAATAATTGAAACAAACGGATTACAGATCCGAACTCACAAGACTTGAAACTAATCAAGTGCAAAATTTTAGCACCACAGGTTTCATTTTATAATCATGAATATTGTTCAAAGTTCAAGAACTTAGCAAAATGGCTTAAAATTACTTAACTTTTTCCTTTTTGTTCGCGCATTTATAATTTTTGATGTCATTCGATCTTATATAAACTAATGGGACTTTGTGGGTAAATTCTACGCAGACTTTCAACTGTTACATACAGGGTAGTCGAATGCCAAAGTCGAAGTTTGATGACGTTTTTTATTGTTAATTTTTTTTTTTTAGTTTTTTTTTGCGGGGTCTATGCACCTCAACGGAATAAAAATTTTTAAACAGAGGATTGATACTTGCACTAATTGTGCGTCTTTTGAGAAATATATCGTTGATGTGCCGTACATAGTTAACACAGTAGATAGCCTCAAAGTAAAAATTTGTAAAAAAGTTAGTTTTTCGCGAGGCACAGTCACAGTTTCATATGGAATAGCATGGATTACTGTGTGAATTTAGCTTTTTGTAATTTTACAAAATAAAATTGAAGAAGCATTAAAAATAAATTTTTTAAAAAATTTTGACTATAATTTGCATGTAGATAGAGACGCATCAAAAAATTTTGTAAAATAAAAATTTTATGGACCAAAGAAAATTTACTTGGGTTATTATAATATTATAATAAATATCATTTTTTTTTGTAAAAAAAACTTTCGTAGAATACAGTGGACGAAATAAATACAAGTTCATCCATAAAATTTAAAAAAAATTAATTGTTAAAATTTATTTTTAATTTTTTCTTTTGTTTCTTATTTTTTATTAATATTTACATTAAAATAACTAATAATGACATATGTGAATTATAAAATTTAAAACATAAATTTTACAAGACTAATAAAAATTAGGTAAAGATAAGTTGACTAAACAAAAGCTTAAAAAATTATTAAATTTTATTACATTTTTGTACGTATTTGTAATTGATTTTATCTCCTTTACATTTTACTACATCAAAAATATAAGATTTCAATGAGCTTTTAAAAGAACTTTAGGCTACACCGTTCCTACAGCGTCTTTCTTCTTGTTACGCTTTCATACTGTTCATCACCGGCATACACATTGAGAGCAAGTATTTCCCATAGGTTTGCTATTAGGATTACGGGCTGGTCAACCCAAAACGTTAATGTTTTTAGATAAAATTCACTCCTAAGTTTGTCGGGAATTATGAATGGCTGCACTGTTTTACTGAAAAATTTAGTGAAAACCCATTAAATTTTCATCGTGTTCAATTAACGATGTTTTCAGCATTTCTACACAAGTTTGGGAATTAATACAAGCTTTCCTTTGAAAGAAAATGCTGCTCATATCATAAGAACACCTCTCCCAAAAATTTTATTCATTCTGACTTCCTTTTCATAGCATAGATATTGCCAGTAATATTGGATTTCATAGAGTCCATTCAAATTAAATTTCCTTTTGCTATTAAAAAGTGTTTCTTTTACTTTTTGCCATATTACATATGAATTTTTTGATTAACTCAGAGGATTATTTTTATGATCTTATGTTAATGAAAGGTAGTCATTTTGTTTTGTAAAAATAAGTTATAATGGATGCTAGAAACTAAAACTAATACTTTATTTGAGTCTTAAATGTATGTTAATATTAATAAATGCAGAGAAATTTTATTTTATTTAAAACAAAATTATTCACTACACAAAAAGATCCACCTAGTATTTTGTTGATTGTGCAGTTGGAAAGTTTTTGATCGTTAAAAGCCAATATTTTCCCTTGTTTTACTGCAAACAATGTTTTTTTTTTTTGAATTTTAATGTAAATTATTGTAACTAAAAAACGTAAACACTTTCACAGATAAATAAAATATAATTTTATAATACTTTTTCTTTTAAGCAACCAAGTAAATCATTTTTATTTAAACTTAACTTATATTTATTTCGCACTAAAACTTTAGCAAGAACAGGAAGACCAATAATTTTTTTCCTTAAATACTAAAATATAATAAAATATAACGCTATAATACAGAATCACCACTGCATTATACTGAGCTAAAAAATGTGATATATACCAGCTTCTTTATTAAAAAAAAAACTTTTTAAAGTGAACCTATGCTTTTTCGAAAAATTTTTAAAAAATCGTAATTTCTACTACAAAGGATTTTTTATATTTTGCTAGGAAAACCTAAAACATGCTACACTAATACCGTCAAACATTGAAAACGTCATAAACTTTATTTGAATAACTCAGTAGGTTTTAATATTGCGCGTAATTTTTACCAGAAGTATACGTAAATTTCCCTGCACGAAATGATTAACGCGAACTGATTCTACATGCTAGAGTCATCAAGTCGACTTTCGAATAATCGAACAATCGACTTTTTATTGAAAAAAATCGAAAAGTCGAAATCGACTTTTTGGTTAGAAAATTGTCCAGAAATCAATTTGCCAGATAGACGAAAAGTCGAAAATAGTCGGAAAAAGTCGAAAATAGTCGAAAAGTCAAAAATAGTCGACAAAAGTTGAAAATAGTCGGAAAAGTCGAAAATTCGCAAATAGTCGAAAAGTCGGAAAAAGTCGAAAATAGTCGGCAAAAGTTGAATATAGTCGGGAAAATTCGAAAATAGTCGAAAATAGTCGGCAAAAGTTGAAAATAGTCGGAAAGGCCGAAAATAATCGGAAAAGCCGGAAAAAGTCTAAAAAACTAAAATAATCGGAAAAAGACGAAAATAGTCGGAAAAATCGGAAAGTGTAGAAAATTTAAAAGGAAAAGTTTCTATGTTATCTAACTGTTGGAAATAATATCGCAAAAGCATTCACTGCACTTTCACTGCATACATTTTCTGTTAGTTAATAAGTTTATTTCATTGCGTTGTATATATTTCATATTTTCTAAAGTTTTTTTTTTAAGGCCAAATAGGTGAAAGATCTTGAAAATATCGTATAATATCGAAGGAAGGTCGGAAATGGGCGCAAAAGTAGAAAATAGTCAGAAAAAGTTGAAAATTTTCGAAAAACCGGAAAAAGTCGAAAATAGTCGAAAAAATTTTACTTTATTTAAAAGTAAAAGCAGTTTTATATTTAAACTATATCATCTAAACATATTTGTTTGTGTAACCAGCAATTTCTTTGCATAGATTTTCTGTTAATTAATCAATATATGATTGTTAATCAATCAAAATAGTCGAAAAGTCAAAAATAGTCGCAAAGTCGGAAAAAGTTGAAAACTGTCGAGAAGCCGGAAAAAGTCGATAATAGTCAAAAAGTCGACTATTAAAAAATTGAAAAAGGCCGAAAAGTCGAAAAATCGATTATTTAAAAGTTGGAAAAAGTTGAAAAGTCGACTTTTTGTTCCAACTATAATACATTACTACATACATTCGGGTCTCTTTATATTCATACAAATGAATTTTAATGTGCAATTTTTTGAAGACCTAAAATCAAAAATTTTTGATAATGGTCCATATATGTAGGTACATTTACTCTTATTGTTTATATTACTTTGCTCATTTTCCCTGCTATTGTTATTGTTATTTTTTCCCTACTTATACATGCATGTAATAGTTATATAATAGTAGTGGTTGTACTATATATTTATGGTAGTGTAGGTCTGTGTGTTTGTATATAGTGTAGTTTACTCACCAGCCAACCAATCAGCTTAACGCACATATTGTGGGTTGTTATTGTGGCCCCACTATCGCTGTGTGTTTATATACCATGAGTTTTATTTTTTTGTGGGCCGTTTTTAGTTGTTGTTTTTTATTTGCTCATCCTTTTTTTATGATCTTCTAAATATGTGCCTTCTTGTTGTTGTTTTTTATTTAATGTCACGCACATTGTATTCTTTATTTTGTATCTATTCCATTCTATTGAAAAATGAAAAAAGGGATTTAGGCTATTATAATCTAGGATTTTAAAGGAAAACAACATTTTAGAGATTATTTTGTTTCTTATGTGTAATTAAGGAGATAATAGCAATTATTTGTTTGCCACTAAAATTAAGAAGAAATTTTACAAAATATTTAACTTAAAAGATGTCAAAATAAATATTAAAAACTTAAATAAGTGGAATTTGTATTCACTTTCAAATGGATCTTAATAAAGTTCAAAAAAAAAAAAAAAAATCAATGTACAGTATGGGTTCTTAAACGATTTTTCTTTATAACCAAATAGGGTGAATCCTTTCAATGTACAATTTTTTAGGCAACAATTTTTATGTTTTTTTCTTGTTTTGTAAAATCTAAGATTTAATATTTTTAATATCTAATGCATTTTAAAATTGACTTTTCTATGAAAGTGTGCGTTCGAATAAAATATAACACGAAACTTTCGTAGTAATTCTTACTATCGTAAATTTTAAATATCTTTCTTGATTGCAATATCTTCTAGAGACTTGTCAGATTTAACAGTAGATAGAATTCTTGAAATACGGTCGGCAGTCAAACCAAAATGTACAAAATAAAATTTTATTTTTTTTAACTTTTCTTTGAACTTACTTTAAAACGTTTTGAGTAAATTTTGACAAAAGTATTACATTTCGAGGACTTAAAGGATAAGAAACTTGGTTCAGAAAAAAATCACAATAATGAATTCCAAGCCCAAAAAGTAGAGAAGATCCTAATAGCTATGCCAAACATGTTCGGCCGCGTATTCTCATATTGTGTTCATTTTTTCAAAACCAAATATGAGCCAAATTATAGCTATGCCTATGCTTTGGTCAATTAAAGCTAAAAAAATTAAAATAACAAAGTTGAGAAGAACTCTGAGGCAAAGAATTCAATTTTTATATTAGCCTGGAAAAAATACATTATTGCTGTCATTTCTCATATTCTAAGGTACAAGTTTTGTATACTGAATAGTCGAGAAAATGGTTCTGAATAGAATCGAACTAAAAACAATAGAAATTTACAAAACAATTTGTCGTATGACAAGTTTACACAAAATGCGACAAGATATGCGATTGTTTTGCTTCTTTTATTACAAATAACGCCAAACAGACTTGTTTATTATACGATTTTTTTCTTATCAAATATTGTATGTTGGAACATAAATATTTTGAAATATTTTCAAAATATTTTGATCAGTCATAGGAAACATTCTTAATATGCCATTTACATCAAACAAAAATTTGTAGTTTTTGGCTTCAAACGGTTTTTGATCGAAAAACTATATAAATTTCTTTAGATTTTCCATACAAATCAAAAACCATTTTCATCGAGATTTTATTGAAAACCAAATAAAAAGTATTAAAATAAATATTAATGATACAGCCTGTTCATTTGATTTCATAAAAGTGAGCTTTTGAATATGATGAGTAAAATAAAATTTTAAAATTTCTTGAATTATTTTGTTTGTATTTTAAATTTTATGTAAAAATTGGTTTTTAATTATTGTTTAAAATATTTTAAACAAAAAGAATAAACTAAATTTGATTTAAATAATAAATAAACGTGTCAGTAAAAATCACATTGGAAAAAAAACAAGATATGTAAACGATTGGATTTTGAAAACTTTAGTTTTTCAAAAACGAACAAGTTTTTGTTTCGCTGTAAACGGCATATAAAAAACATCACCGAAAATAAAATTAATAGTTTTGTATTCAAAATAAAAAAAAGAAAAAAAAAAATAATAAAATCTATAACCGATATTAAAAAATTAAATATAAACAGCGATTTTTACCAACAAAAAAATCATTTCATCACCAACACAAAATTGTTTTTTATATTTAACGATTTTCTTTCCAAAAATACCTAGTGTGGTCGTAATCCTTCTTGAGGACTTAAATTTTAAAAAGATTCTGAAGCATCCTCAATGTTTTGCGATGTAGGAATAAAACTATTTTAAAGTTAGTTTCAGCACTAAAGATCTCGCAACTCCGTAGATTTTAATGGTGTATTTTCTAGCTGTATTACAATCTTTTATAGACGCTTTTTTCAAATAAATGATCACTTATATAATTAAGAAAATGGTGTAATAATTTCTTATTAAGAAATATTAAAAATTTAATACAGTTTATCAAATTTTTCCTTTATTTTAATTCAATTTTATTTTATGTTTTATTCGGAGCATACTTTTTGGGGCATAAATGAAAATTGTATGAAAAGTTCGAGTAAGTTCTTCCAGATGAAATGGAATAAGTTTTACAGTTTATGTCTGAGGGCTTTATAAACGCCTATATATATATATATATATATATATATATATATATAAAGCGTGATCCATTTCGAGGTTCCCTACTTTTTAAAAGAAAAAACAAAGAAAATTCAAATTTAATGGAGAATGTTTATTATCATTTGAAAGAACATTCTTTGGCATTTATTTTTTGAAGATTATGTCTATCAAATGTTGGCCGTTGCTACGTCGCAGATGGTCCATCCGTTGAATCCAATTTTCGATGACTCGTTCGAGCATTTGGTAACTGGCGAATGACACGCGTGATGTTTTCCTCCAAGGCCTGAATCGAAGCGTGTTTGTCCGCATAAACTTTAGACTTTACATATCCCCACAGGAAAAAGTCTAACGGTGTGATATCACACGATCTTGGTTGCCAAGCGACCGGCCCAAAACGTGAAATTATGTGCTCACCGATGTGTTCTCTCAATAAATCCATTGATTGATGCGTTGTGTGGGAAGTGACGTCGTCTTGCTAAAACCAAATATCGTCGAGATCACAGGCTTCAATTTCAGGCATCAAATAGTCGGTTATCATGGCACGATAACGATCGCCATTGACGGTTACGTTCGCACCGGCATCATTTTTAAAGAAATATGGACCGATGATTCTACCGGCCCACAAACCACACCAAACCGTTTTTTTTCTGGATGAAGTGGCAGTTCTTGAATCTCTTCAGGTTGCTCTTCGTCCCAAATGCGGCAATTTTGTTTGTTTACATACCCATTGAGCCAGAAATGGGCCTAATCGCTGAACAAAATTTGCCTCGAAAACTTCGGATCTTCTTGGAACTTTTCAAAAGCCCATAGGGCGAAGCGATGTCGCTTGGGAAGGTCGAGCAGCTTCAGTTGCTGCTATATTTTGTACGCTTTCAATTTAAGATCTCTATGTAAATTGCGCCAAGTCGTTCCATACGTTAGTCCGAGTTGCTGCAAACGGCGCCGAATCGACTCTACACGGTCTTCGTGTACACTCTCAGCTACGGCCGCTATATTTTCTTCACAGCGTGCTGGACGTGGTCTATTCGGTCGAATATTATCTAATAATGAATACTGGGTCTCAAAATGGGTGATGGTGTTGCGAATAGTACGCTCAGTAGGCCGATTATGTTGACCATAAGTTGAGCGCAGTGCACGAAACACCTTCCTCACAGAACGTAAATTTTCGTAATAAAGTTGAACGATTTGAAAACATTTATCAGACGTAAGACTTTCCATTATGAAATGCCAAATAATACTAAACAAAGATAACATGACAGCATGACACGACTCACACGTGATCTGTCAAAAAAGGCTATTGAAAAAAGTATCTCTGCTTGAATCTCGCATTATGTATATATATTAATTTTTTTATTATTATTATTATTTTTTTTTTTGGAAAATTTCAATAGAGATTTTCCTTAAATAGTCTATTTATAAGACATTTTTTTATAATTATTTTTATTTATATTATTTTATTTATATTTTTTTTTATAGAAAATTTCGATGAATGCCCTTTTTATAAGAAATTTACGACAAATTCTCTTTTTATATGAAATTTTTCCCTTAAAATTTTTAATCATTTTATTGTTATGAATTTTTTTTGTAAATTTATTATTAAATAAAATTTTTAATAATTATTTTAATGATTATGTCCAATGCATTTGCTATTAAAAAAATATTATTTTTTATAATAAAGTGAAAGAAAATTGATAGTTTTTATTATATAAATATATAAAATTGAGAGTTTTTGGGCACATGAAACTTCAGTTTGGAGACAAGTGGGAAATTTTATCTGGTAACACTTTCCAGAACTCCCAGGTAGATTGTAGTCGTATTTGTTTATTATAAAAAAGACAGGCTTTAATGGAGTTTAATGCCTAAAAATAATTTTTTTTTGATTGACCCCAGTTGTCAAAATAAATCATTATATCATGAATTTCAAGAGAAATCGAAGGACGTTTTGTCTACGATTTTCTCGAAATTATGAAGACTTTTACCTTAGGGAATTAGATGGATATTTCCTTTTTTTCAAAAAGATGCCAAGTACCAAAATTTAAATATTTATAACTTTCAAAGTTGCAATCCGATTTCCCTGAAAAAAAAGCGAAAATGTAATGAATGTCCTTTTGGATTCTCATAATTAAAAAAATAATATTGTTAAAAAAAAACGGATTTATAATGTAACTGAATTTTTCAGCTGCATTTGACGTTGCACCCTTTAATTTAAAATTTTTTCATTTTTTCCATCTTAAGTAGTGATGGAAATGTTTACTATTTTTAAAAATGTTTAATAAAAAATACCATCACTTCTTTCAATGACAGATTGACAGATTTAATTGATTTAAAACACATTTTAACGGTATTTGTATTCACTTTAAGTTAAATAATTAAAAAAAAAATTTGCAGTTACAAATTGCATTAGGTGCATAAATGCATTTGCAATTCTTTTGTATATATGTAGGAAATGAGGGGAAAGAAGGAGAAGATCACCTAGGTTGACAATTTAGGGATTGGCTTTTAGTGGGTTGGGTTTAAGACGAAAGGAACATGACGGAATTGGGACAGGGATATAAAAGACCGATGTTACGAACAGAGAATTATTAATTGTCAAAGAGATTAAGTGACAAAGAATGATCAATTGTCAAAGACATCAAGGTTCAAAGGATCATCAAGTATCTCAAGTTTGTTGAAGCGAACGTTTAACTTCTTATTTTGAAAATGTTAAGTTATTAAATGTGTAAATAGTTTCTTAATACATAAATAAATATTATAATGAATTAGGAGTGCAGCTGTGTTTTCAATTGAAGAAAAAAGCAACAAAAATTAGAAGTAGCTAAAGTGTTATCAAAAATACTTTAAAACTACAATTGGCCCTCGTCCAGGAAGATCTCAATAAATACCTTTTCAAAACTACATATATATATATATATATATATATATATATAAAAGAAAGTGATGTTAGTTACTATTGTTATAACTCAAGAACGACTAGACCGATTTTGATGATTCTCACCAATTCGGACCGGTCACCGGCCAGAAAAGGATAATACGAAAAAAAATTCGCGAAAAATCCGCGATAAAAAAAAAACTCTTTTTTGTCATAATTTCTTTGCCTTAATAATCATTAAAAATATTTTTTTTAATACAAATTATAACAATTACTGTTTCTGTTTCTATCGAAACGCTTACTTTTTTGTGCAATTTGTTTTCTGGTGGTGGTGTAGAATTCTATTTCCAAACGGTAAGTTCCAAGTAAAGCTCATCATTTAGTGAGGTTGTGATATTTAAAACCATTTGTTGTATTTTTGGCATTCGTTATTAAGTGTTATTCACAATGCCGCGACCCCGAAGATCTAATATTTCGCGTCGAACACGTAATGCAAGTACTTATCGTAATATCGTCAATCAATTGAATATATATGAACGAGAAATCGCACGAGAACAACCCCGTATTAGTTTGGCCCGACTTCGTACATCACAAACGCAGGAAGAAAGGCAGGCGAGAAATGAAACGGCTCGGTTAGCAATGAGAAATCGTCGAGCAAATGTAGCAATTCAACAACTTTAAAATTTTTAATCAACGCATAAGAAGAATTGCTTCAAGTTCTGATTTGAATCAAGCAGCGTTCCATTACAACTGCAATTTCGACTACAGCTCTCATCATTCCGTTCAAAAAAAAGATATTGTCTATCCGCTAACCTTAAGATGAAGTAATAAATAAATATAAATTCAAATTTGCCTTAAATACATGCGTATATTTTTTGATTGAGCCCACATCTACATCATATTTAAATTCTTCTGTAAAAAACACTTTATAATAGGTATTCCTTAGATTTTTATTTAAAGGTCGTAAATTTCGTTAAAATATCAATTTAAATCGTTCAGTAATACAACACTAATGTTTGCTTAGGGCCAGCAACGCGGCTCGGGTCAGCTAGTATATATATATATATATATCTTTTTGTAAATAAATAACTAAGGAATTTATAAGAAAATTTTAGAATTATTTTATTATTTTTCTCATCCTATATTTTGTTCGAGTAAACACTTCGTATGGACAAGTTAAAAATATTGTAACTTTATCAATTCTTAATTGATTTTAACAAATGAGGGCAAATGAGGTATGGCAGATTCCAGATAAATTTACAAAAGTTAGTGTTTCATATCAAGTAACAGAAAAAATGTCGTGGGAATTGAAAAAAAAAAAACAAATTGGGGAAAAATAGAAAATTGCAGCTATTTTTACATTATTTCAACAAAAATTCATATAATGTAAACAAATGTATATATATTTAGAAAGCTTGATTTCTCTTCTATCTAAAACAGCTAGAAAATAAAAAATTGATAAAAGAAATTTATTTTTTATTATTCCGTCAATCTTTTTTTATCCATAACTTCAGGTTATGAAAATCAAAAATCGAAAATTTTAAGAATGACATAATGATATACTCAAGGTAGTCTATAACGTACGCTTGGTCATTTCAATAGTATATTTTCACTATCGCACTGTGTTATTAGTATATAATTTTATTTGGATACATATTTTCTTAATTTTCTATAAATAAATCAAAAAATGAGTTCAAAAAAATTTGTATATTTTTTTGTATGGGAAAAATTGTGGTTTTGTTTTAAATTATTAAAAATAATACAGCTTCTAGCCATAAAAAAAAATTAATTGAATTCTTTAGGCAATATATTAAGCTTTAAATCTATTTAAGAAAATGAAAGACGAAGGGAGAGAAAGTCTTTAAACCAAAAAATGATTTTGCATTACTTATGCATTTTTTTTTTGAAGTGATATGATCTCTAATTATAATATCAAAAGAAGACTCAATCGCCTTTCAATTGGCTTTTAAATCAATGAAATCGAACATTAACTTCACAGATATGAATAATTAAAATTACATACATAATGAAATATTTGAAATTAATAACGTGAATAAAATTACGATTTTTTGAAATTTCAAAAATTTAATATAGATATGTCATTATATTTTTACATAACATTAATTAGTGCTAAATAAGAAACAAGTCTGAAGATTATATTTTTACATGAGTTGTTTCATAGAATTCATGATATCGAGAAGTATTGCTCGATTTGGTTTAATAAAATCCCAAAAACAAATTATACTGAAAACATATTTTAGTGTCCTCAGTAGTTTCGAAGATATACAAAAAATGTTAAAAAAAATCTTACAAAATTTATAAGTTTTTGTCTTTCAAAAAATCTAAAATAGGTAAAAATGCTATTATTTTCCTTTTATTATAAAGATATATTACAAATTAAACGAGCTGTATTTCTTTAAAGTCAATGTATAAATTTCTACTTTATTTTCAAGTAATTGTTATACAAGAAATAATAAAGTAAAATAATAAAATTATTCATAAGAATATCAAAAATATTACAATAGGCCTTAGAAAAATCGTCTTTTAATTAGATAGATATCTAATGATACTTAATTCAATATTTATACATCTATTTTAATGAAATAAGGGACGCTTTATTTGTAACATATCCGGTTTTAAACTGAAAGAGAAAAAGAGCTCTTTTGGTTGATTTCTTAGAACTTCATGATTCATCTTAAAATTTAAAATCCATCTCCAGTTTAAATCCACCCTTTGTCGCCCCAAAAAGAAATGTAAATTTTTGTCTTTTCTTTTGTTAATTTTATAAATATATCACTTTTGTTTAAAAACACAAAGAAATAACATGACTTGTGAGTCTTTTGTTTCTAACATAAAGGAGTTTGAGAAAAATTGTCACTAGAAAATGTTGTAAAAAACTCAAAGTATATAGAAATACACTCAAGAATTTATCTAAATATATTATTAACAAATAATAGGTGTTAATATTTAAATTAAAATTTAAATAAAAATTTTTATATAAAAATTTATTAAAAGGAAAAAATCCATACTTTTACCTCGAACATTTTAATAATTACACTATTTAACTTTTGAAACGTCGTAGTGTGGCCTGTGGCTCTAGTTGAGTATATAATTTTGTAATTTTTAGATTTTTCGTTACACCCTCAAAATCTAAAGTTATCGGTTAAAACTCAGTTTTATAATTTGAGGGACTAAACAAATTTTAAAAAATTATTTCTCTTTTTACGAATTTTGAATTTTTTTAACAGTTTTAGATAGAAGAGAAATTAAGCTTTGTAAATATATTTCTAGTATACAATGACAAATGTCTCTTAATTTAAAACACTAAATATAAGTTCATTTACTGCTACTATTATTTCTAAATATCAGTTTATAAATTAAAATATATTCAGATATGTAATAGAAACCGATTTCCAAAACGAATCGATTTGAAATTGATTGTTTTCGTTATTGATGAAAATTAAATTTAAATCACATTCCATTAGATTTTGTAATATAATTTTTTATGTTAAATTATTTGTTAATTTTTCATATGGGCTGTGTAATATAAAAGAAAAACCGATTCAATTTGAAAACGATCGGTTTGCATCACATACCAGATTAAAATGTTTTTTTTACCAATATGCGTATAAGTGATTTGTATTTTATAAGATTTATATTACTCATACGTTAATTGTATTCCAAAAGATGCATACAAAAATTATCCTCAAATTACCTTAATATTATTTTCTTATCCGCTCAATATTTTTGGAGTTGTTTGGAAATTAGTGACAAAAGAATATGTATTTATAAACTTTTCATTAAAAATTGGAAGAATTTTGGTCCTTGATTCAGAAAATATTGATTCGATAAACAAATAACGTTAAGGTATTTTGAATATAATTATTTTATACATCTCTTGCTATTGCAATTGTCTAAATCAGACAACCCGTTCTCGAGTTATAGTAAAATATACACATGTAATTAAAATATCAAGACCTGATAGAAAAAATCTGAAAGCAGTTTCGAGTTTAGCTTAGGAAAATTATTACTTTTTTTTTGCCCACCACACCATCTTCACTTGATTGGAAATATACATAGGTATTTTCACTTAACTGTAAGTAAAATCAAGACATGGGCGTCAATTTTAAAAATACAGGGCTTATTTTAAGTTAAATATATAAAAAAGGAAACATATTTGCCACTTTCAATTTTTGAAAGAACTTTTAAGAAAACAAATATCTTTAATTTTGACAGAAAAAATTTTTTCGAACACTTTTTTCTTAATTACTCTGACAGTATTGAGTATATAAAAAATAATGCTATAAAGACTTTATGACATTTTTAGTCCGCATTTTTAGTGTATGGTTTATATAAACCTAACACAACGTCCTTGAGTTATGTTGAAATATACTCATGTAATGACCTTATTATGGGCGAAGTATTAGACATGCCTATAAAAAAAACAAACCTGATAGAAAATACTAAAAACAGATTTGTATTTTGCACACCAAAATCCATTTAGTCCAAGTATTCCTCTTTAAAGAATTTTTGCCGACCGTCTAATTTATAAAAAATGGTATTTATAATTTTTCGCAATGTTGAGAATTTTTAAAAATTAACTTTTATTTTTTTAAGAAAATTTGTTTTGTTAAAAATACTTTTAAAGGCATTTTAGCGGAAAAACTTGGAAAATATTTTAAATAATTTTTCCCTCTACTGATATAATCTTAAACATTTTTCAAAAAAAAAAAAATTTTTTTTTTTAAATATTTTACATTGTATTAATATGTAGTAAAATTATTTTCAATTAAAATTGTTAGATTCTAACAAATTTTCTTAAAGTTAAAAAATGTTTTATAATTATTTTAATAAATTCCCATAAGGTTAAAATTTACACTTTAGACCTTTTAATTACTAGTTTGTTTTCCATTCTTTTTTTATTTACATTTTATTTTTCAACTTATCTCTCTGTTCTTTTGCCAACCATAATTGAAATATTTTGTTAAAAAAAAAACAGCAAAAAATCCTTCTTTAGTTCCAAAAACCCAACTAGCACCATTACTGCTAACAAAACTATGATGAAAAAACTGCAATTAAAAGTTGTTTTAAATTAAAAACTAAACACATACAAGTACAGAGGAGTACAAATCGCTACACACAAACTCATACTTAAACAAGCAGGCATAAAAAACGCACACACACATACAAATATTAATAAATAAAATAGCTGAAAAAACCGTTTTAGAAAATGATAAAAAATACATAGACACATACAACCAGGCTGAATAATGAAAAAATACATAACGTAACGAATAATGAAAAAATAACAAATTAAAAACGTATACAATTTTCTATCTTTTTTTTTAATTTTTTGTTAGGAAAGGCGTATGAGTACCTACTAACTAACTGCATAGAAAAACTTACACATCAGCTAACATACACATAAAGATAACATACACATAAATGTATGTATGTGTGCCTGTGAATGTTAGCAATCAGGGCTTTAAGTATAAAATATAAATGTTCATGTGCATGTTTGTTGTATATAAGAGGAAAAAATAGGCGGCCTCTTATAAATACCACGCAGCCTCTCAAATAAGAGGAGCACAAAAAAAAAAACATATACAACAACATCATAAAAATAAATGAGTACATAGAAGATAAAAAACGGCAACAAAACGAATTTGTGATTAACATAAATACGCAAAAATGTTATGTAAAATAGATTCAGTAAAAAACAAAACAAAAATGGTGGCATGAGAGCCTGGTGAACAAAATGAGAGGAGAATTTGAAATCATGTTTAGTAACGGTAAATACTAGGCTATAGTTAATATACAATGGTGTTATTTTTTAGTTGGTTTTTGTTGTTGCTTTTGTTGTTTATAGAAAGAGAAAAAGAGAAGGAAAGTTTAAGTGTATATTTGTATATATAAGAGTTATGTGTAGCATGAAATGAGTAGAGTTTTAGCTCATTATAAAGGAAAAATTTTATTTTTTATAGGGTACCGATTAAATATAATAAACAGTGTTGACAATATAGCGTTTTTAGGGTTAAATACAAAATTGTTAAATTTTATTAGAGCTACTTTATGTTTAATTCAATTTATATTTAATTCAATGCACTAAAGTATTATACATATGTTTAGACTATTTTTAAGATCAATTTTGTTAAAATATTGGCAGAAACTGTTATACTATAGATTATTTTCTGCAAAATCCAATTTCCTTAATTAAACCCATTAAAAAGATCAAACATGTAGAGTATTTACGAAATAACATTTAATGATATAGAAATAATTCTCAGACAAACTGTTAAACTGTAATAATATTTTTTATTAAACTGTCATAATGTCTTATAATTTGTATATAATAATATTTTTACTTTGCAAATTATTTAAATAAAATATTCAAAATGTTTACAAAATAAACTATACTTATTTAATAAACGTTAAACTGTTATACTAGAAAGATTAATTTCTTTAATATGTTCAAATAAAAATTGACTAAAATATCCATAGCTTGGTACAGTTTTGAAATAAAAAAAATTCATAAATTTTTGCAAATGCTGTTTTACAATAGCGAATTGTTTATTTTAATTTTTATATAAAAAATATAAATGCCAATGCTTATTTTTGTTATACTGTGATAAATATTTAATTTTTATTACTTGTAAATAAATTACATAAAAGCGGTTTACTTTTTGTGTGGTATATACAAATAAACTGTTATAATTCTTAAAAGATTTAAAATTAAAAAAAAAACATATTATGGGAAATGATTTCTTTTAATTCTTTGTATAATTAAGCATTATTATACACACTTTTGGTATATGAAAATAAACTGTTATAATTTTAAAAATAATTTTACAAAGAACCGTTATACTGTAAGATCGTGCTTCTTTCAATTCTTAATATATATTTTTTATGGCTTTAAAATAAACTGTAATAATTTGGTAAAAGTTTTTACAAAAACTATTATACTATGACAGATAGTTATACTATGACAGATAGTTCTTGTATTATAAACCACTTGAAAAAAGTATAATTTTAGAGCGGTTACCAAACAAACTTTTATAATTTTATAAATGTATTTACAAAAATTGTTATACAGTGACAGGTGCTTTTGTTTAAATTGTTAATAGAGCAAATCATTTAAGAATGGTATTTCTTTGTACGGGATATGCAAATAAACTGTTATAATTTTATGAAGGTTTATAAAAAAACTGTTATACTGCAATAAATGATTCGTTTTAATGCAAAAAATATATAAGAATATTTAATTTTTTGCGTGGTTAAGTAATAAACTGTTATCATTTTATAAAAGATATTTTAAAAACTTTTATATGGAAAAAATGGTTTATTTTAATTCGTTGTGTGATAAGTTATCCAAAAGTATTTTAGTTTTTGTATGGTTATGGTACAAAAAAGATTATTATGGTTATTAGAGAATTGTTATACTTTTATGTATTACTTTATTTATTTAACGTTAGTAAATATGACTTTATTAAAATAGTCATATTTTAGCTGACTTTTGTAAAAAAAGGACTTTTATATACATATATATAAATTTTTTTATTTTCAATAAACCGTTATATTTTTCTTGTATTGTTTTATCTATTATTAATTTTGTCACATCATTTATTGCGAATTATTATTAGTTTTTCT
This sequence comes from Protocalliphora azurea, assembly GCA_932274085.1. NCBI lineage: Eukaryota > Metazoa > Arthropoda > Insecta > Diptera > Calliphoridae > Protocalliphora > Protocalliphora azurea. The sequence continues at coordinate 15,413,109 of OW026521.1, read as the reverse complement.
ACAAAGCTGTTATACTAATAGCAATTTTCTTTAAATATTATAAACTTTATTCGGAGTTTAATTTTCAGTGTATTGTCGAAATTTGAATATGTATGTTTATTATAAATTTAGGACACTTTAAAACTGTTATAATGGTTCAAAATAAATATGTATATATGTAAGAAAAAAAATTAACATAATCATGAATTCAGATTTGATACATAATAAACTATTATAATCTTTCACTTAATTTGTCTTCACAAAACGTATTTTACAAAATTGTTGTTAATAGTAGTTTAATAAATCATTTCAGCGTTTTCTAACATTTAGCGTTTATATATTTCCCATGAAAACTTATTAGCAACTCTGATAAATAAAAGTTTAAAAATTGTCCTCACATTGGCAAAAAAGTACACTCTTTCTAATTTCTGCCCACTTTTTTCCTCCAAAAAGGGGAGAAATTATGCGTTAATAAGTATTTATAAAAAACTGCATATACTCTCACACTAAAACCACCGTTAAATATTTCATCATACTAAATATTATGTACCACAAAATACTCTCCTGCAATTGGCATGAGTTGTTTACTAAACAATTTATTTATTTTTTTCTAAACTCAAACTATTACCACTACATTTGTTGTTGGCTTTAATATATACAGACTTTTTTTTTCTTGTTGTTATTTAACAAAAAGGTGGGTTGCAGTAGTTGTTAGTTGTTGTTTTTGTACATACACCAAACCCGCCTTTTACCAACCAATCAGAAAAATTGTTTACGAATGTTAAAACAAAAAGAAAACTGTAGAAAAATTTGAAAAAAAGTAAATACAAGTAGCCTCTTGTATATAAACAGCTCTGTCACAGCAAGTTTCAAGCTGCTTTCCTGCTGTTAATATCACAGTTCAGTTGGAGCTTCAGCATACCGGCTCCGTCTCTAAAGGGAACTCATTCATTTCCACTGTCGCACTCAAAATTGCTCTTTAAGTATCTTGGTATTGTGTTACGTTCGTTCATGTTTTTATTTACATTTTTTTTATATAGTTCGCATCTCAGTGTTGTTTTTGTTATTGCCGTTTACATCTTGCCTTGTTCTTGTTGTTACAAAAGCTTTACGAAAAAAACGACAACATAAAAATCCACGTGCTTTTTACAGTTTTTTTGCTGCTTGCACAAAGGCTGCTCTGCAACTGCAGCTACAATTTGTGAAAAATGGGTGAAAAAAAGAGTAATAAGAGAATAAAAATTTGTTTTTATTTTTTATTATAACAATTTTGTGGGTAAGAGTTGTTTTAAAGAGATTCGATTTTTTTCTCTTGTTGTTATATTTAAAATTGCTGTAGTTGTTGTTAGTGTGTGGAGCACACAATTTGTTGGGGCAGAGGTGTAAGGAAAATAAAAAAAGCTTTTTGAGGTTTTATTTTTTCTTGTTTTATGAGTTTAGGTGCCTTAAAACTAGAATTTATTTAGTAACAGTTTAGTATGCTAAAAACATTGATGGCGTTTAGAAGCATAGAATATAGGAAAGATAAAGAGAACTTTAAACGATTTTCTTTTACATAATAGACTTTTTTTATGATAATAGAAAGTTTAAAAATACTTATAACCAATTAATTTAATTTCGTATGGTGAGGTATTAAAAATTTTATAGCACTTTTTGTTATAATGAATTACTAGATTTCATCAGACTTAACAGACGGCTTTAACTTTGTAGGTATTTTCCTCATATTTCTGGCAATATTGGTTACTGCTCAGCGATAAAATCTCACAGTAGGGAGGATCGTAAAAAAAGTAATAAATATGTTTCTTTTTAGCTACTGTTCTGATCAAAAAGTAATATACTTATAGAAAAGTTGTAGAGGAAAACTTAACTTAATAATGATGTTGTAAATACCCTGTTATATATATTGTATACATTGCCTTGTTGTTTCTGCTTAGCGGTATCAAAGCAGAGATTGTGAACTATAATAAAACTATTAGGCGGTCACATTAGTATAATTCGAGAACAATTTGTCCAATTTAGATAAATAAAATGCAAATAAATGCCGACTAAAGTTAACTTTATATTATCTTAATGTATTTTTTTTATACAGTCAATAGTTTCAGAGTTATTTGGAAATTAGTGTTGAAAAACAATTGGTTTACAAGCAAAATTGGAAAATTTGTTCTGCTTAAATGTTATTAAAAATTTGAAAATGACGGTTTTTAATCTTTTATCATAAAGCTAATTATACTACGATTAAAATAAGCCATATATGTATCATGAAAATTGATGAGCAAATCTACGTATATTTAATATTACTCGTAGGGACCGACAAATTTAGTTCGCTATAAGCGTAGTTCGTTATAACCATAAAATAGCAAACAAATTTTTTGTTAACAAAATACACGTATTTCATTACGTTTTGAAATATTTGCTTTTTGAGGAATAGAGATTTTATAATATTTAATTATTAATCCTTTTATATTTACAGTTTTATTTTTAGCTATTTTTAATAAATGCGTGTGCGTTATGTTAAAAATGTCAACAACTATAAATATAAAATTCCTTTTATTTTTCCGATAATTTAAATTGAAATTAATGAAAATTATTCTTATTTCTCAAATAATTTAAATTGAAATTAATAAGTTATTTTTGTTAGTTTCTCCATTTTTAAAACATATTTTTTTTTGCAAATTTATTTTCCTAAAACTAACATGTGTGGGAGTTCGTTATAAACGTAGTTTTTTGTATGAAATATTCTTCTTGGGACCAAAAAATGTGTTCCTTATAAACGTAGTTATTTGTGTGAAAATTGCTGTAAAATCAATAGGACAGAAGAAAAGTATTCACTATAACCATAGTTCGTTTAACCACATTCGACTGTATTAAGTAAACATATACACAATTTGTAAAAAATGTTTACTAAAGGTTTTATCAAATTTCATAATATATGGCTTACTCCACATTTCTAATAACTTTTTAAGAGTAAAATGTTCAGGGATTTGACGGATTAAAAAAAAAACTATTTTGAAATTTATTCATCATTTTCCAAAAAAATATATTTTATTTATAGAAAAAAAAAAGAAAAAAAAATCAATTAAAATTCTAAAAAGGCAAAATTTGTCGAATATTTTTTAAAATACAAAAAAAAAAAAAAAAAAAAATATCGAAATGTATTCATTAGAAAACTTTACTTAATATTTTCTATAAACAAAAAAATCATCCAAAATTGTCTTTAAGTAGAACATTATTAAAAACTTGTTTTCGAATTGAAATTTTGAAAATTTTGCATTTAAACATTTTTTTAAAAATTAAAAATTTATTTTTTATATAAAAAAATTTTTATGAATTATCTGTTCAAATAGAAAATTTATCAAAAATTTTCTCAAACTGAAGTTTCAAAATTTTTTAATTTATTTTCAAAATTATTTCGAAATTTTTCTATACCTTTTTTGAATACTTTCTTCAAACAGAAAATTTATAATTTTTTTTAAATAGAAAATTTATCGACATTTTTTTTTACAAATACAAAATTTTTATGAAATTTACAATTATTTTTTTAATAGGGGAAACCGAGGTATGGGGTAACGAAGAAAATTTTAATTTTTTCGCGTATTTTTTAAAAAGACTATAGGTAAATATTTGCCATTATTGCACTATATTTTTAAATTATATTACAACCATGAAACCTCTGATTTTATTGCTTTTCGAGCGCATGGAAATAAACTATACTTAAAAAGTTTTGTTAGATATTCAAATTTGAACACTTTATTTTGCATATATTTTAGAGGTGGTAAAATATATTGCAATGTATAATTTATTAATTTTTTTTTTTAATTTTGCTCAAAATATAGTAATTAATTGGTCCAAACACTAATAATATGAAAATATGAAAGAAAATCTAATAAAGTAGATTAAAAATCTGATGCTTAGTAAAAGCAATAGAACATAGGAAAATTAGAAATAACTCCATAAACTTTGAGCCAACAAGTACAATTACACCAGCTTATTAAAGAAAGAAAATCGAAAATAGTTTATATAAAACACACACTTGCTATGACAAAACTCCTGTGAATGGTTTGCGCATTTAACGTATGCAAAATTTTATCAATTATTAGTTATCAACTTCTGAATTAGGTTATTTCAAATACGAGAAATAGTTTTGTTTAATTATTTTCTATTAGCTTTTTACTTGTATGTTTTCATCAAATATTAGAATTTTGATTTTCTTGTGGCCTAGTAAATACAAAAATCTTTTAAATATATATTAAATATCTAAATATCTTAAAATTTTTATTTTTTTTTTACTTTTCATTTTACCCCAACATTTTCCTTCCTGCCCAAAAATAATACTAAAAGATAAAAAATCTTATTATTTTTATGCAAAACCTTAGGCATTAATCCATTCCACAATCAGTTCCATTAGAGGGTTCAGAAGACTACCCCAATCTCCCCTACAATATTTTTCAATAAATTATCGAACATTTTCTATAAACAAAAAATTGCCTATAAACAGAAAATTTATTGCAAATATTTTTCAAATAGAAAATTTAACAACATTTTTCTTTATATAGGAAATTTATCAAATTTTTGTTTATACTTATTTTATACTTTTATACTTATTTTATACTTACTAAATTTATAAGAAATTTCTATAAGTGTAAAAATTTATTTACAATTTTCTATAATCCCGCAAAAACTTTGGTTGCCAAGTAATTAATTAAGAAGCTAATATAATGGCTCTTCACTGCTTACACATTAGCTGAATAATCCACTATTTTAATGAGGTGATGACATTGGGGGTAAATACTTACCTCATATTATTATAAGTTTATAAAGTTGTTACAAGAATTAATTACTTTCAAGCTATTCAATAACTCCTTGGTTTTAAAATAACACAGAAGTCATTATTGATGAAAAGAAAAGGAACTAGTTACATTTTAGGTTATAAATAACTAATTAAATGTCAGAATATAAAAAGCAGTTTTTTCCTTTATTTTTACTTTAAACGTGAAAGGAAAATTTTAGCAACTTGAATTAAAGATTTCAAAAGTTTAACAACAACATAATTTTTTTGGCGTAGCAAATAAAATTTTTAACCTGTAATTGTGAATATGTGCATGCATATGAAAATTTTGTTTTTTCACATACATATTTATCCCTTCATTAAATTGATAAACTGAATTAAAAAATAAATAAAAAGTGTCATTTTGAAATATTTTATCATAAATAAGTAATTACATAACGGGAAATAAATATGTAATTACGAAATTACTTCTATGTAATGTAGATGGTATACTTTTGTCATTGAAAAGTATGTACATTCGTAACTACATGCCATTACCCAGTTTTTGCTAGGAAATACAAAATTTATCAACATTTTTCTAAAAATACAAAATTTTTAGAAATTTACTTCAATAGAAAATTTTTAAAAATTACCCATAAATAAATATAAAATTAAAAAAAAAATATTTTATAAATACCAAATGAGTCGAAGATTTTTGTTAAATAGAAAATATATCGAACATTTTTATAAATAAAAAAATTTATCGAAATTTTTTAAAAGAACAAAATATATTTTATATTTTTTTAAGTTGAAAATTTATAGAAAATTTTCTTTTAAAACAGTTTATAAAAAAACATTATACTTTTTTAAAATTTTCTTTAAATTGAAAATTTATCAAAATTTTCTACAAACACAAAATTTATAAAAAATTTCTATAAATATTAAATTTAAAATTTTCTATAAATATAAAATTTTCTATAAATACCAAATTTGTTAATTTATTTTTATAGAAAATTTATCAAAAATTGTTTCTAAATAAACAAAATATTTCAAAGTTTTTAGCAAAATTATTCTTTAAATACAAAATTTTTGCAACATCTGCCATAAATACGAAATTTATCAAAAATGCTTTATAAATGCAAAATATATCAAAGATTTTTGATTAATAGAAAATAAATAAAAAAATAAACTAGGGAACTTAAGGACCAGCGGTCTACAGTTAGGAAGCTGTTTAATAGAGCCAAACTAACGAGGAGCGATGAGGACTGGAATAGCTATAGGGATAGTTTCTCTAAGTATAAGAAGGACATTAGAAGGGCGAAACGGACTTCATGGGTAAATTTCTGTGAATCGGTGGACTCTGTTAACGAGTTGTCTAGGTTTAGGCGAGTATTATCCAAGGACTCAGTGGCACCTGGATACATACAACGTGCGGATAACTCGTGGACAGAGTCTAGCTCAGAATCCCTCAGTTTACTTATGGAGGCTCATTTTCCAGGCTGTAAGGATATGGAATCTGATGGAGGGACAGGTAGCATCAGTGATAACCTACAACCCGAATCAGACGCTGGGGATACCGATGTGATAAGGGAGATGATCACTAGAGACATGGTATTATGGGCGGTAAATTCATTCGAGCCATACAAATCTCCGGGCCCGGATGGAATATTTCCGGCCATGCTACAGAATGTCGATGAAAGAGCCATCTCTCTACTGACGGAGGTTTTTAGGGAATGTCTTAGAATGAAATACATTCCCAGAGGGTGGAGAGAGGTAAGGGTCATTTTCATACCCAAAGCGGGTAAGACGACTCACTCGAAGCCCAAGGATTACAGACCGATCAGCCTATCGTCTTTTCTATTGAAGACAGTAGAAAGAATGATCGATTGTTATCTTAGGACTAGCATAGGAACTCAGGTCATTAGCGAGTCTCAACATGCTTATCTTAAAGGTAAGTCCGTTGAGAGTGCTCTGCATGACGTTGTGAGTTACATTGAGCGGGGTCTGCTGCAGAGGGAATATACCATGGCAGCTTTTCTCGATATAGAGGGGGCCTTCAATAATATCACGATAGAGGCTATTGAGGAATCACTTGTTTCGCTGAATAAAAGCAAGCTCCTTGTTGAGTGGATAGTTCTGATGCTTAGCAGCAGGGTTATCAACTCAAACATGGGAGGCACTTGTATGAGGAAACTTGTGACTAGGGGCACACCGCAAGGGGGGGTCCTTTCCCCATTACTGTGGCTCTTGGCCGTGAACGTCATTTTAAGACAGTTTGATGCTAAGGGACAGAAGATTGTGGCCTACGCCGATGACGTTGTTTTACTGGTCTCTGGTAAGTTTTTATCTACGATCAGTGAGGTCATGCAGACAGGTCTACGTGATCTGTCCCTTTGGGCCAACAGTAAGGGATTGGGGGTAAACCCAGAGAAAACGGAACTAGTTTTGTTCACTAGGAAATATAAGGTCGAGCATTTTAGCTTGCCAGTATTGAACGGGATTGAGCTTGCATTGTCAAGTGAGGCCAAATACCTGGGCGTGTACTTGGACAGTAAATTGTCTTGGAGGAGAGGGTCAAGAAGGGACTCAATGCCTATTACATCTGCAGGAACTCTATAGGTAAGAATTGGGGCCTTAGGCCGCAAGTTGTATACTGGATTTACACTTCGGTTGTAAGACCGATTCTTACTTATGGATGTACAGTCTGGTGGAAGGTATTGGGTAAGGAAACGTATAGGAAACTTCTCTCTAAAGTTCAGAGGTGTGCTTCAGTTGGTATCTCAGGAGAAGTACACCTCAGGCGGCGCTGGACATAATCCTCCACCTTCTTCCAATTGAGGAATTTGTGAGGGGTATGGCTGTCCGCGGCCTATTTAGATTGAAGGAACTGGGATTATTAGGTACCTTTAGAGCGGGGCACGTCAGCATACTAGATGAAGTCAAGTTCAACGGTCGGACAATATCCTTGGCTGAGCCTACGGATTATGTCGGGACTACGATTGACTTCGGGGCTACTCCCGCTTTGGTGTTACCTAGCAGGGACCTCTGGGATGGAGTAGAAAAGCTCTATGGAGGGTGTGCGGTCTTCACGGACGGTTCGAAAATGGAAGTTGGCACTGCTGCGGGTGTATACTTTATGGGAACTGATATCAGACGATCCTACAAATTGTCTGACAGTTGTAGTGTCTTTCAAGCGGAGATTCTTGGCATTTATAAGGCTCTAGGCTTGATTGAGGGGAATGTTGAACGAGGGTCTGAGATTACTATCTATGTTGATAGTCAGGCAGCGTTATTGGCTCTGACTAGTAATTTTGTTAGGTCCAGACTGGTACTTGAGTGCAGAAGGGAATTGAGAAGGTTAACGGATTCCTATATGATGAGACTCTGTTGGGTTCCTGGTCATTGTAACATTCTTGGCAACGAAATAGTCGATGAGCTGGCTCGCAGTGGCTCGGAGCTAGATAGGTCTTTCATAGAGTCATCTGTTAAGATTCGAATTGCGTCCTTCTTTAGGGCCATAAGGGAGTGGACTCTGGACAACACGAATCGAGCCTGGAATGACAGATCGGACTGCAGAGTTTCTAGGGCATTATGGCCTAGCTTAAAACTGGAGGATTCCAAGCATCTTCTAGGTATGAGTCGTGGTAGTCTTAGAGTCATAGTAGGTATGGTTACGGGTCATTTCTCAATAGGGAATATGATGAGTAAATGGGACATTGGCACATCAGACTTCTGTAGAACGTGCGATGATGTTGAGGAGCTAGAGACAGTGGAGCACATACTCTGTCACTGCGTAGGGCTTCAGCGAAATAGGTTGAAGTGGTTTGGAAACCATACACTACATGAACTAGGTGAGGTTAATGGCAAAGGACTTGTCAACCTCATAGGGTTTGTTATGGGAATAAAATGGCTTAGGAACAATCATAACTGATTGATTGGGTATAGGTTCCACTTTTTTTCTCTCTCTTTCCTTCATAAAGGGATCACAATGGGCCGTTCGGCCTCTGGGTGTAGGCGTGAATACGCCACCCTTTCTAACCTAACCTAACCTAACCTTCTACAAATAAAAAAGTTTTTTCATGTTGTCTTTAAATAGAATTTTTTTTCGAACTTTTTTTACAAATACAAAATTTATAAGAAATTTCTATAGATATAAAATTTATTGACAATTTTCTATAAATACAAAATTTATCCGAAATTTTTTTAATTAAAGGTTTTTGAAATTTCTTTAATAAAAAATTTTTTGAAATTTTTTTAATAGAAAATTTTTTTAAATTTTTTTAATAGAAAATTTTTCGAAATTTTTTCAATAGAAAATTTTTTGAAATTGTCTATAAAAATTAACAGAAATTTTTAGCAAAAACTTTCTTTAAATAGAAACTTTATGAAAAATATCCTATAAATACGAAATTTATCAAAAGCTTTTTTTTAAAATAAAAAATTTATCAAAATTTTTCTATAAATACAAAATTTATCGAAATTTTTCGTAAAACTGAATTTTTCGACAATTTTAATAAAAACAAAATTTAATTTTTGTCCTTGTAAATTAAAAATGTTTTTTTGATAGAAAATTTATCGAATATTTTTTATAATTAAAAGAGTTGTTTCAAGTTTTTTTTTCGAAATTTTTGTACAAATACAAAATACATAAGAAATTTTATAATTACATAAAAAAATTTTTTGAAATTTTTTTAATTAAAAAGTTTTCTGAAATTTCTTTAATAAAAAATTTTTTGAAATTTTTTTGAAATTGCCTATAAAAATTAACAGAAATTTTTAGCAAAAACTTTTTTTAAATAGAAACTTTATGAAAAATATCCTATAAATATGAAATTTATCAAAAGTTTTTTATAAATAAAAAATTTATCGAAATTTTTCGTAAACTTTATTTTTCGAAATTTTTAATAGAAACAAATTTTAATTTTTTTTCTTTGTCAATTTAAAATGCTTCTTTTGATAAAAAATTTATCCAGTATTTTCTATAAATAAAAAGATTTTTCAAGTTCGAAATTTTCTTACAAATTTCAGATTTTTTTTACAAATACAAAATTTATCCAAAACTTTTCGAAATTTTCCATATATAAAAAATTTTTTGAAATTTCTTTAATAAAAAATTCTTAGCCATTTTTTTAATAAAAAATTTTTTGAAATTTTTTTGATAGAAAATTTTTTGAAATTGCCTATAAATATTAACAGAAATTTTTAGCAAAAATTTTCTTTAAATAGAAACTTTATGAAAAATATCCTATAAATGCGAAATTTATCAGAAGTTTTTTACAAATACAAAATTTATCGAAATTTTTCGCAAAACTGAATTTTTCGACATTTTTAATAAAAACAAAATTTAATTTTTGTCCTTGTAAATTAAAAATGTTTTTTTGATAGAAAATTTATCGAATATTTTTTATAATTAAAAGAGTTGTTTCAAGTTTTTTTTTTCGAAATTTTTGTACAAATACAAAATACATAAGAAATTTTATAATTACATAAAAAAATTTTTTGAAATTTTTTTAATTAAAAAGTTTTTTGAAATTTCTTTAATAAAAAATTTTTTGAAATTTTTTTGAAATTGCCTATAAAAATTAACAGAAATTTTTAGCAAAAACTTTCTTTAAATAGAAACTTTATGAAAAATATCCTATAAATATGAAATTTATCAAAAGTTTTTTATAAATACAAAATTTATCGAAATTTTTCGTAAAACTGAATTTTTCGACATTTTTAATAGAAACAAAATTTATTTTTTTTTTTTGCAAATTAAAAATGTTTTTTTTTTGATAAAAAATTTATCGAAAATTTTCTATAAATAAAAAAGTTTTTTTAAGTTTTCTTTTCGAAATTTTTGTACAAATACAAAATTTATAAGAAATTTCTGTAAATATAATTTTTTTTGACAATTTTCTATAAATACAAAATTTATCCAAAATTTTCTATAAATAAAAAAATTTTTCGAAATTTTTTTAAATAAAAAGTTTTTTGAAATATCTTTAATAATTTTTTTTTTAATTTTTTAATAGAAAATTTTTTGAAATTGCCTATAAAAATTAAGAGAAATTTTTTTCCTTAAATAGACTGAAAAATATCCCAAGCGAATTTTATCAAGTTTTTTATAAATACAAAATTTATCGACATTTTTCGTAAAACTGAATTTTTCGAAATTTTTAATAGAAACAAATTTTCATTTTTTTTCTTTGTCAATTAAAAATGTTTCTTTTGATAATAAATTTATATTTAATAATTTTTTTTTTTGAAATTTCTTTAAAAAAATTTGTTTGAAATTTTTTTAATAGAACTTTTTTTGAAAATTTTCAATAAAAAATTAACAGAAATTTTTAGCCAAAACTTTCTTTCAATAAAAACAATGAAAAATATTATATAAATATTTAATTTATCAAAAGTTTTTTTATAAATACAAAATGCTCTTATTTGGATTTGATAGAAAATATGTAGAATTTTTTTTTAAATTTAAAATTTATATGAAATTTTCTATAAATACGAAATATATCGAAAATTTTTTAAATACAAAAAATATTGAAAATTTATGGAAATTGTTTGTATATCAAAAATTTATTGAAATTCCTTGTAAAAACAAAATTTATCAAAATAAATTTTATTGAAAAATTTCTATAAATATAAAATTGATGGAAAATATTTCATATAAATAAAAATTACAAAATTGTTATTTGTTTTATTTCAAAATTTATTAAAAATTTATCAAACATTTTACGAGAAATCAAAATTAATTGAAAATTTTCTTTTATACAAAAATTTATTCCTTTTATGCCAACTCAATAGAAATCAATACAATTAAACTTCTTACATGACCCCTTGCTTAGCTGAGGTATTGTCTTCTTTTATTTTTTTTTTATATAAACATCAAACGTTATTAAAAGTTAATAACATTTAATTATGACATTTTCAATATGAAAATTTACATACTAATAGCTATTTATTTATTGTCTAAACTAAAGGCACGCAACACTACAACAAAACTCTATCACCACAATTCAACTATTACCACTAAAATATCCTTTAACAATTGTTCAATGGGTTTTATAAATAGCAGAGAAAATTAAATAAAATTACGCTGAATAATACATGAAATTAATGAAGTAATTACCAACACAATAAAGAAAATAATAATAAAATAGCAACAACAACAACAACAATAAAGAAGACAAAATAATTCAATTATAAATTAAAACATGAGCGCATTCGTGACATTTATTAGCGTTTTGTAGGTATTTGAACGAAAGGAAAAATACATAAAATAAAATACCTTAAAAAAAAGGAAAGAAAAAAGTATCTTAAAAATACAAAACACATTTTGTTTTTTATTCTCATTTTTTTTTATGTTTACAAAGGACTCTTAAATATTTGTAATTAAGGTATTTCCTTTTTTATATTTTCTAAATGTTTCATTTTTGGTCAAGCACAAATATACTTATTTATTGTGTAAATACTTATTCTGTCGAAATTGTTAAACAAAGCAAGTGGGTTAAATTGTTACAATTGTATATGATGTAAGTTACTGGGTGAGAGAGAGAGACACAGAGAGAGAGAGAGAGTGGTTAAGAAAAGGTTATAATATTGCTATATAATATGACAATTTAGGTGTTATTATATTTAATAATATTGTTTGTCATTGTGTGTAGTCGGCGTTAAGGGAATAAACATTGTTTACTTATTTGTTTAGGTTTTTATTCCTTTTTTTGAGGTAAAAAAACAAAAGATTTTTATAGAAATTTTCCACAAATTTTGGGGAAAAATAGCTGGAAAAAAATAATTACGTGATTTTGGAAAATATAAAGAGATTAATCATTTTAAAAATTTTTTATTTAGAAATAGCTCTATGAAAAATAATGCCTTTACTAATTCAATTAGTTTTTTTCAAACATACACAATAGTACAGTACTTTAACAAACAGTGTTATTCTTGATTCTAACTAAGGTTTTGAGTTGTACCTCTTTTAATTTTATTGAAAAATATTCCCGCTTTTTGAAATTTATAAAACATAATTGTAAAAATTTGGATGTTTTTTTATAAACTTTTGCCAATATACTTACCTGAAAAAACAAATTTGTTAGTTAGAATATTGTAATGAAATTTTCATGACCTTATATTATTTCGAACAATCATATGTAATAATTTATTTAGGTTAGATTAGGTTCTTAGGGCAGCTTACTTGGGTTCAATTTGGTCCCGCTGTGAAACCTTGAATAATCATGTGTTGCTAACTCACATGTCCATAACAGCGTTCGAAACGAACCAACCCGACGAATGTATGAAAGAATTGGTACATCTGATATCAATATTAGAGAGACATGCACAAACGGACTTCCAAAATTAGCAGTCCTGATCTCGGCAAGAGTGGGACAGTGGTATAAAAGATGCTTCACGATCCCTCCTCTTCCTCATTCTGACAACTTCTACAAAATTCGTTAAAAAGGAGCCCTAGTCTCCTAGCATGCGCACCAGCAATCCAGTGCCCCGTGACAATGGCTACCAGAATTCTTAGCCGATGCCTCGATATATATACATTACTTGATTTACTACCTAACTGGTAGCTTTAAGCATATAAACAATAATAAATGAAAAAGGAGAATACAAAATAATTGTAAAAAGCTTTATCCTAAACTATTCGTCTTACTTAATAATTCTACAATTATTCAATGAACTTAAGCCGAAATACAAAAATTCTAAAAAAAAAAACTATAAAAAAGTTCAAAAAAAAAAAAAAACTAATAATTTATTTAAAAAACAAAAGTTTGTGATTTGTGAAAAATTCAATATTTCAAGGAAAGACTAAAATAGTAATCACTTAAGTGTATAAACTCGAGTGGACCAGTCGAATGAAATGTACAAAAGATGTTAATTTTACTTTACTGTGGAACATTGTTCATAGATCAAACATGGGTGCTCATAGCAACATACACCACACGAAGGTTAACGAAGTTAAATAGTTGAAAGCAAATAAAAAACAAAAAAAAAAAAAAAAAAAAAACATTTAGTGTTATTCTAGCTTTCATGTCTCATGGATAAGCAAAAGCAAAAACATAACACATATTAAAGAGCGTAAAAAAATATATTTTTTATATGCTAGATGTAATAAATATATTTGCAATAAAGTGAGTAAACAAACCCAATACACTAACACATTCAAATTGTTTACGTCCTCTCTTTGTGCCTATCGCTGTCATAGATCATATCTAAGCATTTAGGGTAACATCTCAATGTTGTATGTAAAATCTAATATATGAACATTATCGTTAAGAAAATAATTGATAAATATTACATACAACGTACATATCGTCACCTAAAATGCAAAAGGTCGTAGCCGCATAATATTTTACAGCAGAAGCAAAAAATCTTACATGACAACTTTTATTTTTTTTTTTGTTTTAAAATTTAGCAATTAAGTAAAATTGTTTAACAGACCACTTAAAGCAAAAATAGATAAAGTATAGAATATCCTACAAAATTTCTAAATCATATTATTTTAAGACAATGTCAAAAATGAAGAGCTTATTTTAAAAATATTTAACTAAATTAATTAAGTTAAAAAAAAAATAAAAAAAAAACGAAAAAGGAAAATAAAAAATGACATACACTGCCTGCCGCTTGAATAAGGAATCACATTTTTTTAACTTTAGTTAAGTATATCTCCTAAACTAAAGTTCGGAAAAAAATAATTTTTTGCGCAACCAAATTTCAAAGTGTTGGTTTTAGTTTCCTGAAGAAATAAAAAATATACATATTTTGTTATACTAAAATTATACATTAATTTAAAGAAATGTATTTTTGTGGTATTTTTTCGTGTGTCACTTGAATAAGGTATATTTTAAAACTAAGCAAACTGTAATTTATTTTTAAATTTTAGGTTATAAAAATTAAAGTTATTATCTTCTATCATTCGATTAGTAATGAGTACTGCCACCATTTTTAGAAAGAACCTCAAAAATGCGATTTGGCATCGAATTGTATAAAGAGTCTAAGTAATTTAGCGAAATTGAACTCCATGCTTCCGTTATTGCATCCTTTAAGGATTCTATCATCTCATATTGCTTTCCTCCTTCATAAACTTTTCTTGCAAGCAAATCCCAGATATTTTCCATTGGAATCAGGTCTGGTGAATATGGGGGATAATCCAAAAGTTCAACACCTTGTTGATTAATCCATTGTTTTACTGCTCTGGCAGTATGAATCGGAGCGTTGACGTGTTGGTACGTCCAAGGTATGGATCCAAAGAAATCATTAAATTTTGAAAATGCTACCTTCAGAATGTTTTTGTAAGTCGTTGCAGTCATTTTGTTGGATACAAAAACCAATTCTATGGTACCATAATACGAAATAGCACCCCATACCATTATTCCGCCCTCTCGACTGTGTCTGCGGCTCAAAACTAATTCCTTCTTATTTAGGTCATGGAAGTAATAGTTATACTCATCAGGAACATCAATATTAAAATTTTTTTCATTCGAAAATACAACTTTAAACTATTTGTCGGACCATGTCATTATATTTTTGGCAAACTGTAGACGTTGTGATTTGTGTTTTTCATTAAGTGGTGGTTTTTTTTGCAGTTTTCGTCGGACTATGTATGAGCACGACTTTAAAATACGGTGCACTGTTCTTAGACTGGCACTGATTCCACTTTTTTTACGTATTTTTGATAAGGACATGGCAGAATTTGTTTGCCATTTTCTTCATCTCTTTCATATTTTTTCCATATCTGTCCACTTTATTTAAATAATTGCACACAAATGTCTTTCCTCTATTATTGTTTTTGGCTATCCGGACCGGATTCTGACCCTGAGATTTCAAAATCAGAATTTTTTTCTTTTTCAGAGTTATTAAGAGCCTTACCACGTACCATTTTGAATAAAAACTATTTAAAAACTATCAAATTAAAAATTCTCTAGCCGTTTATATTTAAAGAAATTCAAATCATAGCCTTTCTGATTAATATTAAAAGAATTCCTTATTCAAGTGACACACTAAATAGTACCAGAGAAATACATAACTTTAAATAAATGCATAGTTTTAGTATAACAAAATGTGTATATTTTTATTTCTTCAGGAAAATAAAGCCAGCACCTTGAAATTATTTTTTTTTCTGAACTTTAGTTTAGGAGATATACTTAATTAAAGTTAAAAAAATGTGATTCCTTATTCAAGTGGCAGGCAGTGTATATACCACCATATGTAAAATTTATAAATTCTAAAAGCAGAGAAAACTATAGTAAATTACAAAATAAATGCAATATATATAGTTTTTCTTCAAAGTGCTAATAAAACCAGAAAATATTAAAATTCATTTGATGTTTATAAATTTATCCCACACAGTGGTTCCAAAACGTATTTTTTTTTAAATAATTCTGTAACTTGTGAACCTTTGGAAATATCTCAATAAAATTTTACCTGACCAGAGAAGAATTACTGTCGAGTTGATCTGATGGAGCACAGATTTCTTGGGGGACAGGAGGTGAGTGAGTAGACCTCCAACGTTGGTCATATCGGGTATGCAGTTTTTTTTAATCGCCAAAACTCCTTTTAGATAGTCCTTATAAATCCTTACTAAAAATACACTTACTCTTTTTTAGTTTAAGATATATTTAGGTCGAAATAAATTTTTCACTTATTTTTAGACTCGTTTTTTCAGCGTTTTTTTAGCTTGGCGGTCTCAATATTGGCCCTAATTTGCTCCTTAAATATTCATCGGATTACTTACAAGATTCTAAATAATATTGTTGCAAAAATCGTATAATATATAGATTAGATAAAAAATTATATTAATTTGAGTTTGGAACTTTAAAAAAATCATATTTTTGATTTTTTTCAAAAAGGTGGCAATATTTTTTACTTATAAAATTTGTTTTTTGTTCCAGCCCATATAATTTTTTTAATGTTTTCAAAAGAAGTCTTAATGTTAATGCGTGCAATGTACTAGCCCTATTCACACTTTGCCAATTTCCCACAAATTTTTTAAATTTGTTTGTAAAATTCTCAAATCAAGTAGCTGGGATCAAATAAAATTTAAGTTAATTGCATACCTCCATATATTGGGTAAAAATATAAAAATTATTTTCTAACGGATGCCCCTTATAACAACAATTTGACTTTTTTCTCCGGGTTGGGATTTTGGGTTTTGGCACAAAAGAGTGGTGTACTTTTAATTACCTGATTTTAAGGCAAGTCTATGTACAATGCTTCAATATATGGAGGTATTTAATTAACATAATTTTTATTTGATCTTACAGAATTATTTCCAAAAAATAAGCGTTTTGGAACCACTGTGCCTCAGTAACGTTTTTTTATAATTAGTTAGACTTTTTATAAATAGGTCTATTCCCTTCTAAACACGTTTAAAGTATGAAACACATCAAACCATAAACATTAAGTTTAGTTGCAAATGTTGTTATAAGTTGCATTTAAATCGAACATACCACGATCAAACATAACGTAATTATATGACTCTGTGTGTTGAATTCATATTGAAGCGAACTTACACACACAACCACTCTTATAAACAAATATATTGTCTATATTCTGGTTAAGTAAAACAACAACGACTTTTGTGGTAAAATCATAAAATTGTTTATATTTTGGTCTATAACTTTTTTTTCTACAAGTCCGATTTAGGTAATTTTTTGTAGTAATGTAAAGTGAACAGACCCAGCAAAAACTTAGCTTTCCTGTTAAGCTAGAAGGTATAATTGGAAACAAAAATAAACTACTTATTTTCGCCCGAATAACTAGTTATTTTTTCGAGTTGTCCACAAATTCATGTGTAAACTCTAGGGTTACTCAAAAATATCTACCTAAACGAAAAAAAAAAGATTTTGCCTTCGGTAATTTGGATTTAGACACAAATTAACCATTCGTCTTACTCAGTACACCATCTCGCACTTAATTTTCTAAGCGACAAAAACTTTTTTAGTATAAATATATGTTTTAGACATTTTGTTATACAAAACTATCAGCATCAGAATGGGGTTGAACCAACAACCTTTCGATTGTTATTCCAGCGCTCTAGCCAACTCATCCACAAGATTGCAATATTACTGTGCTATGATACTATTGAGTACTAATTTATGTAATACAGAGTAGACAAATAATAATGACGTCCCATTACCGTCCGGTAGTTGCCATTACCGGAAAACAAAAAGTTTTTTGGTCATTCTAGACCCATTAAAATTTAAAATTTATCAAATAAATTATAAAATTGTAATGAAAAATTGTCAGTCTAAAATGTTTAGGAAAACAACAGACAATCTGGGTGAATTTCATTTAATTCGAGCTAGTAGTTTGGACGTGAGAATTATTTCCATAGACGGACATAGCTTAATCAACTCAGAATTTCATATGAACTAGAAATATACATACTTTAATGATTATTTCTTGGTGCTATACACGTAACGGCAAACTTAAACCTTAGTTAGTGGATTCGTAACGCAGACATTTACTTGAGAGTACGTTAAAATCTAACTGAAATAGATATTTACGTAAATACGTATCAAATAAACATATGCGCTACATATGTAACTGATGGAGACAGCTGACACGTTAAAACACGTTACGAATCTACTAATTGAGGCTTAAGTATATCTTCTTTTACCACTTGTGGTGGCGAAGGGTATAAAATATCAATTGTTGTTTTATTAACATAGTGTAATAAGAAAAAATTACTTCAATAATTCCAACAGAAAAATTCAGGTGTACCGGTAGCCTCAGCCATGGCGGCTTGTCTTCTAGGATAAAATCTCTTCCTTAATGTCTAGCTCATACGTGGTAGAGTAAAAAGCCTGTCATGCTATGTTCTAAGACTAGTCTTTCGGTCTAAGAGTTTTATTATTGGCAGATATATATAGGTTTACCATTACCTGGACTTGCCTGGGGTCTATAATGGGAGAAAAGGATCTTCAGTGCCTGACTAGATACTTAACACAATCTGGTACCATGGGAGCCAGTAGCCCCTGATACGGCAACAACTGCTTGTCGGTGTTGTCGTACTGCTGTTGGTTGAGTCCTTTCGGGGAGTCATATGGTGGCTGTGGTTTAAACCTAAATCGCAGGAAGGTATTTATAGTCCAGATGTGGAGATGCATGGCAACACATGTCGCCAATAGTGCGGCAGGAGTTTAGATAGCTCCAATTTCTAAGCAAGGGGGAGTGGATTTATCCAGATAATGAGTCACTCTAATTGACACCTGTGTATTCCTAACAGGCACAGAGGGCGCTGGTAGGCGCTATGCACCTCAGCCGGTGCTAAGACCACTGTGGGGTTGGGCCGGCAAGGGAGGTACCTACGTAAATATTGAGCACATCTGTACCGGTAGCTTAACAAAACAGCCAAAGAGTTCTCAAAGTTAGTTCGAATTTTGTTTTTATGGAGTCTAGAAGTTCTAATTTTTTGGAACCCTTTTTATTTCCAATGATATTGAACATTGGAAATAAAAACATTAAGATTATTTAATATAAACGTTTTTAAGTGTAATTGTTGTTTTATGAGTATTACCATCTTTGTACTATATTTTTACTGGCTGCTATTTTTGTAGTAATATTGATGGGGTATTATGAGTTTGTGCTGATGTTTGCAACGCATAGAAACAGTTATCCAGAAAATACTTCTTAAAATCGATCTAACGATGTCCGTCCGTCCGTCTGAATGCTTGGACGGCTGGTTGGCTGTCTATGTAAACTTTGTGCACAAAGTACAGGTCGTAATTTTAAAGATAATTAAATATCACGTGAGACTTCCATGACACAAGGATGAAGCCTTTTGAAATTGGTTATGATCGGTCCATTATTTCACCTAGCCCCCATACAAATGTCCTCCTGGAATAAGGGTTTAACAATCATAAATGCCTTAAATTTAGCAATGTTTTAATGGAATTCGGTGTAAAGAAGTTTTATGTAAGTATAAATCTTTGAAACAAATTTTATGAAG
This sequence comes from Protocalliphora azurea, assembly GCA_932274085.1. Lineage (NCBI taxonomy): Eukaryota > Metazoa > Arthropoda > Insecta > Diptera > Calliphoridae > Protocalliphora > Protocalliphora azurea. Next base: position 15,393,415 of record OW026521.1, on the reverse strand, counting down.
ATCGGTCCATAATTGATCATGGCGCCCATATAAACCCCTCTTCTGAAAATCACTTTAACGTGCATAAATCCCATACGAATGTTAGTATCAAGTTAATATTCTACACAAATAAGTTTTATGTCAGTAGAAACAACATTGCCAAATTCTATTAGAATCAGTCCATAATTTACCATAGCTCCCATATGAACCTACTTTCGGGAGTCACCCTAAAGTGCATAAAATCATCTACCACAGGTGTAATATAAGTACCCTTCCTGAATTTTTATGTTCGTAAACAATGGTATAGGGTATCATATAGTCGGTCTTAACCGACTATATCTTTCTTTTTCGTTTTTTATTGGCATATTTTTTTATTTCGGTACTATACTTTTTTCTTTTTTGCGATTTTTTCCGTTTAGACAATCTTTTGACTTTGGCAATATTTTTTCGGATAATTGATTTTTTTTTCGGCGTTTTTTTTTTTCGTTCAGGCGATTTTTTCGTTTAGGCACGATTTTATATGTTAACGTTTGTGCGACTTTTTGCATTTAGGCGTTTTTTTCATATGGGCGCTTTTTACGCTTTTACGTTTTTTCATTTTTTGCAATTTTTTATTTAGACATTTTTTTTTGTTTAGGCTATATTTTTTTATTTTTGACTATTTTTTTGTTTTACCAATTTTTTTATACGTCCGTATGTTTACAATAAGTTTTCTTGTAAAATGTATCAGTATATTCAAAAAAGTTTTAAATTAAAAAAATTTTATTTTCAAATTTAAAAGAAATTTATTAGTTGTTTTCAATAATATCAAATTTAATTTCCATTTAATATTTATAATTAATGCCTCTTTCCCTACACTGTTGTCCAATAAAATATATCACTGTTATAACTTATAAATATTTATTAATCAAATTATTAACACCTTTAACATGGTACAGCATGTTGGAAACCACAAAACTGTAACAAACATATGCCAACCAATACTTCAAATAATGCGTATTATAAAAAAATTAAAACAGGGTATTTTACTTGTTGAGAAAATCATTAAGACACTGTTTAGAAAATAACAGAAATGAGGGAGAAAATTTAGCTAAAAATATTCTATTTGTATTAAATTGATAAATAGAAGATAAAAGAATTTCTTTTCAATAAAATTATTTAATTGAGAATATTCACTTAATTACCTATTATTCTACCGAAGTAATATTTTTTCTTCCCAGATGTCATTTGGCCCAACCATTAAAAAACATAAGATGAGTTTTTTTACAGTCCTAAATAGCAAAATTATTATTTAATAAGTTTCCAAAGTCCTTACCCCGTAATAGATTACTTAGAGTTAGTAAAGTGTCAATTGGTCTCAAAATATATAACTTTTGGCCAGTCATCTGACTAGAAAATAAATATTTTTAAAAACAATGCTAACGTCTAATAAAGAAAGTTTTTTACCTTTAAAATATGTGTATTTGTAACCTTAATTTGTGTTATTGTATCTGGTTCCTGTGACCATTATTAAATAGTCCAGACAGTGTTACCATTGAGAATTTTTAAAAAGTGTTCAGAAAGGCGGATTGGCAAAAATAACTTCGTCAAAATAGGGGATTTTTTTTTGAAAAAGGGGTCAACGGCTTCAATACCTAAAAAACTTCTTAAAAATTGTTTATTTGATAAAAAAAAAAAAACATAAAATAAAGATTTGTTCAGAAAAATAGTTAAATAGTTAAAATCCTCTTTTTATTAATTAAACTTCTGTATTTTTGTACGAGTTCTTCACTTGGACTCCAGTCTTACAAATTTAGAAAGCATGTATTCATAATTGTTTACCTTAAATCTGTTGGACAGTTTCTTTGTCACTATGATGGATGTAAGCAGTGTTGCCAGAAGAGCATTTTTAAGGCTAAAGCTAACCTTTTCATTTTGTTTTTAGCCTCAAAATTTTCGTTTTAGCTTCTAGCTTTTTTTTTAATTGCCTTAAAAAGGCTAAAATTTTAGTACTTAACAAGAAAGAAAATAATTTATTATTTGCTTTTACTATTTTATTTCTACAAATTCATCCATTTAGGCATTTTTGTGTATTAATTCGCACAAGATTATTTATATTTAACTAAAATTTTCGTCTGAAAATTAAATATAACTTAACTAATTTTATAGATTTATTTAATGAACTATTATAGGAAATTATTTTTCAATAAACATAATTAACTATAGAAAATATTTATAAATATAATTAAAAAAAAAGCTTATAAAAGTGAATAGTCACCCAAAAATCTGGAAATGATAAATCAAAATGGAATTGTAATTCGAAAATGACGAAACCCAAATTTGTTTGGAAATTTTGTATTAGATTTTTTTACTGGATCTTTTTGGGGGCAGTCATTCTATGTTTTAATTATAAATTTATTATAATATTAAAAAAATATATATCAAAAATTAATGAGAACAAAAAAAAAAAAAAAAAAAAAAAATTTATAAAAAATATTACCTTTTTTCTTGCCTTATTTGTTTAGGGCATTTAGCCCTTTCTGACCTTTTTTAAAGTTCCACTTAGCCTCTTTTTTCCCACTTCCTGGCAACACTGGATGTAAGTAGTCATCAAATATATTTTTTCAATTTCTCAATTCGATTTAAAAAGATTCGACATTAGATGTCTTAAATAGTTGTCCACAAACTTTATCATTATTTTTAACACTTCAAGTTCAATTCTAAATTATTTTTCTGCATAATTATACTATAAAACAATCTCAAAATAATTAATTTCTTCGGTCGAATTTATAATATGGTAGGTCCAGATATTTCAAGTAATTTAGTTTCTCGTCATTTAGCACATAGTTTTAAAAAGTCGCCATTTAGTTCCACCTTAAGAAAGGCGCCAGAAAAGTGGCAAGGTAACGCTGAATCCAGAAAGTTACATTTTTATAACACCGGTTGTTGTTATATCCTTTAAAAATATAAACATTTATAATAACATAGTTACTTTCACATTCACACATTAAACACATGTGAAAATCCTACTGCAGTATGTTTTGTGGTATTTGTGGCATAAAATACACACACATATACTATAACACACAATAAAATGTATGCGAAAATTCTCATATATTTTACTGCAGTCATACAATTTATGCAACAATTTACTATTTACAAGGTGTGAAATTTTTGTAAATAGGTATTTGTGTGCTCTTTGGCAAAACATTACCTAGGTAATTAAAAAAATTTATATTAAATGAAACTCAATTAAAGTTTATATAACATACATACAAATATTTACTATAATTTTCAATTATAATTTTATAAATTGAAATTTTAACTGGCGAGTTATTTTAAACATATTTATGTATTTTGACTTGTCAACCATGGTTTTTTTTGCGGGATTTTTGGTTGATGCCAGACTGTTGATAGGAACATTTGCCACAATTGGCCACAATCTTTCATATATGATTTTGTACTTATTACAAAATATTATTGCAATTATTACCACTGATATTATTGCAATTATAAATATGAATAAGTGAGAATATCATATTTTGTTATGGCGAATCTTGAATACCCTACATCCGTTAAACTTAATACTTTATTATGTTGTTTGAATTGATTAGTTTAGAACTTATATAAAAAATAATTTCTTAGGATTTTTTTCATTAGATTTTTTCTATTGAACCGATTTAGATGATTTGAAATAGCAAACGATTTGAAAAAATTACAGATAATTTGGGCAAATTTTAGTTAATTAAGTTAACTAGATTGGACGTGAGAATGCTTCCCACAGAAACAGAAATTTATGCACTTTATGGGACTTTAAATGATTTTGCATTAATGTTACACACAACACGACAGACTTTCATTGCTAGAGGTCTTGTAGGTTATAAAAATATATTTGTTTTTTGTCCGGCCGACCATTGGACCGGATGTTTATTGATAATTTGTAAATTATTATTTTGTTGATAAGCTAAAAGTAAAGAGTATAGTATAAAGGTAGTCAGTATGTTTATTTCTGTCGCTTTATTATAATATAATGAGTTTAAAATTATTGAAAAGAGTTCATTAGTAAAATGAGTTCGTAATGAATTTACAGATAAATTATGGTTATTATTTTCTGAAAATATTTATTAATAAAGGATGTCCTTGTGCTGATGCCATATGAGTGTAGTGCTAAGATAATATTTGCGAAACTATTATATTTTTTATTGGTTTTCAATGAAATTTTTATAAACGTAATTAAATTAAAAATAAACAATAAAAAAATAAATTAATTTATTTTCAATTTGTTTTAAATATTAAGATTTTTAAATATTAATCGTTTTTTGGATGAAAAATTTATAAAAATTTTTAAACGTCGATATTTCGGTAAGTAAGCGTTTTATTGAGAAAATAAGCTTCACCTGTGTTCACTTCTATATCTGACCAAAAATTGATTTTTTAGATGAAAATTTTATAAAAATCTTTAAACGTCGATATTTCGGTAAATAAGCGTTTTATTGAGAAAATAAGCTTCATATATGTGATCACATCTATATCTGACCAAAAATTGAATTTTTGGTTGAAAATTTTATAAAACCTACAGAAAACCTTGAATAAAACTCTAAATTTCTAGCTTTAAAAAATAGGTCTAACAAAATATGTGCCTAAAAATAATAAATTACAAAATTTTTAATTTTTTTAAGAAAAGAATATATGAATAATTACTTAGTTTGTTAAATAAAAATTAGATGTAAAAAATATAGATTCTTAAAAGATTTTAGTAATTATAAATTGCAGTGAAAATTGCTTTAAAAATTTGTATAGTTTATTAACATACAGAAAAAAAACTATATACATTACTTTAAAAAAGAAATTAATATAATTAATAATTTATGTTTTTTGATATTTAATATTTCTTTGTTAAAAAGTTTCTTGCAATTAAAATATCCGTAAACAAAAACATCGTAAGATTTCTAGTTTTTAAGACGAAAGTTTTGCTGTAGAAGTTAATAATAAAAATAAATAAATAAATAAATAAATTTTTTGAAATATTTATTACTTTAAATAAATAAAAATTAAATTACCTTAAAACAAAATTAAAACTTTTTATTAAGTTTTTACTGAAATATAAAAATATAAAAAATTTTAAAGGCAATTTCAATATTTTGGATAAAATGATATATGGCAATATACTTTGTTGTTTAAACTAATGACCACATATTCTTAGACAGTATCATAAAATACAAATTTTGAGACAAAAAATGTTTAAACATTTTTACGTTTTTAAAGAAAATAGAGAAAAAACTTACTTGTAATTTAAACAGCAAACTTGTCTTAGAATTTAATAAAATTTATAAATAAATATTAAAATTTAAAGGCAGTTTGAATATTTTTCAAAAAAAGGATATATGAAAAAATTTTTTGTTATACACAGATTGAAAGTTTCAAATATATATTCTTATATAGTGTCATAAAGTACAAATTGTAGGCTAAAAAGATTTTGAAAAAATGTATTATTTTTTAAAATAGTTACAAAATTTGTTAAAAAATTAAAGCTTGTTTAGTATTTATTTTTTTTTTTTGGTATTTCATTGAAACTTATTCTTATATAACAACTTTTTAAGGCAATTTTAATATTTTTTTAGAGAAATTATATATGAGAAACTTATCTGCTAAACTAAAATCGAAAGTTTTAAATACACATTCTTAAAAGGCAACATAAATCTCAAATTGTAAAATTTTTTTAAAAATTCAATAATTTATAAAAATATTTTAGAAAATTATATGAAAAATTTGTTTTAAACTATGTATTAATATTTAATTGAAAGTTATAGCAAAATTAAAATTTTTTGTTCAAAGGATGTAGAAAAAAATTTTTTGTTAAATTAACATTGGAAGTGATAAGATAAATTTTTGAAAAAAGTTGTGATTTTTTTTAAAGAAAATAGAGATAACCTACCTTAAAATTAAAATTGTAGTCCTTTTTGATATCTAATAAAATTTGTTGTTAAATAACAATTTTTGTATGCAAATTAGACATTTTTTAGAAAAAAAAAGGATATATGAAAAACTTTGTTGTTACATAAAAATTGGAAGTTTTAAATACAGAATCTTATAAGGAAATATTAACCTCAAATTATTAGCAATATGTTAAAAGAATAAAAATTTTATAAATTGAAAAGAAAAATAAAGCAAAAAAAAAAATATTAATTAATTTTTCCAAAATTTGTCTTAATAATAAAAAAATAATAAAAATGTATAATTTTTTAAATCAAAATAATTCAAAACTTGTTTAGAAATTAAACTATAAACTATGTATTTCATTTTTATGTGACATTATTGTTATTTAATTTAGTAACATTGTAAATGCTTTAAATATTTTTGAGTAAAATAATATCTTAAAATGTTATTTGTTAATTAAAAAACGGAAGTATTTAAATGACAACCTAAACCTTTGTAATTGTAAGCAAAACAATCTTTTAAATGTAATAAATTTTAGAAATAAAACAATTTGCTCAAAATAATGTTTTAAAATTTGTATAAATATATCTTGGAAATTTATAGTTATATGAAGTTATCTTAAAATGATTAAACAATTTTTGAAAAAGGATATATGAAAAACATTTTTAAAATAAAAATTTGAAACTTCAAACATAAATTCTAAAAGTAAACATAAACCTAAAATTGTAAGCAAAAAAAAAAAAAAAAAAAAAAAAGAAAAAAACGATATTCAAAATTTTTTTAGACAATTAAAAAAATAAAATCTTAATTTTCAGTTGTACAATAACATTTTGAGAAAATATTACCATTTCTGAAAAAAAGGATATACGGAAAACTTTTTTGTTCAATAAAAATCAAAAATGCAAATTGTGTGCTAAAAAAAATTAAAAAAAAAATATTTTTTTTAGTTTAAAATAAAGCGAGATTTGTGTAGAAATTTAATTACAAAGTTTATATTACAATTTTTTCAAAACTTGTATTTATTGAGTAAAAAGACAGCTTTAACATTTTTGGGAAAAAAGATACATGAAAAATTTTCCCATCAAATAAAAATCAAAAGATTTTAATATGGATTCTTAACAGGCGTCAAATAACACAAATTCTAAGCAAAAAATTTTTGGAAAAATATATTATTTTTAAGAAATTAATTTATAATTTTCAAGTAAATAAAAGCTATATTAAATTTGTATTAGACTCTAAAACAATTTGCTGTTAAATAATATTATTTTGAGGAAATTTAAAAATTTTGGATAAAAAGGATATATGAAAAACTTTTTTGTTAATTGAGATTTTGAAATGTTAAAAGCATAATCTTATAAAGTTGCAAAAACTACATATTTTAAGCAAAAAAATGTTGCAAAAAGTCAAAACTTTCCTAAGAAATTTTAAAAAAATCGAAAAATAAAAAATATAGGACGATTATTACAGATTGTTACTAAGCTTCTTTTTCTCTTAAATTAATAAATTTTTAAATATTTTCAAATATAAAAACTCTTTTAAATATATCTGCTAAATTTAATATATAAAATTTCCCTTGTTAGTAAAAACAAAATCTAATCCATCAAAATATTTTTATATTTTATAAATTAACAAATATAAATATTTCCATTCCTTTTTGCTTGGCATATAAACAAACCAACACTAATTAAAACATCATATAAAATTTCATATTTTTTTAGTTTGCCATTTCCATTTCTCAAATGATTTTTTCTTGCTATAACAGAAAAAAAAAAATATTTTTGCTGTCACATTAAAATTAATTTTTATATTTTTATAACCCTTGTACCTTAGAAAAAACAAGGTTGCTACAATAAAGAAAAATAACAACAATACATTTGTTTCCAACTCACACCCAAAATGCAATAAGAGATTTTTTTCCTAACAGCAAAAGTTTAGGAAGGGGGTCTTTGGCAAAAGCTTAACAATATTTGTCTTGTTAATAAAATAATATTTTTTGTTGTTTTACCAAGAGAAGTGTTGTTGTTAGAAAATACATATTTATTTTTTTTTTAATTTTTTATATGTTATTACTTGAAAGCCTTGTTAGTAAGGGAAAGGATCTTTAGAACAACTGAAATAAATATAGAAAAGAAGGACATAAACACAATGAAAATTAAACTTTACATACTCATAACAACTATACTCTAGCTCAAATAACCATCTCATACAAATATGAACTATAACAAGTATGAGTTTCATTTATTTCTATATATTTATTTCCTCAGTATTTTTTTTATCTACATTTTGTTAGAGAATATACAATTTTAGTTAAAAGTTAATGAGACAACATAACTTTTTTTCCGCTACTCATGTGTTGAGGTCCTGCATAAAGTATTGCTACATGAAAGAGTTAAAAAAAAAAAACAGAACAAAAATTTATACGCGAACATATAAATTGTGGTTGTGGTATATAAATGATGCTCACATGGGACCAGGATGTATATGATGGTCTTCATTTCAAATGTGAGTTATTTTGTACTACACATACTCACACATACATTTGTTTGAATTTTAGCAGCAGGAGCAGCTTCAGTAATCAATGTTAACTTTATATTAGAGTGTTGAAAAACAAATGTAAAGTTTAAAGCTAAAGAAAAAAATTATATAGATTTTTTTCTGCCAACAAAAAAAAAAAAAATATATATATATATATATAACACGAATACTGAGGAAATGCTACACTTTGTTAAACTAAAAAAATGCATATCTAAAGAAAAATGTAGAAAATTAAAAAAGTAAAAATAGAAAAAAATAAAAAATAATGCGAATGCCAGGGAAAGTCACTATTTTGTTTGAAATGAAAAGCCAAACAGGAACAAGTAATATACTCGTACTATAATAGATATTAAATACATTATTTTTATTAAAAACTTGTTTGAATTATTCAAAGAAGAATTAATTATTAATTTGAGTGAATTTTAGAAAAAACGATATATGGAGAACATTTTAAAGGAATAAGATTTTTTAAAAAATGTAACATATTAAAACTAAATATAAAATTATACAAAATTGTAATAAAAAAAGAGTTTTAAAATTATTAATTTTTTTGTACAAAAAAAAAAAAAAAAATTTTAAATTAAAAAATAAAATAAATTAATAAATAAAGTAAAATAAAAAAATATATTTAACTTTTTAAAAAAAGGATATATAAAAATACTTAAAAAGAATTAAAATTTTCTAAAACTCAATTTAGAATATAAAAGTTTACTAAAAACTACAAACTATAAGAAAGAAAATTTTAAAAATTTAATATTTTTAGAAAAAGTATGTATGAAAATGTTGTTGCGAAATAAAAATTTTCCCCAAATGATTATAGATTAAAAAACCTACTGAAAGCCACAAATTGTGGGAATTTTTTTTAGGAAAACTAAAGATTTTTAGATAAAGGATATATGCATTTTCTTATTTTCTATGATATGAATTTTCTAAAAATGAATTTAGAATATGAAATTACAATAAATAGTACAATTTATAAGAAATAAATTTTAGAAGAATTTAATATTTTTAAAAACGAATTTATAAAAATTCTTTAAAAAAAATTTAAATTTTCTGAAGAACAATTTATAAAATAAAAGTTTGCTAAAACCTAAAAACTATAAGAAAGAAAATTTTAAAAATTTAATAATTTTCCCCAAAGAAATATAGATTATAAAAACCTGCTGAAAGCTATAAATTATGGGAAAAATTTTTTAGAAAAATTAAATATTTTTAGAAAAAGGATGTATGATATTTTTTTTTTTATTTTCTATGATATGAAGTTTCTAAAAATATAATTTAGAATATGAAAGTACAATAAAAACTGCAATTTATAAGAAAGAAATTTTAGAAGAATTTAATATCTCAAAAAGGGATTTATAAAAATTCATAAAAAAATATAAATTTTTTACAAATTGTAAGAAGAAGATTTTAAAAATTGAATATTTTTAGAAAAAGGATTCATGAAACATTTGCTGCGAAATAAAATTTTTTTTCAAATGAATATAAATTATAAAAGTCTGCTGAAAGCTACAAATTGTAACAAAAATATTTAGGAGAATTTTTAAATTTTTAGATAAAGTTTATATTAATAACATAAAATAAAAATTTTCTGAAAGTTAATTTAGAATATAAAATTATAAAAAAAAACTAGAAATTGTAAGGAAAATATTTTAGAAAAATTTAATATTTTTAGAAAAAGGATATGTGTATGAAAATTAGCTTGAAAAATTTAAATTTTCTAAAACATATTTTAGATTATAAAAGTCAACTTTTAAGAAAATTTATTTAATTTATTGTTTTAGAAAAGGGATATAATTAAAAATGTTTGAAAAATTAAAATTGCTTAAAAAATAATTTGGGATATAAATGTTCAATAAAAACTACAAATTATAAAAAAACAAATTTGAGAAAAATTTAACAGTTTTAGAATAAAGAATATATGAATAAAATGGATTAAAAAAAAAGAAAAAAATAATGTTTTGGGTAAAAAATTTACCCAAATAAATGCGGTAAAACTCCAAATTTTAAGCAAAATTTTTAAAAGATTTAGTATTTTCGAAAAAGGCTGTATGAAGAAATGTTAGAAAAATTTATGTTATTTAAGAAATTATTTAGTATATAAATTGTTTTGGGTAAAAAAATTACCCATATAAATATAAAGTATAAAGGTGTTATAAAAACTACAAATTTTAAGAAAAAATATTATGTAAGAAATAATTCAGAATATAAATTGTTTTTGGTAAAAAATTTACACAAATGAATATGGATTTTAAAAGCGTTCTGAAAAATCCAAATTTTAAGAAAAATTTTTTAAAAATTTTAATATTTTTTGAAAAAGTATATATAAAAGTATATTAGAAAAATTTATATTATATAAAAAATAATTTAGAATATAAATTGTTTTGGGTAAAAAATTTACCCAAATGAATATGGATCATAAAAGCGTCCTAAAAATTCCAAAATTTAAGAAAAGATTTTTTTAAAAATTTAATATTTTTCGAAAAAGGATATATGAAAAAATGTTAAAAAATAATTTAGAATATAAAAGCCTAGTAAAGTTTCAAAAAGGATATATGATAAAATTTAAAAACAAAAATAAAAATATTAAAAAATATTGAAATACAAAGTGCTACTTGAAACTAAAAATTTAAGAAGAATTTAATATTTTTGGAAATGGTTTTGGAAAAATAAAAATTTTCCAAAAAATATTTAGTTTAGAATAAAACAACCTACTAAAGCTAAAAATTAAAAAAAGCCTAGAAATATATGGGAAAATTTTTGAAGAATTAAAATTTTCTAAAAAGTACTTCGGTATATAAAAGCATACTAAAAACTACAAAATGTAAGAAGAAAATGATCTCAAATAAAATTTTCACAAAAAGGATGTATGGAAATTTTTTTGAAAAATTAAAATTAAAAAAAAAATTTTTAAATTAAAAAAACCTAGAAAAATTTTAAATGTTTTAAAAAGGATACATGGGAAAATGTTTGAAGAATTAAAATTTTCTAAAAAGTAATTCAGTATATAAAAGCATACTAAAAACTACAAATTGTAAGAAAAAAATGCTCTCAAATAAAATTTTCACAAAAAGGATGTATGGAAATTTTTTTTTTGAAAAATTAAAATTTTCTAAAAAATTATTTAGATTATTAATAACCAAAAACTATAAATTAAAAAAAATGTTTAAAAAATTTTATATTTTTAGAAAAAGGATATATGGAAAAATTAAAAAAAAATAATATTATGTAAAAAATAATTTAGAAAATAAAATCCTATCAAAAGTTATAAATTGTAAAAAAAATTAAAAAAATGTACTATTTTTAGAAAAATTACAAATTTTAGGAAAAGTATTTTGAAAAATATAATACTTTTAGAAAAAGGTTATATGAAAATATGATTGAAAAACTAAAATTTTCTACAACGTAATGTATATTATAAATTTCCATAAAAACCATCAAAATATAAGAGAAAAGTTTTATAAAAATTTTATATTTTTATAAAAAGGTATGAAAAAATTTTTTAAAAAATTTAAATTATATTAAATACAATTCAGAATATTAAACCCTACTAAAAACAGTAAATTATATGAAAATTTTATATTTCTTGAAAAGGAATGTTTTTGAAAAGTGTAGATTTTCTAAAACACTATTTAGAATATAAAATGGCACTTAAAACTGTATATTGTAAGGAAATTTAAAATTTTAAAATTTTAAAGAATGTCCCCCTTTTATTTTAAGATTTCTCTTCTCTTCTTCTATGTGTTGAAATGTTTGCTCAACATTATTTTTAACATTTCATCCTTTGCCACTGCTCATTTCTCCTATGAATTTTTATATTTCACTATCCGTTATTTTTCTTCTCCGCTACATCTTTCTTCATTGTAATGATTTTCTTGTGCACATTAATTTTCGTGTGAAAAATTTACTTGGAAAAAATAAAGGCGAAAAGCTAAAAAAAAAACTATTGTTGGCTCTGGCTATTATCCTTGGCAGTCTGTGGTATTGGTAACGGATGTGCTGATTTTTACATGTCGCATATAAATGTGTGAGAAACAAGTAAAAATCTAAAAAAATATAAATAGCTAAAACATTACACTATAGAGATGGTGTCGCGTTTGAATTTGAAATTTATGATTTTGTAGCAAAGGTGACAAGGACAATGGTCATTTATTTTAAAATACAAGCACAAGTTTTATATATTTTTTGTTTTCTTTTCACTTTGTTAACACATGTGCATTTGGTGCTGTTTGTTGATGTTGGAATGAACTAAAACCTAAAAAATCTAAAGCTTTGAAAATTATCAAATGATGAAAGAAAGGCAAAGAGATAGGGATTGTTAAGAAAAGATTTGTTCAAAAATAATTTTGAGTTTAATTTGTTAAAATTTGTATATGAAATTAAAAAAAAAAAAAAATAATTTCAATCTTTTCCAAAAAAGGGATACATGCAATTTTTTTTTTATTAATTTTATTATAAAAAGTATGGATTCTTATAAAGCCTGATAACATACATATTATAGTAATGAAAAATTATGTTTCTTGAAGAAGGATAATTTATTAAAAAAATACTAGTTTAGCATATAAAGATGTATCCAATTAAGTTGAACACTTAAATTATAATTAAATTATAATTTTTATATTAATTATAAAAATTTAATATAAGATAATTGTTCTCAGTCTATGCTACTAAGAACAAAATAATCTGGTAATGCCATAAGTTAATTTTTCTCAACAAAAAGTAATTTTATCGATTTTCGTTAAAAGGCCGATGGGTTGATGAAAACCCAAAAGAAAAACGATTGGCCTTCAAATTGAAAAAGTCACTTGACATCTGGCGGTCGTACACTTAACAACTTACCATCTTTAACTTGGCATCTTACCAACTTGCTGGCTGAGACTTAACATCTTATCATCTTGCTGTCTTAACATCTCATTATCTATCCTTGCTATCATACACTTAACATCTCAGCATCCTATCATCTTAAACTTAGCAACGTCCATCGAGCCGTCACAATCAACCTTAATAATACTTACCTTACAATAATTATTCACCATACTTACCTTAATCTAAGTTACCTAAATCTAAGAAATTTTGTGAAATAAAGAACTGAAGTTTAACCGAAGATAAAAGAAGACTTACTTCAATCCTGGATTTCTCTGAAAGAAAAGCTGAGATATTGTTGTAACTAGAACCAGCTACACCACTAATTGCACCCCCTATTTCTTTATTCCTAAGACCCCCCTAAATTATAATTACTCTTATCAAAAGAGTAATTATAATTCATTCTCCATTATAGATTGATAACCCCCTTTTTATCCCCTCATAGTCATCATCTATAAGGAGAAATTACATACAAGTAGACAACCCTACTTTTATTCAAGATGATTTGAGCAAATCGGTAAAGCCTTGTTCAGACCGGCGCGAAATTACGTACTTTCGTGATTTCGTCCGAAATCAAGTTGAAATTATGAAATTTCCCATACATTTTGTGAAATTTGGGCGAAATTACATTGAAATTGCGATGCCCATTTCCGCAACTCTGTACATGGTTGGAAAAAATACTTTTTTTCAATTATGTACTGCATGTTTGCAACGATGAGAAGAAAAAAAAAAAACAATTGACAGCTGATCTTAAATTGAAACACAAATCTTAAAATTAATGTCATTTAGCCAGTATGAACACTCTAGATTTTATTCGTAATTTCGGCTTGAAATTTCGTAATTTCGCGCCTGTCTGAACAAGGCTTAAGTGCCAAAATGTATGGGAAATTACGTAATAAATTAAAGTTTAGGAATTTTGAAAAAAAGGAAATTTTATTGTTAATTTAAATTTTTTGAAAGTAAAAATAACTTCTTAAAAAGAATTCCGAGATTTCAATTTTAAGCACGCGAAATTTAAGAAAAAAAATTATTTATTTTAACCGATAATAGTAAAAAATACATAAAAATATGAGTTCATAGCGACTTGGGGTGATTTTCTTAAAAAATAATTAATAAGCAGGGCAACCAAAAATATGCTCTAGAAAAAGTGTTTTATGCGCAAAAAAAAAAATGGTTTCAAAATTGGAAAATATGCCTTTAAAATTAAAAAATATTCTCTAAAATTTAATTTTTTCTAGCTAAATTTTAAATTATCTACTACTTACGCTACAAATAATTTGATTTTGATTAGCAATTGCTTAAAAGCGCTCAAATCTAATAAATGTTATCAGGAAATTACAAAATTTCTGTCAATTTTTAAGATGAAAATTATTAGAGAATCGAATTTGAAAAGCTTATGTGACAGTAAAAAGAAAACTTTATTAATGGCAAAATATGTAGAAAGTTCTATAGGGTGCAAAATAAGCAAAATCTTTCTCTTAAGTCTAAAATCTGCAATATTATGCTCTTTATTTCAATATATACAAAGTTATGCTCTTATGTGTAAAAAATGAGAAAATATATCATTTAAATTGCTAAAATATGATCTAAAATAAGGATTTTCTATGAAAATATCACAATATATGTTACTATGTCCAAAGTATGCAAAAATATGCTGCAACAAATCAATGCCAAAATTCTTAAAATTGTTTGAAACTAACAGTTTTGATCATTTGAAGCTTAGGAAAAAAATATGATTTTCAATATTTTTGGTTGCCCTGTTAATAAGAAATGATTTTGAAAATGAAAGCTTGGAATATTAATTATAGATTCTTGTAAGTCTATAAATTGTAAAAATTGATAAAAAATAAAATAAATGAAATGTGATTTCAAATTTATATTTTTTTTTATTTTTTTTAGTCGATTTTAAAAGAACGTATATTTATAAATTTGGAAGAATTTTTTTCACTTGCTTAGAAAAAAGATACATTTGGAAGGAGGTAAAAATTCCTATAAAATTTTAAAAATTATAAACCGTAAGGAAAATAAATTTTAATAAATATAAAGATATATTCAACCATAATGAAATATACCAATTTTTTAAAAAGGGAATATTTTAAATAATGTACTAAATAAAAATAAAAACAAACGAGAAAGAAAGATATAGTCGGTCTTGACCCTACACCATTGTGTACGGGCATAAAAATTCGGGAAGGGGACTTATATTACACCTGTGGCCAATTTTACTAAATGTAAAATAAAATATACAAATAAAGAGTAATGCGTTGATACTAACATCTAGATGATTTTATGCACTTTAGGGCGATTCATGGAAGTGGGTTTATATGGGAGCTATGGTAAATTATGGACCGATTCTTATAAAAATTGGCAATGTTGTTTCTACTTACATAAAACTTATTAGTGTTGAATATTAACTTGGTACTAACATTCGTATGGGATTTATGCACATTAAAGTGATTTTCGGAAGAGGATTTTCTGTGAGAGCTATGGTCAAATGTGGACCGATCTTCATAAAATTTACAAAAATTGATGCTTATACTGAATTTCTTTGCACCGAATTTAATTAAAATATTCCTACTTTTAAGACATTTTTGAGTGTTTAAGCTCTATTCCGGGTGGACATTTGTAAAGAGGTGTAAGGTGAAATAATAGACCGATCACAACCAATTTCAATAGACTTTGTCCTTGTATCATAAAAGTCATATGTGTCAAATTTCATTGAACTATCTTTAAAATTGCGAGTCGTACTTTGTGCACAAGGTTTACATGGGCAGCCAGCCAGCCTATCTATTTAAAAAGTGATTCTGAGGCGATTGGTATTTGGATTTAGTTCATAAGAAAAACTACTTATACAGTTTAAA
Organism: Protocalliphora azurea; assembly: GCA_932274085.1. Classification (NCBI taxonomy): domain Eukaryota; kingdom Metazoa; phylum Arthropoda; class Insecta; order Diptera; family Calliphoridae; genus Protocalliphora; species Protocalliphora azurea. The sequence continues at coordinate 15,377,261 of OW026521.1, read as the reverse complement.
ATATGAAATTAAAAGCAAACGAAACTTAAAACAATAAGTTCATGGCAATATAAAAAATAAAAAATCGTATTAAAAATCTTATAATTTGGACAAGGAGTGCAATCTGCTACTTTGTGTTTCCCGCAAATAGGTTTTTGGGCATTCCATGCGGGTTGATAATTCTGGATTTTTGTTACTGTACATACTTGGTTTTTTCTATTTTCTTATTTCATGTGTATTTTCTTTATTATTATTTGGATTTTTTATAATAAAATTTTGTATTAAATCCTGATCACGTTAAGGAATGGAAGCATAATATTCTCGTCCTTTTTTTTGTTGAACAATTCTTTAGGATCTTTCTTCTTGTTAATACGTTATGATCCTACAAGTTTAACATTTTAATTTTGTTCTAAAATAATAAACAACGAAGTAAAAAACTATGAAAAGAAAAAAATGTGAGGAAAAAAGTCACGTTGTTAGTAATGTTCGTCGAATTGACGAGCACTAAATTCCAAAAAAATAAGCTTTCACCACCATAAACTGAAAAATATGACTTTTAATCGAAAATAATCTCAGCGACTACTACCATAAAAAATTTTAGTACAATTGGTCTAACCAGTAAAAATATAAATTATTAAATGTGAGCGATGCTCCACGAATCGACGAAGCTTAGTACTCGAGGGTTAAGATAAAGAAAACCAATTTTGGAAAAATTTTAGCATTTTTGAAAAGTCCAATTTGCCAAATAAATATCAGTTTTGAAAAAGGTACCAAAAAAGTTCAATTAAAAAAAGGTATTAGTTTAAAAAAGTATCAAATTTACAAAAAGAGTAACAATTTTTGAAAAATTCGAACTTTGCAAATAAGTACCAATCATCAAAAAGGTGTTAATTAAAAAAATACTAGTAAGAATGTTGTATTCGGCTTAGCCGAATTTGTCGGAGGTGCACAATAAAGTGGGAGGATTATTTTGTATTTTTGCATTCCGAATTTATATAAATTCATTAATTATTTGTACGAAAATGCTTTTGTTTAGGAGATATCGGCCGATTGTTTCCTGGCACATATTTTTTTCATGAACCGGTTTTGTGGGCAAATTTCAATACGAAACAAACCTTATGTAAAACAAATATTTGAGCCAAATTTTCCTTAGGTATTGCGCTAACCTATCGTGCTTTCAACAATTTTTGGTGTCTTAGATGAACATTTCGATATATTACATATAAAGTGTCAAACCCAATGGGACGATGTTTTTTGATGGTGGGTAAAATATTAATAATATAAAATTTAAAAAAGTACTAAAAAAATCAAATAATTATCTTATTTCAAACTACTTTCTTTTTTTAACAGAAAAGTTTAAAAGTGCATCATATTTTAAAAGGTGCCTCCTTTCAAAAAAAAAAAAGTACTAATTATCAAAAAGCAATACCAATTTGTAAATAACATGAATTTTTTTATATAAAATTTGTCAGTATTATTTTTAGAAAAGTACACATTTTCAGAAAATTACTAATTAAAAAAGCACACAATTTTCAAAGAGAAAATCAATTTCCAAAAAGAAACCAATTATAGAGAAGATACTAATTTCTTGAAAAATTTGGTTTTCTAAATAAGTATCAATTCTCAAAAATTGTAAAAATTAAAAAAAAACATATTTTAAAAATAAAAATCTAAAATCTCAAATTTGAAAAAACACCAATTTTCAAAAAGGTACGAATTAAAGAAAAGTACAAAAAAAAGTACCACTTTTAAAAAAGTTTTTCAAAGCATTGAAAATTAAAATAATTTCTAAAAAGTAAATCATTTAAAAAAAAATTTCCAATTTTATACATACTTTTGATATATTATCAAAAAGGTACCAAATTTAACAAAAAAAAAAAATATTAACAATAAATTTTTAAAGGACCAAAATTTTTGAAGTCTTTAAAGTATTAATTTTCAAATGGAAATTATTTTCAAAAAGGTATCAATTTTAAAATAAATACTAATGAAAAAAAAAAGAAAAAAAAAACACCAGTTTACCAATTACTAAGAGTTTGTAAAAAGAAAAATAATCAATTTTAAAATGTATCAATTAAAAAATATCAACTTATACAAAAGTAAAAACTTTTAGAAAGTAGGTACTAATTTCCAAAAAAAAACTCATTTCTTTATTACAAAAAGTTATGTGAGAAAACCATTTAGTACTATCAAAAAACTTTTTTTTAGTAAAATCAGATTAAAGTGTAGAGTGTATGAGATTTGGCACAGCCTAAAGTTCATGATTCACTATACTGTTTAGTCGTTAGATCTGTCAAAAAAAAAAAAAAAAAAAGAAACGTATGTATGTTAAAAAAGTATGATAGTGTGGATTCGAAGTAAATATGTATTGCAGTTTTTTTAATTGCTTTTCTTTCTTAAAAAATTTCATAAAATAGCAATTTCTATAATGTAATTATAAAGTGACTGCACATCTGCAAAAACAACGTTCGCCTATATTTTGTTAGTGTAAAACCATTGTAAATAATGTCAAAATGCTATGAACAAAAAATGAAAAAATGTAGAATAAGGAGAATAAATAAACGCAGCAAAAAACATTACATGCGAATATAAAAGCAATTTGACAGTTTCGCGCGATATGTGCATGAAAAAATTGTAAATCAGTTGGCTGAGAGGTCACTTTCTAATTACACTAAGGCATTTTCCAAGGCGAATTGTATCAGGAGACATCACCTAATCAGATGATTTTTTTTTTTTTTTTTTTGGTATTTGGAACTGTCAAACTTCATATATGAGCAATCAGAAACTGGATGGAAAATGAAATTAGGTGTATGAACATTGACCTACCTGTTACTAATTCAGGTAATCTAGATTTTTGTTTTAATAAATTAATATCTATAGTTAAAGAAACGTTTAATAAAATACCTTTCGGTCATAAAAATTCTTGGCAACGAGAAATCTCTGATATTAGTAAACTGTTAATTAATCAGAGAAATAAATACAAATGTAAATTTCAAAGGTGTAGGGATTTTAATTATAAAAATAAATTGAAAAGTATTCTGAAACTATTAAATAAACTTATTGAGTTCCACCTTAATAAAGACCGAAATGAATTCTGGTCAAAATTTATTTCAAATTTGCTTTTGGACTCTAATAGATTTTGGAAAGTAAAAAAATCCCTTAAAGGAAACAAAATGCCTTTTACTGATTTTTATGTAAACGGTGAAGTTTTAAAAACTGGCAATGAAAAGACTAATTCAATAGCAGACGTATTTGGTAATTCTCACACCATTACTTTAAATAATTATTCACCTATGGACACAGCTGTCTCAAGATTCATTCATGATCTTAACAATACAATTCTCGACAGATCTAACGTAGAGCTTACCAATTTAGATGAAGTTAAATCGTTTCTACTTTTATTGAAAAATAATAAAGCCCCCGGTTTAGATGGCATTAATTGCATTGTCCTTGTTTAATTGAGGGCTATTTTCCAAGAAGGCAAAAGTTGTTTGAATTCCTAAGCCAGGAAAGGATTCTACATTAGCGTCTAGCTATAGACTAAACAGCATCCTAAGTCTATTGGATAAAGTATTTGAAAAAATATTTAATAAGAGACTTTACCAAATAAAATAATATTATTAACCCTCAACAGTTTGGATTCCGCAAGGAGCACTCTACCGTACGTCAACTAAAAAGAGTTGTTCATTTTATTGAATCAAACAAAAGAAATCGTAAAAGCACTGGAGTTATTTTCCTTGACATTGAAAAAGAATTCGATTCAATATGGCATAAAGGCCTGGTTTTTAAACTAAATTCATTCAATTATCCAACGTACCTACAAAAAATAATAAGGAGACTCTTAGATCATCGCTCATTTGTTGTATGCCGCAAGAATCGGTATTATCACCTACTCTTTATTCAATATATATTTCCGATTTTACTGTTCGCAAGAATCAAGAAGTAGCTTTTACCCTGACGACAGTGCTTTTATTTGCTGCGGTAAGGTGTCAAACGCAATAATCACTTTTTCATATAATAGATTACAGAAACGTATTCCTACAAAACATTTATATTATAAGGAAGTTTTTATTCCTCTGTAGGATAGTATCAAATATCTAGGAATTATCTTAGATATACATATAGTGTATTTGTAATAAAGCAATTAAATGCGGCCGTGCACTTTACCCCTTACTTAACAGAAGATCTAAACTTAATTTAAAAAGCAAGATCCTTATTTACAAAATGTGTATTCGATCAATTATGACGTACGGATGCCAATTCTGGTTTAATAATGCTGCTAAAACTTACACAAAAAAGTTACAGATAATACAAAATAAAAATCTGAAAATAATTCATAACCTACACCCCAGATATTTTACTGATCTACTGCATAGAAACTTCAAGCATAAAATGTTTAATTCATTTGCAAGGGAACTGACTCTGTCATTTAATAAAAGATCAGAAATTTGCTAAATAATTACTTAAAGAGTAATAATTGATGGTTGTTTTTTAAATTTCTTATACCGTTTAAGTATGTACAAGGTTTTTTTTTATGACTTTTCCTTAATACTGAGATATTAAGTTTCCTTATTTAATTATTTAGATATTAATTGTTTTAATACTTTTAAGTAAATTCTCACAATAATGTAATTAATTCAATAAAGTCAATAATAATTAAAAAAAAATTTCATATATGTACAATTTTTGCTTACCCGCTGAAGTGTCAAACTCCATTTATGAAAAAATTAATCAATTCGCTGTATTGTTGTTTTTGTATAACTGCTGACACTTGTTTTATTTCGCCATGGGCATTTTTGATACGATCAGAGTTGCATTTTGTGGAGCAGCTATGTATGTATTATTTGTGTGATAGTGTGGCACCGACATTTCATTTTCTTGCGTTTTTTTTTTGAGTGGGACTTTTGGAATTTTATCAGATTTTTCACTGACAGAATATGTATGTTTATATAATTTAAAATAAATAAATCACTCTTGCTTATCTCCAATTTTAATTACATTAACAAGTACCTGTTTAACTATTCTACTTAATTATAAATAAAACATTTTAATTCTATATTATCCTGTTTATTTCGCTAACAAACATATTAATTTCAATGACAAAGCTGTCATTAATCGGCGAGCAATAAAAACACCTGTCTGATGTCATAATAAAATTCTTCTACAACTAATACAAATACTAGAAAAAAAGAAAACAAATAACCCAGCTGATCACAAACTTCGATAATGATATCGCCTTCGAACATTTCTCTGACAAAACATTCAAGGACGTCTATCGTTGGCGATCCGAATATGAGCTCATTGAGCTGACCCGTCGCTCACTTTGTGATAGCAAATCTTTCGCTCTCGAAGGTTCGGTTATCGTATTAATAATGAATCTTTAGCGATATCAAAAGTGAAACGTAAGAATATTTCTTAGTAATTCGTTTTCGTTATCAAAAAATGTTGAAAATTGTTCGAAATCAATATTGCTAATGAGATGTGATTAATATCATGTGCAACAGATCGAAAACGATAGTTTTCTGTTTAGTTTTTGTAGGGAATCCAATGATTAACACTAGGAATAACTTTGACCAAACATATTATTCGTTTCGGTTGTAATTGTAACTTTCTTATTGATTGAAATTATGTGGTGTTATATACGAAGTAAAACGTCAGATAATTGCATCGGAAAAGCCACAAAATTTTTGAATTATTTTTGGAACACCCTAGTAAAAAAAAACATATAAACAAAAAATTTAAACAAACTGTGATATTCGGTTGTTATAATCAAATCAAATCAGCTATGCTCTTAACCTCACCATCTAGTTACACCATGTTAACAAGAAAATATGTTTTATTTAAGTAATAAATCCTCGAGAAATTGAAAAGAATAGAAAATTTCTCAAAGAATTTGGTTGTCCTAAAAAATGTGAATTTGAGTAACAAAAAAAAATAAAAAATAAAAAATAAATAAAATAAATAAATAAATAATATTAATGAAAGAAAGAACATTTATGACTCCTCTGGACGAAGTTGAAATTTGGATAAAATATTTAAATTATTTAACAATCCTGAATTATTACACCGTACGACAGCATTTTTCACATATGAACCAAACTATATACGTATGAAAGTAAAGACATTTTATGATAGGATTGCGTACTCAGTTTTTCATTTCATGTTTAAATATCCTTTTAAAAGGACTTTGAAATTTCAAAATTAATATATATTTTTTTTTATAAATTACACAAGTATACAAAGTTTTGGATCAGAGCGAACAATAATAGATTCTAATGTTATTAGATATACTCTGTTTTGCAAAATTGGTTCTAGTTTTCGAGACATTGGTAAAAATCTATTTTTTTCACATTTTATAGTTAATTTAAATTTTATTATATAAAAAGTTATAAATTAGAAATTAATGGCGGTCGAACTAAGTATTTTGTTTTGTCGAGGATCTGTTTTACGTTTAAGAACAAATTCTAACTAATAGAATATTAATAATAGGTTTGTTTCCGTACTTTTTGATTAAAGTGCAGTAAAATGAGAAAAAGCTAATTTTTTTCCCACAAAAATATAAAAACTTACAAAAATAAGGGAACACAAAAGTCCAAATTGTTTATCCAGCAATAAGATATCAAACTGTTTTAAAAATTTGTATTTGAATGTAATTTTATTTTCCAGCATATTTCAAAGTTTTTAATATTTTTAAATAAAACTTTCCTGTGATACAAAAGCAAATAATTTTTTATTTATTTTTGTTAATTTTTTTTAGTTTTTAATTATTTGACAATTTACTTAAACTACCCAAAGAAATATTCTGGGCTATTTCGTGCAAGAAAAAGAAGAACATTATTCTTTCAAAATAGCTCCCATTTGCCCAATATTCGAGTACGGTAACACTTTTCGATAACATTGGGATCTCGCATACTACCAATTTAGAGTGCGGAAAAAAAGCTAATATGATATTATTCACCAGGCGCTCTTCTATGAGTTGTAGTGATCACACAGGGCAGATAACATGCTAAAACTAAAAAATTAGAACCAATCTTATGAAGCGGATTCCATATTTGAATTCAGTGACCCAAATTGTAACAAAATTAGTTCTCATCTACTCTGCTGGAAAATTTGACCCTAATTTGTAAATTTGTGCTATTTTTAAATCTGTTGATAGCTCAACAGTACCGATATGGATATCAAATGATAGAATATGATTTCGAAGTTCCAGCAAAATTTTTTATTTTAACCCTTCGAGCCTTTATAATTTCAAAAATATCCTTAAAATATTTCATTTTTAAAAATGCTTGAGGATTTCTAACAAATTATTCTGAAATTATATTATTAAAAAAAAAAAATCATAATGAATTTGTGAATCCCACATTTGGGGCATCAACTGTTAAGTGTTTATGTAAATTTTGTTTTCAAAATATATGCAGTAATTTAAAATATTATTTAATGATAATTGGCACACTCGTTTTTTTTTAGATGTAAATACGAAGCTTGAAATTGGTCCATTATTTTACTTACCTCCCTTACAAATATTTCTCGGAAATATGCCTAAGTGATCTGAATTGTCTTGAATATGCAAACATTTATACGAAATTCGAGATAGATGGAATTTTTATCGGCATTACTATTAAATTTCAAGAGTTTGGTTACATTTTTAAAGAAAATAAAAACAGAAAATTCAAATTTAATGGGGAATGTTTATTATCATTTGAAAGAACATTCTCTGGCAGATGGTCCATCCGTTGAATCCAATTTTCGATGACTCGTTCGAGCATTTCGATTGGTAACTGGCGAATGACGCGTGTGAAGTTTTCCTCCAAGGCCTGAATCGAAGCGGATTTGTCCGCATAAACTTTAGACTTTACATATCCCCACAGGAAAAAGTCTAACGGTGTGATATCACACGATCTTGGTGGCAAATCGACCGGCCCAAAACGTGAAATTATGTGCTTACCGAAGTTTTCTCTTAATAAATCCATTGATTGATGCGATGTGTGGGAAGTGGCGTCGTCTTGCTGAAACCAAACGTCGCGAGATCACGAGCTTTAATTTCAAGCAAAAAATAGTAGGTTATCATGGCACGATAACGGTCGCCATTGACGGTTACGTTCGCGCCGGCATCATTTTTAAAGAAATATGGACCAATGATTTCACCGGCCCAAAAACCACACCAAACCGTTGTTTATTCTGCATGAAGTGGCAGTTCTTGAATCTTTTGAATCTCTTCGTCCCAAATGCGGCAATTTTGTTTGTTTACATACCCATTGAGCCAGAAATGGGCCTAATCGCTGAACAAATTTGCCTCGAAAACGTCGGATCTTCTTGGAACTTTTCAAAAGCCCATAGAGCGAAGCGATGTCGCTTGGGAAGGTCGAGCAGCTTCAGTTGCTGCACAAGCTGTATTTTGTACGCTTTCAATTTAAGATCTCGATGTAAAATGCGCCAAGTTGTTCCATACGTCAGTCCGAGTTGCTGCGAACGGCGCCGTTCTTCGTGTACGCTACGGCCGCTATATTTTCTTCACAGCGTGCTGGACGTGGTCTGTTCGGTCGAATATTAACCAATAATAAATGCTGGGTCTCAAAATGGGTGATGGTGTTGCGAATAGTACGCTCAGTAGGCCGATTATGTTGACCATAAGTTGAGCGAAGTGCACGAAACACATTTCTCACAGAACGTTAATTTTCGTAATAAAGTTGAATGATTTGTAAACGTTGTTCAGGCGTAAGTCTTTCCATTATGAAATGCCAAACAATACTAAACAAAAATAACATGATAGCATGACACGACTCAAACGTGATCTGTCAAAAAAGGCTATTGAAAAAAGTATCTCTACTTGAATCAGCCATTACATGTAGTGACATAAATTTTGTTTTTGTGTTTTGAAAAAAATGAGTTTTTTTTTTAAATTTAGTTCATAGTGTCTCCCACATAAACTTCTAGTTGTATTCTATGGTTTAAGCTTTCAAATATATTTAAAAGTCTTCCAAATAATGTTGTCATGCCACACTTAAGGTAAGAATTACTTGAGATTTAAATACAATAGCTTCAAAAATGGCTGCATTGGTTTTGCATGCTTGAAATCTTAATAAACTGAAAATTAAATTTGTAATTTTGTTCTTAGGAATAATTTTCAAATCGTTGTAAATATTAAGGTAATAAAGTTAAAATCATAAAGGTTTGATACTTAATACTTGGACATTAGTATCTTTACGATATACTATTTTGGAAATTATTTGTTGGAAACGTTCTAGGACATTAAAGGATTAAATATTCAAAGGACATTTTTTGCAACTTTTATTTTGATCATTTTAACAAGGGTAGGTTCAATATAATACCGAAATTCTTCTCTTTCATTTGATATGCATGTTAACCTTATAACAGCAATTAGAAAGTAATATAATAAAAAATTAACCTCGTGCATTCTTCAAAATTTTAAAGTCCTTTAAAAAGGAAAAACGAATGCGAAATGAAAAACTGAAAACGGAGTTATACTATATTAAGTCTTTATTTTCACATGTACATATATGGAATTTATCATGTGTAAGAAAACATTATTATAAATGTATAAAATATAATTATTATATTATTATGTATTTTTTTATTTTTATTGTGTTTGAAATAAAATATAACTTTAAAAGATAAATCAATTTTTAATTTTAAATTTGGAACAAAATGGAAATGAAACTATATAGGAAACTATCGTTTTCTAACAATTGCAAATGATAATAATCACAAGTCGTTGGCAATATCGATTTCGAATAACTTTCAAAATTTTTTGATATCGAAGACGAATCAGTTAGGAATATTTTTACGTTTCCCTACTGATATCGCTAAAGATGCACTATTAACACGATAACCGAACCTTTGAGAACGAAAGATTTGCGACTGCAAAGTGAGCAAAGGGTGAACTCAAAGATTCCATATCGCCAACGATAGTCGTTCTCGCATATTTTGTCAGAGAAATGTTCGAAGGCAATATCATTATCGAAGTTTGTGGTCAGTTGGGAAATAGCAATTTAAAACAAACTCTAACAAAGACCAAGTAGCAATTGATAAAAACCAACAGCAATCACAACTAAAATAACTAAATGACAGACAGTAATAGTAAAGGATTCACCTTAACATTGACTTGTCATGGCTAGAAAAAAAGTATGAAAAAGAAATGAAGAAAAAAACTTTCATCATGATTTTAAGTTTGTGTAAATGAGCTGAAATCTTGATAGCAAAAGGTTGTTATAAAATAAAATAGGATAAAATGATTTGTTGGTTTTTTGTTGAATTTGACAAAATAAGATAAATGAGTTTATATTTAATGTACATTTATTTTTCCATGAAATAAAAATAAACAAAACAGTTTTAACAAAAATTTCTTGCGAGTAAGAGAAAGGTTTGATCTTTGGTTTTTGTGTTGTTTTTTTTTTATTAAGATTTTGTTAAACAATGGTTTTATTTTAACCAAAGTTATGTTTTATAATGGTTTGTTAGCTTGTTGTTAACTTTTTTTCGATTCACACATGACTGTTCTTTTATGGTCACTTATAATATGTTTTATTTTTGTTTATTTTTTCTAAAAATTACGCGGTTTTACGCTGTAATGCTTAAGGGTTTAATGTACTTTTTGTTGGGTTAATATAAATTTAAAAAAAATACCCCCAGCTATGAGGAAAAAAATGGTTTAAAAAAATCTTGGTTTAAGGAACAAAAGGATCATCTTAACGGTTTTCATACCAAAAGCCATAAAGTGCTGAAAGAATTTTGAGAAAAAAAAAAAAGAATGAATGGTTTAAAGCAGAGTATGGAATTATGGTGTCTAAATAAAAATTAAATTTTTAACATTTTTTAAATCTAAAAAAAATACTTTAAGAATAGGGGCGTAAAAAATTATTTAAATAAGTAATATGTTTTTATTTTTCTGTAAGTACTTTTTGGTTTATTTTCGCCTATAAAACATACATATTTAATTTTTCCTCTAAACTATCTTTTTTTCTCTTAACCACTTTAAAAAAAGCAATTAGTTTTATAAACATTAAAAATATATGCTGCCTCAAACGTGAAAAATACTACAAACTTGCAGAGTAAAATAATAACGGAAAATAGAGCTAGAAGAGCTAACAATTACCTGCTTGGAAAAAATATATATGAGTATGAAAAAAAAAAAAACAGGCTTAAAACTTAAAACAACTCAAAACAGTAATTACATTTTTACCTTGATATATTTTACTTAGTTTTCCTCTAACTACAAAATTCAGAGCAAATAAATATATATATTTTTCATATTCAAAAATAAAAATACATAAGCATTTCTACATATGTATATGTACTTAAAACTGTATAGCACATATTTTTATTTAATTTACGTAGATTGTATAAAATACTACAGTTTTATATTACTGCTTTCTTTTTTCTTTATTTTTAATCTTTTTCCGGAGCACACTTTTCATTTATTATGAACTCGAAAAAATTCATATAAATAATATTTGAATAAGTTTGTGAACATTTTTTTTCTATTTACTAATAAATAAACTTGCAATTAGTGAGAAAATATATGAATAGATTTTTAGAATAATTAAAAATTTAGAAATTTATTAAATTATATTTTAATAAAATAAAAATTTCTTATAATTCAAAACTTAACATTTTTAAACTAAAATATATCAATTTTTTTTATATTGGATTTTTTAAGCAATTACTGAATATACTTTCTTAGGACATTTTCGTTATTAGAATGTTGTGCAAAAATAATTATTTTTGGTTATTTTTTTTTATTACTTAAGATAAATTTTAATTATTGCTTAGATTGTTTAGATTCTCTGAAAATGGAAAATGTATGTTCATAAAAAATTTTGAGAATTTTTTATAAAAATATATTTCTATTTAAAAACACTTATTTTTATAATTTGTTTTCCTTGCAATATGCAAAATTATGAATTTTATAGGCACAAAAAAAAAAAATAATAATAATAAATAAATAAAGTAAAAATCGATTTCGATGATGAATTTGTTTATCATATCAATTAAAATTTTTTTTTGATTTTTCTCCAATAATGACAATATGACAATATTAATTAAGTCAAAATAATTGATTTTTGTGTATAAATTTCATATATAAATTTTTAGGTAGTGGTTTTTAGTTAGATTTTTAATGCCGTTAATTAGTTTTAAAAAAATTTCAATCATAAACGTTACTGATTTGATCAAAAAAATAATAATCAGTAACGTTTCTGATTGAAATTTTTTTAAAAACTAATTAACGGCATTAAAAATTTAACTAAAAACCACTACCTAAAAATTAAAATAAAATAAAAGTTATTAGATTGGGACGAAAACATTTATTGCTGTATTATATGTATTAATCAATGTATTGCAAAATTATAGAAATAAATAATTTAAATACAAAACTAAGAAATATGAGGAACCCAACTAATAAATAGCCAGTAAATATAATTCTTCAACTCATCGTCTTCAAATGGAAGCGATCATCAAGAAATAGTCCAATAAGAAAAGGGAGTAGTGTAACCATTAGTATATAAACAACAATAAAAAAGCTAATATATATTATATATATATATATATATATATATATATATATATATATATAGCAAAAATTTTCACCTTTAATTTTTCCAAAAATTCGGGCCACTATATAACTTTGATTGTTTACTTAAATGATTAACAAATATATCAAACATGTATAAACCTATACCCACAAAATAATTCACAAAAATTTGCATATTTAACACCATTTTGCGAAATAAATCATAAGTCACAAAAAAGCCATAAAGTTCGACTAAATATGACCTATATTTTTAATTTATTGCTTTTGTATAATATATGTTATATTTTTTCAAATGATTTTTATTTTTCCTTTAATTTTTTGAATAGCTGTCAATTAGTGTAAATTAAAAATTATAACCAATTAAAAAGTTAATTTAAATAATCATTAATATAATTAAATTTTAATCCAAAATGAAATAACATATTAATTGAAACAAATTTTTAAATCTCCCTTTTATCTCAATTTATTGTTATTGTATATTTATGGAAATTTCAGGCTGTGCTAGATAAGTTTTATGAGAAAACTACTTTTAATTTGGGATCTTTTTAGCTATTTGCAAAATTTTTTTAGAAGTGAAATTTTGATTGTTTTGTCACTCAGCTAAAAAAAAAGAACTAAAAAAGAGTTGAAAAAGTAATAATTTTAACATTGCACATAAGGGCAACTATATGGAGAACATTGGCAATAAATCAAAAATCAAAAAAGCGTTTTATGATACAATTGTTATATAACCTTAAAAAAAAAACATTTTTTATACAATGTGTGATCACAATAGTGGATAAAATTTTTGTTTTCTTATGGTATACATCAGAGTCAGAAAATATCATCTGACATTGTAATAAAAATAAATAGTTTTACTAGTATAAAATTTTGTGTACAAAAATTCTGTCACCACGTTGTCAAATTTACAATTTATTAATATATTATAATTACTATTATTGTTTTTTTTTAATTTAAAAATTTTTAAAAGCAAAAAAGTAACATAAATATCCAGAATTATCCATAATTTTTACATACAACTTAAATCTCATTTGTATTTTCTATTTTAGCATTTCGATTTTAAGCCATTCTGAAATGTTTGATGTATCCTTGAGATTTTTAAACCCGCAGACACACAATTTTGCAAATAATTTAATGAAATTTAGTATCTATAGTTGTTTTGAAACAAGAAAAATGAAATTCGTTATTATCGGTCTATTATTTCACCTAGCTCCCATACAAAGATTTTCAGGTTTCAAATGAAATATATATGAAATATATATGAAATATATATGAAATATATATGAAATATATATAGTAAGATTTTGATAAAATTTGACAATAATGCATTTTTGGTAATCATAAATTATTCTACCAAATTTTATAGGAAATGGTCCACATTTGACTACCTGAAATTCATTTAAAGTGCACCACATAATAATTTTAATATCAGGTTTAAATTTGGCACAACTAGCTTTCATTTATAAGATTATACAGATTTAGTGGTATCGGAAACATTGGCAAAACAGTGGTATGTATGAGAAAATTTATATCGTCCCAAATTTCATTATTTCCTAATTTGTCGAATAAACTTCAGAATGTTATAATTTTTGGCATGTATTTATACCAAGTTCTAATAATTGAATAATAAAAAAGTATTTATAAATTTAATATTCAACAAAGGAAAAAATTAAGAAAATAAAAAATCTATGTATATTTTCATTGTTTTTTCATTAATTTTGTTCGGTGGGTTGTAATGTGAAAACATATTTAAAATCTAGAGAAGATAATCTTTTCAACGATAACAATCATTTATGTTAAGATAATGCGGTATATTTAATGTCACTTTTGGTATACATTTCCCCTATGTGCATTGCGTTGTCATTGAAAAAGGGCGGCAAGTTTTTCTTTAACACGTTTGTCATTAGTAGGAAGTTCTTATTTTATGATTCTTGTTCATTGCTTTTGAAGTTCTTCTCTTGAGACAATGTTTATAAGAATTTCTATTAAAAACATTTTTTATCTTTGTTAAAAGATAATGAGATAAAAGATAAAAAAGATAAATTTTTGATAAGATAAAATTTTGATATTGTTACTTTTTAGAAATTATTCACCTTTTTTCCTAACAAGAATACATTTATTTTTACTTTTTTGGAAGTATTTATTAATAAGTGCCAAAAAAGTACATAATATGCTCTTAGTTTTACTTTCAAGTGGTGAAAACGTTCTTTATTGGAAATACTTGATTGTTTTTTGGTTGTGCAATTATGTGATCTACCACCGTCAATTATATGCCAGCAAAGGAAATTTGTAAAAAAAAGTGTAAAAGGTGTAAGATTTACTATTAGGATGTCTTAAAAAAGAGCTGCAGAAGCAATGAATTTTCACTTATAGTTGCAAGTTGTGTCTTTAAGGTAATTATTGTGTTGTTTTTAACACGTGTTTATTAAAATGTTGATTTCGTATCAACGAAATATGAAAACTAATTGAAATTGTATTGCTTAGAGTGAGCACAACTTTTCCCTTGGACCAGATAGCACGTCTTGTAAAAATATATAGGCAATATTGTTATATAATTTTCTGTATGAACTTTCTGGACAATTTTCATGTTGAATAATATTTAATATCGTTAGATAACAAATAAAACTAGAGCAAGTTACCGAAATAAAGATACCCTTCAAAACAATATTCAAAAGCAGTGAATTTAATACAGAAGAAATAATTTTAACACATTTGTTTATAATTTGAAGAAAATGCCTTTTATAATTCCTAGTCATGGCTCTTGAAGTTATTCTTTGAATCCATCTATATAATTTCCTAAAGTATTTTTCTCTTTCCACAGCTTTCTGAAGCTCCCAGATAACGTAGAACAAACCCTAACGGAGCAAGATTTTGAAAATTCTATCAGGTGTACGAGAATTTATTTTAAAGTCACTTTTTGTTTTAAAAAGTTTGAATTTGATATACTCATTGATAGCTCTTCTAATCCCATTTTAAACAGATTTTATAATTCCATCATTGAGCGGAGAATGCTGAAGAAATCTTTTAAGATTTTTTGCTAATTAAGTTTTATTATTATTGCCTGGAATGTGCAGACTTATAAACTAGTTAGAATATCATTAATAAACTTTTTTAAAAGTGCCTTTAAAGTGGTAAAATTACAATTTTCTTAAAAAAAAAATAAATAAAAAATTGTTTTACGAAAAAGCGATTAATCGTTACTCTGATAAAACTGATTTTAAATAACTTGCAAAAAAGTGCAAATTATGAACTTAGTTCCACTTTTGAAGTAGTGGAAATGTTATTCCCTTAGAAAAACTTCTCTTTTTTTTGCTGGGATCATAGCCAAATTCTAATACGAGGACGGATCAATATTTTCGTGACTTTTTGAATTTTGTAGTTATATGAAATGCAACACTATTCCCATCAAGTACCACCTGTTAATAGACCATTGTCAAATTTTGAGCAAGTGTTATCATTTACTTTGCGTTTAACAGCTGCTCAAAATATACAACCTCGTGTATTTTTCTAAAAATGGAAAAAAGTGAATTTCGAGTGCTCATTAAACATCATTTCTTGCGAAAAAAACTGTCAATCAAACCAAGGAAAAGCTCGATAAATACTATGGGGACCCTGCACCTTCGATTTCAATGGTAAAAAAGTGGTTTACTGACTTTCGTTGTGGTCGCACAAGTACAAATAACGCTGAACGTTCTGGACGGCCAATTGAGGTCAGTACACCCGAAAATATCGAAAAAGTCCACGATATGGTGTTGGCCGACCGAAGAGTAAAAGTGCGTGAGATTGTTGGTGCCGTAGGCATTTCATATGGCAGTGTGGTTTCGATCTTAAATGATCAGCTGGGTATAAGAAAGTTGTCTACAAGATGGGTTCCGCGTTTGCTCTCAATTGACCATAAACGTAAACGTGTGACAACTTCAAAAGATTGTTTGGAGTTGTTTAACCGCAATCCGAATGAGTTTTTGCGGCGTTCTGTAACTGTGGATGAAACATGGATCCATTACTGTACTCCGGAGACCAAGCAGCAGTCTAAACAATGGATTTCTCCCGGTGAACCTGCTCCGAAGAAGGCCAAGGTAAGTTTGTCGGCCAACAAGGTGATGACAACAGTCTTTTGGGATGCACGCGGGATAATCCACATCGATTACCTTCAAAAGGGAAAAACAATAAACGGCGAATATTATGCCAACTTATTAGACCGATTTAATGAGGATTTAAAAAGAAAACTCTTTGTATTGGACTAAGAATTGGTACCTCATCCGCCATATTTTCCGGATTTAGCCCCCAGTGACTACTTCCTATTTCCACACCTAAAGGAATGACTCGGTGGAAAGAGATTCAGCTCCAACGATGAAATTATTGAACAAACAAATGACTATTTTAAGGACCTCGAAACATCCTATTTTTTGGAAGGGATACAAAAACTGGAGAAATGTTGGACTAAGTGTATTGAGTTAAAAGGAGATTATGTTAAAAAATAAATTTTTGTTTTGCAAAAAAAAAAAACTGTGTTTCATTCGAAAAGTCACGGACTTATTGATCCGCTCTCGTATTTCACCTTTAAAAACTGGTAGGGGCTAAATGTAGCAAGACAGGGTACTACATTTTTGTGGTATTATTTTTCCTCTTAAAAAAAAGCTCTGGCTGTTATTAAGACTATAAAACTCTTTGGTAAAGCACATATTCTTTGATCATCAATGTCTTAAATTTGATATACATTAATGTAATACGAACTGAACTAATATCTGTTTGATTATTTGAATGAGTGTATTTCTATGAAATCTGCGATACATTTTCTACAATATTTTTTAGTATACATCAATGTTATATGGAATTGAATTTACATTGATTTTGCTTTTTGACAGTTAAATCATTTTTATATTCTTGACCGTAGGTATTACTTTTATTTATATATTTATCTATCTATTTATTTATATACTATATTATACCTGGGACGCTCCTCTATCCTTATCATATTGAAATAAATAAGTTTAGTGTAAATATAATAAAATTTTGGTATACACTATTTTTAAGAAACCCGCTTATGAACAATCTAATAAACACGTTTAACGAGTGTAGCTACTTAAATACTGAAATTGAAATATGTAAAGTAAATAAATACTTTTCAAATATTTTTTTTACCAATTTTAAAATGTTCTTGGTTTTCCTAAAAAAAAGAACTATGAAAATTCGCGAAAAATAGAATATCCAATATAAAAATAACGGTTTGAATGGTTAAAATAAAATTCTTTCCTTAAATTTTTTAAAGAACAGAGATCAAATAAAACTCGAAATAACTGTAATAATTCTCTTCCGTTGTGGGAATTTTTTGTATTGATTATTTTTTTCAGTTCGACGATCTTTTTCATAATTTTCCCAATTTGGTATTTTTTGTTTTAGCATTTTTTTCTTTTTGCGCTTTTTTCTACATTTTGGCGATTTTTTCACCTTTTTGCGATTTTTTCACTTTGACGATTTTTTCAACATTTTGATGATATTTCCCCTTTCTGCGATTTTTCCGTTGACTTTTTTTGTTTTTTGTCGCATTTTTTATTTAAGCAGTATTTTATTTTTTCGTTTTTTTCGTTTTAGCGTTTTTTGTTATTTATTCATTTTGGGGTTATTTTTTGTTTTTATGTTTTTTTTTTCGTTTTGGCGATTTTTTTATTTTGTCGTTTTTAATTTTTTCGATTTTTATTTTAGCATTTTTTTGTTTTGTTGATTTTTTTATTTCGTGCGATTTTTTCATTTAAGTGATTTATTTGAGTATAAATAGCTTCTTTTTCGAAAAAAAAAAAAAAATAAAACACGTAATAACTTTTATTTTTGCTCGAAAAAAAATTTTCAAAATATCTGTTATTTTGGCTCAAAAAATATAAAAGTGAAAATATAATCATCTGACTTTTATGATAAAAGTCGTAACATAAAAACAAAAATAAAACACTTTTCAAAAAGAAACATAAATTGTTTACTTTTTCTACTTTGCTTCTCATAATGTCTAAAATTCAGAAAAAAGTAAACAAAGCAATTCAAAGTATTAAATTTTTTTCTATTTTTTCATCATTTCTCTCTTGCAAATCTCTCAATTAAAATTAAAAAAATTCACCGCTATTATATCATTGCAACTTGCGAGTTAGTTTTTGTAAAGCAGTAACGATAATGGCCCTGCTTTGAATTCAGGGAATTGTCTGAGAGGCATGAGAAATAAAATAGCGAATATTTTAAAAATTTTAGTCGCTCTTTTGTTTGAGACTTATACACATATACATATGAGAGTTTTTTTGTAGGTATTAGTAGCAACGTTTACCGCTTATAACATCTTAAATACAGAACGGATTTTATTCTACACATTTATTATTTTATTAAAATCGGACGAATAGTGTCAGCGTAAAAGGGACTATAAAAATGTGTTTGCCTTATATAGATTCATCTGGAATTCGAGATGAAGAATGACGTCCGTCTAAAGTTGTTTATGTTTGTCCGTCTGTCTGTCCCTCTTTGTATTAAAAATAATGTTAGCTAAAAAAAATCCCAGAAAGCGGTATATAAATAGTGCAGCAAAATTAATTTTAGAAAAGGATTCTTAATGTCTCGGATACTACATTCTATCACAGAAATTTTCTATTAATATATTTTTTGTTGAATAAATCTTTCTAAATCGAAAAACAAAATAAAAATTATACTCGCTTTATTTTATTTTTTGCTCGTGGTTGTTTAAAACTGGCAAAATTGTTTTATATTTTGAATTTAAAATTTGTTAAATTTAGTCCTTTATACAACACATAGAGAATTGTGAGAAAATGTATACTTTTTGAATGTCTTTCGTAATATCCTTTTTATGAAATTTAATGTTTTAACCTTCTAATAAAAATGGAGGTAATATTTATTTAAATATTTTTTTTTAATTTGTTAATGAATTGAGTGTTTTTTTTTAGTGGTGTATTTTATAAAGAATTATTTTTTTCTCACAATATGTAAAATTAAGTCTGTTTTAAAATACAAAAAAAGTTGTGCAAATATCTAAAATTGGAATACAAACTCACTAGGATAATTCATAATTCATAAAATTTATGTTTTAGGTTATAAATTGTATATTTAGTTTTATTTTATAATTTTTAATAATGATAATTTTATACGGAAAATATTATGCTAATATTTTTTTTTTTAATTATTTTTTTAATCTTTTTCCTTAAGTTTTTTATTTTTTAATTATTTCTTAAAATCTTAAAACATGCTGAATTATTTCATTTACAGAATACAAAATTAGTTTTGTAAGATCTCATTAGGAATATCCTTGTTGTAAAAAATTATAATTTTAAACTTTTGGCTTTAAATTTATTTTTTATAACTTATAACTTATGTTATAAAACCAATTTGATTTGGCTAATGTTATAATTTATGTTAAATTATATTCTAATTATTTTCGTAAAATTTATTGCTTATTTGTAGTCAAATACTTTCTATAAAATTTTCTTATTTATAAAAACTTTTAATATAATTTTTGGCTTACGGTACGTCAAGTTAAGTTTCTTATATAATAAAAATAAAAATTGTTTAAAATTTTAAGTTTTTAGATATTTTACAGAATATCCTTTTTATAAACTTTATAAATTTGGTTTTAGATTATGAAATTTTAATGAAATTTTTTTTAGTTATTTAAAGATTAATGGAATTTTCATTATTTTTAAATTTATTTTATAATTAAAAAATTATTTTTTTAAGTAATTTTTGCTTTACAATTTCTTAAATTATGCCCTTCATTTAATGAAAAGATAAGTTTTTAAAGATTTTAAGATTTTATGTGTTTTACTGAATGTCCTTTTTTATGAAATTTTAAATATTAATAACTTGATTTTAGAATTAAATATATATATATATATATATATATATATATATATATATATATATATCTATATATATATATATATATATATATATCTATATATATATATATATATATATATATATATATAATATCGCTTTTAGCAAGCTTATTTTTACTATACTCTTTATTTTTTCCATATTAAATTAAACGAAAATAAAATTCGTTATAAAATTTGTATTCTAAAATTTGCTAAACTGTCTGTTTTAAAGAATAAAAAAGGAATTAAACAAAAACCTTAAGTCCAAATATTCTACCTAAAGTCCTTTTGATGAAATTTTACTGTTTTTGTGTTTAATAAAAAAAATTTTTCTTTAGGCACTTCATATATGAAGAAGTGTGGTGTGAAACCCAATAATTTGTGCCTGAAAAAATATTTTTTAATATTAAATTATGTGTTTTTTTTATCAAATTTAATTTAACATATCAATTTTTTTGAGGTTTTCTTTGACAAACCTTTTTTCGCAATAACACCTCCTGGATCAGTGGCTCTACATCATAAGTTATCGTATAGTCTCATTAATGTATTACCCACAATTACCTTTACTAACTTTTGTTTCATCAATTTTCATTAAATTTATACACAAAACTTCCTAAACTTTTCTATATACGAGTATCCTGCCAAAATCCCAAAAAATCTATGTAAAAAAAAAAATTGATTCCTTATAATTTATATTTAGAGATTTTTTTCGCGTATATTATAGGGAAAAATATATATAATCATGGTTTAAAATGTATAGGAATAGACTCATATGAAGAAGAAAAAATATGAAAACTCTAAACTAGAGAGACGGTGAGGAAAAAAGCGGAAATGAATCTCATGTGTATAAATGTGAATAAATCCAAAAATAAATTGAATTAAAAAAAGTACAAAATGAGTGAAAAAAATAGAAGTATTTTTTTTTGGCACAAAATAAAAAGAAATCCTGCTATGAGTAGAGGAGTTGTAAGCAATACATTAAAACGTAAATTCAGCGTGTACTTTTGTTAGTTTTTTTTAGTCAAAATCAATGACTAAGTAATGGGGGTATATTGTAGATTTTTATAAGTGTTTGTATATGAGAGTTTCTGATATGTTAGTTACCCTGGAGTTTTGGTTATCAAGGGCAAACTAGAGACATTCCTATTTATTAAAAGATAAATATCTAGGAATTATAAGTATTTGTCTGTAGATTACAAAACTCTAAACTGATTACACATTAGATTACTTAGGGATAGTAAAGTAGCAAGTTGACTTAATCTAGCTTAAAAATAGCAAAAAAAAAAGTATAAAACTATCTATTAATAAAAGTGTTAAAGTACTCACAGTCTTCTGTCACTATCAAAATTAGGCTACTTTACCTTTCACAAAACTGCAGGATATTCCAACTAAAGGTTGTCTGTTATTATGGGTGTTTTTAATGGCCAAACGCTAACGTTTGGCTTGTGAGTTTAAGGAAGTGAGAATGTAATAAATTCAAGCATCAGTCTTTATATTTTTTGGCGGATTTTTTTTTTCGATACTTTTCTCGTATATTTGCTTTATGTTTAGCTTAAGGGACGCGAAAATAAAATTTTTGCATTTACGTTAGAGAATAAAAGTAAAAAAATAATAAATAAAAAAGGTATATGTTAGTAGTAAATGGTACGAAAGGGGTTTTTTTTTATTTATATTTTGCAAAACTTACCAAAATAAAAAGCATTAAACAAATATTATAGTAAACGAGAAAAAAATTACGCGAATTTGTATACAATTTGGACTATTGACCAGTTGGTGTTTTTTTGAAAAAGAGCGTGTTAATTTTAAGGAATTGATAGAAGGAGAGTTATACCAATTACAAATACAATTGCCAGACAAAATAATGAAACAAATATGAAAGTAAACAGGCGAAATAATTTTAAAGCAGAGAAAACATAAAACTTTAAGTATTCGTAGATTAAAATTATACATATTTACAATTAATTTATAATAATAAGAATAAAACCAATAAAACCTTGAAGCTCTAATAAACTAAAATAATGTATTTTTTAGCTTATGATTTGCCAAATCTTTTTTTTTCTATAATACAAAAAGTCTGAAGCAAAAATTTCAGTTTTTAAGAAATGTCCTTTTAATGAATTTCATAAAATTGTTTTTTATTCTTCAAAAGTTATTTATTTTAAAGTTTTTTGAAATATGTCTTTTCTTAAAATTGTAGAAATTTTAGGCAGTTAAACGTTTCTATAAAGATCTTTTTATGATATTTAAAATATTAATTATTCGATTATCTGACTTTTTATATTATTATATGTTAAATTATGTTTTTTATATACTAGAAAAAGTTTTTATGACAAATTTTAAGTTTTCAAAGAATCCATAGAATATCCTTTTTTTTATTAATTCTATAAAATTATTTTTGATATAATATAATTTTTAATAAAATGTTTAAAGTTTAATTTTGTTTCGATATTTATTTTACTCTTTTTTTAATTTAGGTTTTTTTGCTTTATAGTTTATATTTCTTTATCCTTGAAAAATATTTCATTTAACAAAATTTTATTAAACAGTTTATTAAATTACATCTTTTGTTAAATGAAAAAATAAATGTGCAAAAATTAGGTTTCTAAAGGTTCCTACGAAGGTCATTTTTATGAAATTTTAAATATTTTTAATTCGAGTAAGTGTTCTTTTTTTTAGAAAACTTAGTTTATTACAATATACTACATTGTGTTCTCTATATACCAGAAAAGTCTTTAGTATTTTTTCTACTTCTTAAATAATCTTTCGAAAGTCATTTTTTTATAAATTTTATAAAATTGTTATTGTCATAATAAAATGTTTAAGACAAATTTTTAATCTTAATCTTTTTCGGCAGTGTATTTTATTTTATTTTATAGTAATATTATGTTAGCAATTTGTTTTTTATATATTTTAAAATTTTTAATATATTTTACAATTTTTAAATCATTTCCTTTACAAAATACATAATTGAACAGACACTTTAGGTTTTTAAAGGCCTCATTTTTATGAAATTTTAAATTTTTATTTTTATACATATTAAGATATATTAAATTATGTTTTGTTATATAAACAAAAAGTTTTTACCAAAAATCTTAACTCTTCAAATATTTATCGGAATGTCCTTTTTGTATTAATTTCATAAACCTGATTTTGACATGTTACAATATCTTACATATTTTCTGTTTTTTAATTTGTCTTTGAAATTTATTTTAGTTTCTAGTAATTTTAGATTTTGTTAGCATTTTGTTTTTAAATATATTTTTTATTTTTTTGTGTTTAAAAATATTTTTTGTTAACAAATTTTTATTTTACCATTCCTTAAACAATTTCTTTTACAAAATATAAAAATAACAGTGCAAAAATTTTAAGTTTTAAAAGATCTCCATAAGGGTTCTTTTTGTGACAATTGAAATATTTATTATTATGTTTTTTTTTTTATTAAATTGTGATAAGAATTTAAGCTAAAATATATATATTTTTATAATTTTGTTACATGTTAATTTTCTTGTTTTACCAATATATGATCGTAAATAACTTCTTAGCTTACGATATTTTATAAATTAAAATTAGAATGAATTTTCTTTTGAAAAAGAAAAATCATTTCTAAAAATTAATTACAATTTTTTATGTTAAGTCATGTTAAATATTGTTCTTTATAAAACACAGGACACTTTTTTAATATTCCTTTACCTAGCAAAAGTAAAATAAATTTAAAAAAAGATAAAGTTTTTACCACTTCAAAATTATAATGAAATGCTTATTTTGCAATTTTTTGGAAACTATTTATAATTACTTCTAAGAAAGTAGAAATAAATGTATTTTTAGCAGAAAATAATGCCAATATTTTTTAAGAAAATTACAGTTACGCCAATTTTATGCTATTTGTATCATCTTTTAACAAAGCTAAGATATTTTCGTTTTAAGTTGTAAAATCATAGCTTTAAGAGAAGAACTTAAAAATTTAAAAATAAACCATGCATTAAGTAGTTCCTTCTAAAGACAGTATAATGTTAAAGTCGTAACTTTTTCAGTTCTTTTTTTTTGGTTATTTATTGATCCATGAATGTCCTCTTTATGCAAGTAATAATTTAAAAATTTAGGTTTATATTAGAATTTTTTGTATTCACAACGGTTTCTAAATTTAATACAATATGTACTCTTTTGTTTTGTGCAGCACTGTAATGGTAACAATACGTTATTCTCAAGAAATCTTAGCCCTTGTGGCCCCATATGCAGTGAATAGCCTTGTTGGTACTCCAGATATAGTATAATAAACTGCATGATCTGCCTGAGTCAGGACATAGATTGCCATTGATGGACAAACTGTGTTACACATTCTTTTTCTACAGGGATACTACCTGGGTATCGGAACTTTACGTAAAATGTATAAGAATACGTAGCTTTGGTAAGATTAATGTTAAGCCCTCTATCCTTTTGCCACTCAAAGTTTAAGTTAAGTTTAGGGCTTGCTGCATCAATTACCATATTGTTGCGTCTTCCCATTCAGTCACTGCTATCATGAAATCATCGGCGTTAAATTAAGTTTTATCTAAGTTACAAAAAAAAAAAAAAAAATGTTATGTTTGAAATATTTTATGTTAAGTTTTATAGCAAAATTTATTTCTAGTTTTTAATTATTTTAGTTTTTAATTAATTATATTTTCATTAGAAAATTATTTTGTTAAAATTTTACAATATTTTACAATATATTATGCTGTTATTTACATATTAAGAAAATAATTTTGATAAAATCATTACTTTATAATTATCTATACAAATATCCTTTTTTTTTGTAAAGCTAACAAGTTTGAAGTTAAAATTACTAAAATTTGCCACATCATGCTTTTATTATAATTTATGATACTGATTTTATTTTTATTGAAGTTGGAAGTTTATTTTGATATATAAGTACCTTATCTCGGTACGCTTCGCTACCCCCTTTAATGCGATAACTAATATTTACTTTATATGGGGGCTACTACTTACCCTCGACGTATCCGCTCCATTCAAATTTGAAATGAACAGATTTTCACTAATTTTTAATATTTTCATTACTTTAGATATGCGAAAATTAATATTTCCTTATTATGGGGGCTACCCCTTTCCCTAGCCCTATTCGTCCAATTTTTATTTGATCAATGCAATATGATAAGAAGTTACTTCCCACAAAATGCGACTTTAATAATTCTTAACATATGCCATTAAAAATATATGATTTGTATGAGGAGTGCCATTCTCCCTGGCTCTTCCCGTCCTGTTTCTAACTTAAATTATGGAAGTTGATGAAAAAATTATTCCAAAAAGATGTTAAGATTTTTACTGTAATAATAGACAGATAAAAAAATATAATAATATTTATTTCTCTTGTTGATTGGAACACGAGCAGGCTTGTGGGGGTCATATTTTTAACGTTTTTGCAAATTAGACCAGTCTAATTTATTGATTCTTTAGTCATATGGTATTTAATATTTATGTTGTATATGAGATACCATTTTCCCTAGTTCTATCCGTTCCATTTTCATTCTAGCTTGAAGATTGATAAAAAAGGAATTTCTGTAAAATTCTAAAACCCTTTTTTTAACAAGGTGGTTTTGTTATAAAATAATTAGTATTCCCTTTGTATGAGGGATACTATTCTCCCTGATCCTATCATTTTCATATTCATCTCAATTATAAATGATAAGGATAAAGGATATTAATTTCTTTAAAATTTCAAGACTTTTGTGTAAATAGTTCTTAAGTTGTGTGATAACAGATATTTTCTTTATATAGGGGTATATACTTCCCTGTTCCTGACGAAAAACAAAATAGCCTATTCTGGGATTCGCAAGATGATATTGTGAAAATCGGTTCAACGGCACAAACAAATAAACAAACAGGTAAACAAATATTTATAATTGTTTTTTGAGTGTATAGATTATTATCATTGTATTTTTTTTTTGTCAAAATTATTTTCTCTAAATTATCTTTTGTTTTCAATATATGTATAAAATTATATCTCTTGTAAAATGCAATTATATTTTTGTAAAATGTTTAAGTTTTAAATAATTCTATGAATGTTCCTTTATGGTAATATAAATTTTATGTTTTGTTTTCTTTAATTTTGTGAGAAATAATTGCTTATAAATGTTTGTGTTAAAATTGCTTCAGTATCTTGTGATTTAATTTTGGTTTGTAATTTTTTTTATAATTTTTTTTTTGTCTTACAATATGTTAAATTATGTACTTAATAATATATAAAAGAAAATTTCTTAAAATTTTTTCTTCTAAACTAATAACACGAATGTTCTTTTTGTGATAATTAAATTGTTTAAATTATTTATTTTTAATTTGTACAGTTGTAACAAAACGGAATATATTAAAGGCTGTATAGAATATTTGTATTTTAATAATATGAGTTTAACTACATTTCAAATATTGTTTTATAAATTAATTTATTTTTTATTTCAAGAATTATTTTTGTTTTAAAATTTTTAGCTTACAATATGTTACAATAAATGCTTTATAAAATACAGAAGAAATTTTTTCAAATTTTTACTTTTAAAATAAATTCACGAATGTCCTTTTTATGAAAATTCAAATTAAGAAACTTAAGTAATGAACTTAGGTTTTTAAAATTGTTCTACTAAAGTCTTTTATAAAACTGTTAATATTTTTTTTTAATATGATTTGAATTTAAAACATTTTTAATAATTACGTATTAAACATTTATTTCTTTTTTAATTAAAAAAATATTTATGTTATAAAATTTCTGTCTTATAATATGTTAAATTTTATGATTGACAAAATTGAAAAATAAATTTGATAATATCTTTATTGTTGTAGACTCTTACTGAATGTCCTTTTTATGGATATTAAAGTTTTTTTTTTTTGTTGCAATCATGAAAATTTTCTTTTGAATCTCTTCAAAACTGAAATATAAATTTCTTAAGAATATTTTAATAAAACCACTAAAAATATATGACATTTTTTAATTGAATTCTATGACATTTACTCAATGTATATGATTTTGTTAAAACAAAAGGACATCAATAAATATAATTTAACCCAGTATCTTTGCCACCCCATTTTCTCCTACTCCCCATTATTTTATGAACATTTTATATAAATAAATTAAATCAAATTACATAAGTTCATGACATACCAAATGAATTCAATTCAATTGAAATTTTGTTTTGTTTTTCGGGTGGTAATAATTTTGCATTTTCTATAAAATTAACGCTTGTTATAAAATGTAAAACTTTAAAGTATTCCCACATACAAGAACATGTTTTATTTGCATACCAATACATCAAAAGGGAAATGGTTTTTACCTTTACAAAACACATGCATGCATACGTAACTAAAAATGTGTTGTGTTAGTGTCTAAAGTTTCTTTTGAAATTTATAACTTCATTAAATAATTGCGCTAAAATGCATTTGTTGAAAATCACATACTAGTTCATTCTCGCAACAGCACATACTATTACTCACTAAAATATTGAACATTGTTGTCCTGGTATTTGGTGGATTTCTTAATATGTACTTGTCCAAAAATATATTTGTTGTACTTTTAGGTTTTTGTTGCTTTTCTTTAGTTGGTGTTGTGAAAAGTTTTCTCTTGCTTGTAGTATTCCTTTTCTTATTCCTTAACACATCAAATACCAGCCAAATGAACAGCAAAAGTTTTACAACTATACATGTTTTCCAAGTTGTGTAATTTTCGTACAATGTCAAGTTACATAAGTATAAGTGTATTGCTATTTGTGTGCCTGTGTGGTTTTTGTGTGTTAAGATTTTACTTCGTTATTGAATTTTATAGTAATTTCGAAATGGTACAATACAATAAATGTACGAATATTGAGTAAAGTTCAAAATTAACTCATAAAATAATTGTAAAACAGAAATCCTTAGAACTTTGGATTGGAAGTGTGTGTAATTATATTGATGTTATTGCACTGATTTAACCCTTTTGGGTGCAAGTTAATAATCTATATTTATATCAAAAATTTAAAATTAGCTCTAGATCCAAAAATAAGTGCTTAAACAAGAAAACAGTTAGAATACGTGCTCACTAATTTTTCGACTCCGTAAATAAGCATCTAATAAAAAAAAGCAAAAAAAAAAATAATTAAAATAATAAAAATCTATGATTACTCATATCTTCAGTCAAAAATCTGTTTTTATATAAAGAACTTAAAATTGGATCTAGATTAAAGATCTAGATCCAATAAGCCTCAAATTATTAAAATAATGAAAATTTTTGATCAATCATATTTCAGAACAAAAATTGAAAATATTTAAAATTAGATCAAATAATAAATAAGTGTCAAATTAACAAAGCAATGAAAATCATGTGATCACTAATTTTTTAAGCCAAAAATCGATATTTCATATTTTTTCTCTAAATCTTTAAACTAGTCTCAAATCAACAATATAATGGAAAAATGTGATCACTCATATTTCACACTAAAAACTCAAAATTGTTGTTAGATCCTTAAACTAGCCTATAATCTACATTTTTATATGGAAAACTGAATATGGGTTAGAGATCCTTAAACAAGCCTCAAATAATAAAATAACGAAAATCTGTGATCAATGATCACCCACATTTCAAGTCAAAAGTTAATATTTATAAGAAAACTTAAAATTGGCTGTAGATCCTTAAATAGTCATCAAATTAGCAAAATAACGAAAATACGTGATCACCCATATTTGAAGTTAAAGAAATCAAAAGTTAAAATTGGTTCTAGATCCTTAAATAAGTCTGCAATCAAACAAAAAAAAAAAAAAAAAAAAAAAACAAAACAAAATTTGTGACCAATCACATTTCGAGTAAATGAAAAATCGCCATTTTATATGAAAAACTTAAAATTGACCTCAAATCAGCCATAATTCAAAGATTAATATTTATAGGAAAACTTAAAATTGGATTTAGATCCTGAAAAAGGCCTCAAATTAAAAAAATAATGAAAATGAAATTTTTTACATCAACGATTGACATCTTATATGAAATTTACGTATTTCATAGGACTCTAGTTCCTTAAATAAGCCTTAAATCAGCTAAATAGCAAACATTTGTGATCACTCATATTTTGAGTTAAAAAACACTATTTATATGCAAAAGTTAATATTGGCTCTAGGTCTTTAAATGAGCCTCAAATACATATCAAAATTTATATAAGAAAATTGGCTATAGATCCTGTAATAAGCCCTAAACTAACAAAAATATTTTATCATTCATTTCTAAAGCAAAGAATTTATATTTTACATGAAAGACTTAAAATTGGTTCTAAATCCTTAAAGAAACCTCAAATCAACAAAACCACAAAAACCTATGTTCATTTATTTTTTAATTAAAAAATCCAAATTTTATATAAAAAACAATTAAGAAAGATATAGTCGGTAAATCCCGACCATATGATACCCCACACCATTGTGCATATCTATCAAAATTCGTGTTGGGGTCTTCTATTAGACATGTGGACAATTGTGGACCGATACCTTTACTAAGTGTAAAATAAAATATACGAATACAGAATATTATGTTAATACTAACATTTATATGAATTTATGCACTTTAGGATGATTCCCGAAAGTGGGCTTATATGGGAGCTATGGTAAATTATGGAGCGACCCTCAGAAAAAATTTGTCACTATGATTTCTACTTATATAAAACTTATTTGTGATTTGTGCACGTTGAAGTCATTTTCGGAAGAGGGTTTTATATATGAGCTTTGGTCAATTATGGACCGATCTTCACGAAATTTGGCACAAAGATTGATACTTATACAAAACTTCCTTGCACCGAATATTATTTAAATATTGCTATACTTAAGGCATTTTTCATCGTTAAACCATTATTCCGGGAGAACATTTGTATGGGGGCTGGGTGAAATAATGGACCAATCATCACCAATTGTCCTTGTGGCATGAAAGTCCTACATGTCAAATTTTATTCAATTATCTTCAAAATTGTACTTTGTGCAAAAGATTTACATGGACAGCCAGATATCCAGCCAGCCAGACGGACGTACATCGTTAAATCGACTCAAAATGTGATTCTGAGTCGTTTGGTTGGATGAGTTTTTCTGTGCGTTAAAAACATCAGCATAAACGCATAACATCCTAACCACCTATGGTGGTGTGGAGTATAATTATATATTGGCTCTAGATCCTTAAGTACGAGTAATTGTCAAATCAATAAATCCGTGATCACTCATATTTCAAGAGAAAAATCGATATTTTTTTTTAAGAAATCTAATCTAAAATTGGTTTTAAACTTTTTTTTAGAGTCTAATGAATAATTTTTAAATTTATCTGGAAAAATTTTCTTAAACTTTTCTTTTATCTTCTAAAACATCTAACTTCTTTATAAAAATTCCTTCTACTTGCAGACATAACTTAATATTAAGTGTTTATTATAAAATTATGTTAAAAAAAGAAACCTGTGTCTTTTATTTGCCTTAAAACAAACCTTTTTTTCCTACACACACAATCTTGTAGAAATATTTCATATATTTATTTTTTTCCACATGCTATCGAAGCAACAAACTTAATTAGTGTTCAATCAACAACAAACTTTTAACTTGACCATAACTTTAAAGTAAATTTTTGCCAAAAACTATTAGAAAATAAAAAAAAAAAAACTGAAAAAATATATCTAAAAAGATGCAACAAAAGGCAACTGCAGAATATTTTGTAAAACATAAGTATATTTTTAGTTAAGTTATGAAAGAAATAAGGAAGAGAGAGATAGACAGAGAGAGAGGAATAGGAAGAGGAAATTTTCTTGTGGTCATATGTGATTTTCTTAAAATCGCACGCATACACTTACATATACATAAACACTTGCTGCATAGAACAATTTTAATATGATTTTATATTTAATAAATTTTTTTTTTGCCTCCTATCGAAAATATGAGTGTTTCCGTAACAAAGCTAAAATTAAAAGAAAAAGAAACAATGATGAAGATATAAACTAGACGTAAATTAATTATGGGTTTTAAATACTTTGATGTTAGTGTTTTTAGTAGCCTAATTTTAAGGAACAAATGGTATTTCTACTTTGATCTTAATTTATTTTTTATTTTGATCCACCCATATTTATGTAGTTTCTTATGTGTATTAGTGTATGCATATACATAAGTATTTATGCATGAGTGTGTGTTTATACATTTGAGTCTTGTCAAATTAGTAGTTATTAAAGTTTTACTTTTGCATGCTTTTAACAAAATATTGCATTTGAAATACAACACTTTACAATATTTTCATATAACCAACTACATTTACAAAAAAAAAAAAAAAAAAAGAAAAAAAATTACATACATATGACCACTTTTAACTAAGGACCACATACTTGAGCAATTTTCTTTAAATATTTTCATTTTCATTAGAAAAAAAAAAAAAAAAAATAATAAGAAAGAAAACTGGAAAAAGTCAAGAAAAAGTTAAAATCTTTTTCCATCTAACAAATTATTAAGTTTTACTTTATTATAAAATGATTTACAAATTGTTGTTTATGTTTTCCTTTTCTTCTATTTTACTCTAGCACGAGCTAGAAAACAAGAAAAATAAGATGCAAAAACTTAAATAAAAATCGAAGAAATATATTGAATTTAATTGATATTTAGTTTGAAATTAAAATACAAAAACTTTGCAGCTCTCTACAATTAAAAAGTTTTCTTTTATATGAGCAAAAGAAAAATTACACAAGAAATAACAAACTATTTACCCTTTTTTCATTAATATCAAATATATATTACTTAAGGGTTTCATATGAATGTAATAAGAGTTTTGAACTTAAAGAAAATAATAAAACTTTAAATGAACTATTAGGAAACTATAAATTAAAGGATAAACAAAACAAATTTTATGAAAGTTGATATTTCATTTGAAATAAAAAATGGTCATTATTTTTACGATAAGAACCATCTTAATATGATTTTAATATAAAAATATAGATTTTGGTCTATAATAATAGTGGTCTTCTGCCCAACTCGAGGTTTAAAATTGTTGATTTTTCCTAAAAAAACAATTTTTAAACAGATCTCTTAATTTGTTGTTTTATTTTCCAAATAACTTTTCCTCCACCTTGATTCCTTTAAATTTTAAGCTTAAATTAAGTGTTCATAAAAAATTTTTTCTTTATTTCATACTGTCAATAATGGTCAAACAAATGTCTAGAACACCTGCATTATCCTCATCTCATTTCTTTAATTTTTCCCTCGTGCACATATAGACATAAATGATGAAAAATATTACCAACACTTTGTGCCTTCACCATAGACAAATTTTGTAAGGCTAATGCAATTTATGTTTGGTACATATCCTTTGGCCATCTGAAAAAAACTCTCTTTGGAAAATATAAGTGAACAGCAACGAACCAAATTGAACAAATGATAATAATGCTAAAAAAAGAAGAAAAAAAAAGAATAAAATTTTAAGTCTAGAATGCGAAAAAATATACATCATTTAGACGCGAACTTTTTTCGTGAATGTTTTTTTTTACGTTTTTGGCAATTTTGATAGAAATTAAATAGAGAAATAAAAACATGTATGTAAAATTTATACCTATGTATGTGTGCAATATAAATACATAATTCAAATACATATACGATGACCATTGACACCCTTAAGACTCCAACCATAATGGCAATTTATGAGATGACAAGTTCTCTAGAGTTGTCTGGCTGAAGCAATTTGGTTGTGGTCTAAAGTTACAATCAAACGTTATAGTTGTAATAAATAAAACGCTATAGAATATTCCATAGTCTAGAGAAAAGTCTAGACTATAAAAGAGAATTTAAGCTAGATTATATTTTGGACTATAGACTGACTGCAATGTAGACTGCCTGGGCTATATAGTAGATTATATTTGATATATTTTTCGTACAAACATTTTATCAAATGAATTAAACATGTTCGATACCGATCTGATATAATTATTTTTTTTAGAAAGTTGTCAGTTTTAGCATCTGACAACCTTCCAAACCAAACCAAATACTGTTGCCGCAGATATGTTATTCGTGTCAATTTTTCTGGTTGATCGGTTTATATACGACTCTATGGTGATATGTATTATAATGGATCTACTTTTTATCGATCATAACAATTCAATGCAGAAACGACAACATTTTTTTTTTGATAAATCTAACTGCTTTTAAATGTCTGAAAATTGTTGCCTTCTGTACTCCTAATAATTATCAAGTACATTTTGCTTTTATTTCGAGCCTTGATCGATCATAGTTAACAATTCTTTTTCACCTTTCCGGGACGCTCATTAGAATGTATTACAAAAGTAATTACAACTAATTATCATATTTTTAATCCTGGGGCGATATCTACCGGCACTGTTGCTCGAAATTTTTACAATAAGTGTCAAAATTGAAATAGAATTGATTGCAGCACATGATCGTCTAGTTAAGGTCCAATTTTAGCTTGCGCTGATGTCATTGTACTTTGCTGCCAACGACAATGAAAACATCATCATCTGCAACAACTCTACCCTCTCCTCCACAATCACAATAGCAGAAAAACAACATATTCAGCAACAAAAACATTCGAGCTTATCCTGTCGATTGATATCCGGTTATCTGATGTCATACTCATACTGCATTTTAACTGCACGAGCCTCTAGGAAAAATTAACTGAGATAATTCGATTTATGAAGCTCAACAATATCGATTTGGTACAGGAGACTAAATTTATCAGCAATTTCAATCTGTTGTTACGGATAAAACATTCTCCGAAAACTCCGAAATAGAAGTAATGTTGGAGGCATTGCATTCATCATCCAAACCACAGTGCAGAACCAATATCAATTAACTTGCAAGACATTTTTCTGAACTCCATACAAATTCCAAGAGCCACCCTTCTAATGTTTGTCCATCTAAACTTTCGTTAGAGAGCAAATAGAATTTAATTTAATTTTTATATTTTAAGATTTAAATACTTATTGTGAGGCCTTAAAAAAGGCAGATTAAATAAATATGTAAATAAATAAATAAATAAAAAAAGCTGGAGACGCCAAATTAAAACTGTAATGTAATTTTTACGTTCTCCCAGTAGCCAACTGTCCTACAGACTATCCTTTTGATGTCTCCATACGGATTATAATAAGCTCGCAAGACATCACCATTGCAAGTCCTGGTCTAATCAACTGCGTAATCTTGCATGCAGCCATATTTTTCTAATCAGACAATCTACACATAATCGCAAAAACACTGGACTGACACAACGATTTCATCGTTTCTGATCGCCATACGTGTATGAACCAAAAGAAGGCAGACTAATAGCTTAACACGATATTCATAGAGACGCCACAAATTCCGCTATTGTAAGTTACCCTTTGAATGTCGTACTTGGGGGCCGCCGATCGCAGACTATGAAAAAACCTTTTAAGGAAAATTAAGAGTAGTTCTGGCACAATTAAGATCGGGATTGACCTATTACCTACTCATCTCGAATAGACAAAATATATTTCCAATATGTGGTAAGGGTCTTCATGACATCCACTCAGATTTTATGAAAAAATTATCCTGCCAACTCTATTTTACCCATTGAACTCAAATTTTAATCGTAAGTAAGTTTGCAATAGTAATGTGCCTTATTGTCATTCTTTGGCGGTACCAAAACAGTGTTTGTGGTCTATTATTAGATACTATCAATCGCTGCTGCACTGTGGAGCCAAACGCAAAGTTTTTGGTAATAAATCTGTATTAAACTCTTAATTGAAATGTATAAAGGAGTTGTAGAGAAGGACCTAAGCTTTCAGAAAAATTATCTTGTAGTCACCCAGTGATGACATGAGATAAGCTAAAAAAAGTCAGAATTGACTGCCTCGAGCAGATAAAAGTTTCAAACAATCGTAACTTCTACAAATCAAGCCATATTTCAAAGGTTTTTAAATTTCTGTTAAGTGCTTGGCGATATAAAAAATATGCTTACTCATCTAACGTATCTCTTACAGTTAAAAATTATGCTTAAATTTGAATTTTTGGCCTCGACTTTATATTGTTTTTCGGGCATAAATCTTGGGGTATATGAGAGAACATTTTTTAAATATTCTGTAATTTACAATATATTCCGAAGTAATATGCTGAACAATTTTGATTTTCAATTTTGAACTTTATAGTCAGCACTCTAAAATTAGTATGGAAAATGACTATTTTCTACAAAAATATAATAATATTCTTTCACTTTCTTCTCAGATTTTTAAATAAAAAATTTCTTCTTTACATACTTCAAAAGACAAAGCTTCATAAATGGTTAATAAAGAAATTTTAAATCGATTTAGGTCTGCACTCTACATCCACCATTGGTCGGAAATGGTGAATTTTAGAAAAAAAAAGTTTCATTTTTATCCACTAATAAAAAAATGTCATAGAGTTTTTTTTTTAATTATTAACCTGATTTCATCAAAAATATGTTCAGATCGATTTAAAACTAAACTACTTCCCGTCCGGACAAAAACAAATGCAGGAGTACAGATTTTATGAAAAAAGTAAATTTTTTAAACAACTTTCTTTTTAATTGCACAAAGAAGCATATTGGCATAAGATTTTCACTATCATTTCTTATGTAATGTATAAATAAAAAATATCAATCTTTTATTTCTGTAAAAATCATTTAAAAATCTTTACAAACCAATTTGTGGCAATTTTTCAAAAATAAACAATATTAAAAAAATTAAAAACCAAAAAAGTAATATTTTTTTTTTAAGCAAAACTCCTTATACTAATCAAATACTTATAAGCATGTATATGTTTATATATACATATATAATATGTATATATTATATATACATATTATATACATATATAATATGTATATAAGTCATTTTGAAAACATAAAATAATGGCATCAAAACTGACAACTCAAGTCAACTCTCACTAAATTTTATAATATTTTACTGTGCATTTCCATATGTGCGTATAGGTAACATACAATTCTACTGGCGTGTGTTTTTTGTGTAACGAGATAATATTCGTAATAATCAATTAAATTTATAAGATATTTTTTATTTTTGAAATATTTTCCAAAAATTAGTTTGTAAAGTTTTTTAAATTATTTTTGCAGGAATGAAAGACTGATATTTATTTTATACATTACATAAGAAATGATAGTGAAAATATTATGCTAATATGACTTTTTGTGCAATCTGAAAAAAAAAACCATTGAAAATATGACTTTTTTAAAATCTGCACTCCTGCATTCGTTTTTGTCCGGGCGGGAAGTAGTTTAGTGCTGAATCGATTTAAATATATTTTTTGATGAAATAGCGTCAATGTATAAAATTAAACTTTTTCTAAAATTCAATTTCCGACCAATGTAGGATGCAAACCTAAATCATTTAAAATTTCTTTATTAACTATTTACGTAGCTTTGTCTTTTTTTTTTAGAGAGAAAAATTTTTTATTAAACTTTGAGAAATAAGTAAATGAATTGTACTACATAAAAAAATAGCCATGCTTCGTTCTAATTTCAGAGTGCTGGCTTTGAAGATTTTTCACATCTAGGCGAATTGAGATAATCAAAACGTTTTGTCTGTATATTATTTCGGAATACATTGTAAATTACAGAATATTTAAAAAAATTTTTTTCCTCATATATTTCAGGACTTACTCCCGATAAATTAAATAAAGTCAAGACAAAAAATCAAAAATTCAAAATTCAAGCATAGATATATTTTTAACTGTAAGAAGTAACTTCGATAAGCTTATTTTTTCTTTATCTTGCTAAGCGCTTTACAGAAATATAAAAATTTTTAACATCGGACTGGATTTGTAGAAGTTAAAATTTTTTGAAACTTTTGTCTACCCGAGGTAGTCAATTTTGACAACCTGTAGCTTATCTGCTTTAATCCCCCTCTACAATCCTTTCATACATTTCAATTCGATCCGAGTAATTACTTAGTAATCATTTGCTAATAAACCCTGATTTAACCTATTCAACAGAGTATAAATCTCGTTTGATGTGCAAAAAAGTGGGTGAAAGGATCGAGAAAGAGATAGAAGAGAGTCTATGTTGATTTTATACAAAATACAACATTTACTTGTTTCAAAAATTATTAAAAGAAAACCCAATATCTTAAAATTATAATAAAAATTATATTAAAATTATAATAAAATGTTTTAAAAAAATTAAATAAAAATATACTTAAAAAAGAGATATGAACAATATTTTTGCTAAGAAATCTTATCACAATTTTTAAACACAATTTAAAATAAAAAAAAAAAATAGTTTAGGAGATACGGATTTAGTACCAAAAATTTTGTGTTTGGCCCCAGTGTGTATTGGAATGATTTCGACCTAAGATGATGATGCTTAATTTGTCGCATAGTCAATAATTGAAAATATATAATTATATTGTTTAGCATAATATGCTCTGGGCTATGGTTTTAATATTCGTTTTATTTTGAAGCGAAAGTTTATTTTTCTGATAGTTTTCTTTTGATCCTCAGTTTCACTTCTTTTAACATTTTATATTTATCAGTTATGAATTTTATTAACAACCATTTTACCACTACAAATTATTTATTTTATTTATTTTCCTGTGCTCTTGCCACAGTTTCAATTTTTAATTTTTTTAACTGATGATTTTTTTTCTGTTAATTAAAACTGTCTATCATTTAATTAGTGAACAATTTGTTAAGGCTTAACTATAGTTTGAATTCGTTTCATTTTTGTGTAAAGCGGACGTAAATAACGATACAAGATTAAAAAGCAAACGTAACATATAGATAAAGGAAGAATAAAAGGGAAGTAGTTTAAAAGAATTAACGAAAAAATTGCCAACAAATTAAAAGTTTGATTGCTGTAATAGTTGAAATGCCATGTTACCCAGTTTCGATTTTTTTTATTTATTTATTTATGTATTAACTTAGAGTCGTGTAGGCAATTATTGAAAAATGTTGTAAAAATCTATGAAATTTTTCGTTATTTTGTTGAAATGAAATTAGATAGCAATTAGAAACATTTATTGAGAAAAACTAATTAAAAAGAAGGCTGCATATATGAGTGATGTTCAATTGAAAAAAATGGATATTAAGTATACGTAAAAGTGGTAAAAAATCTGTATCTCCTAAACTACGAATCGAATTGAAATGTATGAAAAAGTTGTAGAGGAGGACGTAGTTTTTCAGAAAAATCTTGCTGTCACCCTGTTATAACACGAGATAAGGTACAGGGTGTCAAATTTGACTACCTCAACTATGTAAAATTTTCAAAAAGTTGTAACTTCAACAAATCAAGTCTGCTTTCAAAGATTTTTTATATTTCTGTAAAGTGCTTGGTGGAGTGAAAAAACATGCTTACTCATCAAACTTATCTCTATCAGTTAAAAAGATATTTACGCTTGAATTTTGAATTTTTGATTTTTTGCCTTGACTTTATTTAGTTTTTCAGGAATAAGTCCCGAGGAAGTCTTTTGAAAAGTTGACTATTTTCACAAAATCATCAGCGTCAATAAATTTAAAAAGCTCGCATAAAATTGTTTTATTAATAGATAAACATGAAATTTTCGACCAATACTGGATGTAGCGTGCAAATCTAAATCAAATTAAGATTTCAATAGTAACGATTTGTGAAGCCTTGTCTTTGGAAATATTTAAAGAAATATATTTTATTAACAAAACTTTGAGAAAAAAGTGAAAGAATTTAAGTATAGTTTTGTTAAAAAATATGTCACTTTTCATACTAATTACTGATTTTCAACACTTTTCATGGCCAGACTAATTGAGATTATTAAGGAAATTTTTTCAGCATATTATTTCGAAGTGTACTAAAAATTACAGAATATGTTAAAAAATTTTTTCCCTCATATACCTCGGGACTTATTCCCGAAAAACAAAATAAAATAGAGACAAAAAAAATCAAATATTCAAAAATTCAAAATTCATTTCAATTCTTTCTAACTGCTGTAAGATGTTACTTAGGTGAATAAGCACTAAGCACTTTAAAGAAATATACCTTACAATATTTTGAATTTTTTGCATACTCGAGGTAGTAAACTTTGACATCCTGTAGCTTATTTCGTATTATTACAGGGTTACTACAAGATGATTTTTTTAAGCTTAAGTCTTTCTCTTCTCCCATACATTTCAATTCGACTCAAACTTTAGTTTAGAAGATACGGATTTTTTACCAAAACTTTTGCGATTGGCGACACTATGAGCTGTTTGCTTTATAATTTAGTCTTGAGTATCTTAAAAATCTAATGGGCGGAAATTACAGTGCATTTCCATTAATAAAGAACACCAAGGTTAACTTTTTATTGTACCAAAACGATGAGTTTGTAGGGATCCAATTTTACTCACTGTTAGTGAAATAAGAAACTTTTTAAAAAGGGTGTACTTCTGGGTCACTCAATATTTTATTTTCTGGTAGGTATCGGTCAAGTGGGTGTTGATACTGGAAGCAGCCTTTTCTTACGACTACTATTTGTAAATACGAAAATCATGTAGAAAGTATTAAATTAGAAAATATTATTTTAAAGTTACACTTCCAATTACTTTGCACTTAAATTTTAATTTCCCTTAGCAACAGTTTTTTTTTCAAGATTTTATTCTTGTCTTAATTACAACTTAAAATTCCAGTAATTTCTTTTCTTCCCAGTCTATTCATTGCGTTACATTCTTTCTTGTTCTCTTTCCTAAGATTTTGTAATTTTCATGCCACATTTGTAATATGTGGTCTAGCCTACGAATTTTTCATTATCTCCTGCTCCAGCTTTCGAAAATAAGAAAAATCCAAATGGAAGGGACGAGAATGGGGAAAAGATTAATACAACACAGCATAAATAAACGTTAAAAAAAGTACCAGAAAAAATGTGTAAAATGGAAAAATAATAAAAAACCAACTAAAAACTTAAAACCAAATGCAGCATTTAACTTGCTACAGCAAAAGGATGCTATAGAAAGTATAGAAAAAAGAAATATTAATGAAACTAAAGCTAACAATAACAACCTTTTTCTAAACTTATAAAAGAAAACCAACAAAAAAACTAAATTAAATAGAAATCACTCTAGCTGCTTTTCTTTTTGTTCTATTTTCTAGTTTTTCTCTTAAGTAAGGGGTAAAATTTGAAAGAATTAAAAAAATGTATATAGAAGGCTAAAGCATTTAATTGCATTTTTCTCTGACACAAAACAACGAGAAGGGCAAACAATAAGAAGAAAAATATAAAAATATAAAAAAACAGTATGTAAAACCCCTTAGAGCCTACAAATAGGCTGTGAATTTTATTTTTTATATTTTGCTGTTTTCCATAAGAACTATAAGGTATTTAAAAATGAAAACTAGTTGGGAAAAATTTACTACACAAGCTAAACCACCTTTACCTACCTCTAGCTCTCATCCCCTTTTTTTAACAAATTGCTAAAAAACCAAAACTACACACAAAAACTATACAATATTTTGCAAGTTAAATTTTTCCTACAGAGAGCCCCCCCCTGCTATTGCCTTTTTTCCCAGAAGTATGAGTGACAGTACAACAAGCGTATGAATATGTGTATAATGTGTGTGACAGTGTGTATCTGTGTGTGGTGTGTGTAGAAATAGTGTTTTTTATTTATACATACACAAGGGCGGAGCCTATATACCCTGATCGTATATATATATGTGTGTGTATATTTGTATTGTTTGGGTTTTAATGGCAAAAAAAAGTGAGTAGGTTTAACCATTCTGCTGCTGCTTATCTTTGTTTTAAATAAAAAATTTCATAAAAAACGCATTTTTCGTAATTTTTTTATGCAATATGCTGACGCCAACTTTAGTTTTCGTTGTTGTTTTATGTATTTGGTCATTTTGGACATTCTGCAGCCATTGCTTTACTTTCGAATACATACACACACATATTTTCTGTATAGTTTTATATTTTTATATTTTTTTATTCGGCATTTGTGTGCCGATCTCTTTTTTTAGTAAATACTTTTTTAGGTTTATTTATTTGGTTTATTTCTTTTTTTTTTCAACAATTTTTATTTTTTATTTTTTCATTTGTGCGATTTTGTGTATATTTAATGGTTCTGCGTGTTCCGTTTCATACTCAACCACCCATATGAACCTTGTGCTAAAATTTGTTATATATTTTTTGAGCATTTTTTTTTCCTCTGTTAGGAATCTGATACATTTAAAAATCTTGTGGGCTTTTATAGTTAGGCCTAGTAAATGATAAATGACAGGGTACTAGAGCTGATGCAAAAAAAACCATTTTGCGTGTAATATTTTTTTAGTTTGCTTTTTCTTTTAGTGTTAAACATTTTATAAGAGTTCTTTAAACTTTGCAGTTAAGTTTTGTATGTTGATTAATTAAAATGGAATTTTATTTTTTTGGTTTACTAAAAAGTTAATAAAATATAAATTAATTTAAATTAAATAAAACGTATACGTAATATGTAATTGATCAAAGTGAGAATTATAACAACAATTTGATAGATTTGCTAATTACACACTGTTACGAGTACAAAGTGACACTTTTTATTTTATCTCGGAAAGCGATCTAATATGGGTTGTACACCTTCATGAGAACTTCATAAAAAATTAAAAAAAAATTGCGAGATATTGCGGAAAACAGTTTTAAAGGTAGTTCTTAAACTATAGATCTATCTTATAAATGTTATGTCAATTTAAGACTTTTATATTGATTTTTGAAGCAGAAGGACGTAGTTTTTTAATTGTATTATTATGTTTTATATACATTCAAATTAAATAATGAATTATTCACCATTTTTAAAATTATTCCCTTTTATTTTTCGAAATTTTGATTTTGATGTAAATTTTTCTGATTTTTTCCAAAAGATTACAAACATTTCCTGACATATTATTTTGTTTAGAATAAAATGAGATATCCCCATTTCAAATTGCTTAAAAACTCGAAAAGATATTAAGTATTTTCTAAACTTTATTAAAAAAGTCTTCATATATTTTAAGAGAAATTATATATACCCCACACCACCATAGGTGGTTGGAGTATTATGCGTTTGTACTGATGTTTGTAACACGCAGAAAGAATCATCTATAACCCACCATAGGGTATACCAGTCAACGCAGAATCACTTTTGGAATCTATCTAATGATGTCCGTCCGTCCGTCTGGCTAGTTGGACGGCTGGCTGGTTGGCTGTCTGGCTGTACATGAACATTGTGCACAAAGTACAGGTCGCAATTTGGAAGATAATTCAATGAAATTTGGCACATAGGACTTTCATGATACAAGGACGAAGACTATTAAAATTGGCGATCATCGGTCCATTATTTCACCATACAAATGTCCTCCCGGAGTAGGGGTTTAAAGATCATAAATGCATTAAATATAGCAATATTTTAATGAAATTTGGTGTAAGAAAGTCTTGTATAAGTTTCAATCTTTGAGCCAAATTTCATGAAGATCGGTCCACAATTGCCCATAGCTCCCATATAAAACCGACTTCCGAAAATCACGTTAACGTGCATAAATCACATACAAATGTTAGTATCAGGTTTATATTCGATACAAAAAAAGTTTTATATAAATAGAAATCATAGCGACAAATTTTATAAGGATTGTTCCATTATTTACCATAGTTCCCATATAAACCCACTTTCGGGAATCATCCTTAAGTGCATAAATTCATATAAATGTTAGTATTAACTTAATATTCTGTATCCATATATTTTATTTTACACTTAGTAAAACTCAGCAATTGTCTACATGTCTAATATAAGACTCCTCCATGAAATGGTGAGGCTTGACCGACTATATCTTTCTTACTTGTTTTTTATATATTTTTTAATTGGACTTTACTTTTTGAGGATAAAATTAAAAATATAAAGAAAGTTGTACTAAGTTATTATCAGGGAAACCGCAAATATGCTCTGAAAGAAGTTTTTTATGCGCATTAAATATGTAGTAAAAAACGAAAAATGTGCCCTAAAAATGAGAAAATATGCATTTATAATATAAAAAAAATTTTGTAATTTTTTAATAACAATTATCTGTTTCATTGAAACAAAGTATTTAATAATATTTTAATTTTAGAAAATAAGGCAATACTAAAATTTATCAACCGAGCACACTGGTCAAAAATCCACTTTTTTTGTTATAAATTTAAAAAGCATTATTATTGTCGTTTTGAATTTTTAATAAAGTTATTTTATCTAAAATCATCAATAATGTATATAAAGATTTTAAGAATTTTTGCTTAAACCTCTTTAACCTATAATTTGACTACTCTAGATATATTTTTTTGGATATGATATTTACTTCTTTGCTTTTGGTTTTTATTCTAATTATTTTGTAGATTTTAAAATTTTTATTAATTTGTAAAAGGACCCAATAGGTTAAAGCATAATATTTTCTCTCACTTGATTGTAAAAACCATGAAATTTCTGCCTAGGTTTACAAAAATTTAACTGAAAAAAACAGAAGATTGCAAGAGTTTGCCGAAAAATACCGGGGTTATCTAAATTGTTGTATAAAATAGACGCTTTGGCGAATACATTCATGTTTTTACATCCATGAAAATTCCTACCCAAAGATAACTTTTCGTTAAAATTATATGTTATCTTGCTGAACAACCCATATAACCACAAAACTTAAAAATAACAACAAATACACGATTAGTATAAAATTTTAAATAAAGTTCTTAAAATACACCATTTCCATTATACAACATTGTTGCATATTTTTCTGATAAAAAGATAGAACTTTTGTAATTCTAACCCTATTTAAACAAAAATGATAAAAATAATATAAAACTACAAATTTTAATGTCATGTCACACTGTTAACGTTGTTGCATTATATTTATTAATATGAATCCTTGATTACGTGGTCAGTTGTAATTTATAAAATACATTAACTTTTTCTAATTTCTTAAATTATTATTTTGGAATTTCTGTGCTGTGTTGAAATTTGATTCCCCATTTTTTTTATTATATCAAATAAAAACGTCATTGATCTTCTTTACTTACCCATATAACTTTTGAGAATATTACTAGTTCAGAAATTATAAAAATGATCATATTGTCACTTAAAATGCAAAAGGTCGTAACTACTGAAAAATGAAATTTTGTTTATTTACTGGATTATAATGTACTGACCGAATCTACATCTGTACAAAAAAAAAAAAAAAAAAAAAGGAAAGAAAATATATATACAACGAAACAGTCGTAAAATTTATTCCATTAAAAAAGAAAATGGTTTGAAGAGTGTTTTATGCCTTATCTATTTTTGCTTTAAGTGAGCCATTAAAAGCTTTTACT
Organism: Protocalliphora azurea; assembly: GCA_932274085.1. Classification (NCBI taxonomy): domain Eukaryota; kingdom Metazoa; phylum Arthropoda; class Insecta; order Diptera; family Calliphoridae; genus Protocalliphora; species Protocalliphora azurea. The sequence goes on along the minus strand of OW026521.1, from coordinate 15,332,646 downwards.
TAATCACTTAATTTTAAAGCAAAAAAGTAAAAATTTTGGTTACGGCTTTTTGAAATTTCATAATGTTCTTTGAATCTGCTGTAAAAACCTAAAAACTCTAGTTACGACATTTTATATTTTAGGTGACCATATACTCATTTAAAAAATACCTCCTCTATATAGTATTTCAAAATAGCTTTAATGGAGATCAATTAAAAATGGCTTAAATAAGATCAATAATATGTTTCTAAATCTTAAATCTTGTTGCTATATGTCAAGCTTCTCAGCGGTGAAGTGGTATCCATTAAAGTTAATTTTAAATACCAAAATTTGGGATTTCTTATCTTTTTTATAAAACTAATTTGAAGAACATCCCATGAGGTAAAAAGAAAAATTATCCTAAAAATTTGTCCTAAAATGACTAAATATGCTCTAAAAATAACAAATTATGCTATAAATATGCATTAAAAAAAGCTAAATGCAAAAATATGCCATTAAGGGTAAAATATGCAAAAATATGAACTTACAAATCAATGCCAAAATACTTTATTTGTTCTGAAACGGATAAATGTTTTATCGACAGCTTCACTCAACGTCCTGGAAAAAAAATGCAATTAGATATTTGTGCTTACACTGGTTATCACCGATAAAATCGAACAAGTTCTACAGTTTTTAGCTAATTTAAAAAATATTAAATTTGGTTATGTTCACAATAAAAATGCCTTTAAAAATCATTGCATCATTACATAGACTTTTACAAAAAAAAATTGAAATAATTGCAGTTAAACTTGAAAAGTTGTGGAAAAATTTTGGTTTTTTTTAGAAGTTGTTGGAAAATTTGCTTTTAGTATTTGACCAAAACATAAAAAATATAAGCCTATTTTTTATACTTTCCAAAGATGTTTAAGAAGAAATACATTTATACAAGAACCTACCCAAAAAAAAAGAACCTACAAAAAAATTTTTTTTGCGAATAACTCGAAATAAAAGATATTTAAAGATGAAATACTCCAGGGACATTTTTGAAATTATAAGGCCACTGGAATTTGTAAATTATATTGTATCAGCTGATGCCCATATCGACACTCTTGATCAAGTGACAGATTTTAAAAAAATCTGTAAAAAATATTTTTGATATTTTAAAATTCTTTTAAAAGGATTTTTGAACATGATATAAAAAATTGAGTATGCAGTCCTCTCATAAAGTGTATCTAGTTTCATGTGTAGATAAACTGTTTTTTTTTTTGAGATTCTGATGTAGGAAGAATACTCAAACTGAATACAGGAAAAATAATAAATAAAAAACACTTAAAAATTGGTGTTCAGTTTCCAACTAGAGAAAATAGTGGGTCCTTTTGATATTTTTTTCCATAAAAAGCTTAAAATTCCGAATCTTTAACACCTATTATTTGGCAAAAAAATGCTGTGTCTGGAATTTGAAGATGAACTTTATTTTTTTTCGTATCTTTCCTGTATTCAGCTCATCAATATACAAGGTTAATTCAATGGGACACTCTGGTATATATGTATGTATGAATAAATAATAAAATTCACACTTTTTATACCCTTTACTACTTATATATACCAAAGGGTATATATAAGTTTGTCATTACGTTTATAATTTCCACAATTTTCGTCTGCCCGTCGGTTGAAATGGTGTTTATGAAGCCCACCGATAATATATATTTCAAACGATCGGAAATCTTTTCAAAAAGCTTTCTATTGAAATTCAGCAACAAAGGTTAATAAATGGCAGAGATATATCCACATGCTTTTTTGATTTGAAAATGGTAAATTGAGTTTGTGAAGCCCCCGATAACTTAGGTATATGATATATACATATATATATATATATATATATATATATATATATATATATATATATATATATATAAATATTAATATTTTTCTCGGGAACTTTTCTATTGAAATTTATCAAAAACTGTTTAAAAAATAGTAGGGATGTCTCCAAAAAAAGCATATTTGGTTTTTAAAACTTTTTGAAGCATCTATATAAACTAAGGACTGAAGTTTTGTGTTGAAAAAGTTGACTAAGTCGATCAATTTTTCAAAAATTTGAAATACCCTGCAAATTTTGAGATAATTTGGAAAAAAAAAATCGTTTCGATCATAGTTGATGCATTAAAGATCTCGTAGCTACCTAAATTTTAAATCAATTTTGAATTGAATTGATTGAAAAAGATAAAGAACATAGCTTTTTAACTTTACTTAAATCTTTTATATTTACTACAAATAAGAAATAATTTATTATTTTTTTTTAATTAAATTTAATTTTCTATTTCAACATAACACTAAAGACATTATGTTTTAAATGCTATTTCATTTAGAATAAAATGATATGTCAAACTTTCCAATCATTTAAATACTCATACTATTATTTAAAAATTTCAAAACTTTATAAAATTTTTTAAATTTATTTTTAAGCAAATTACGTTATGATTGAGTTGAAACAAACTTGGGGGAAAAAAAAAATAAAAACGTATAAAAAAGTAAATCATTCCATATAAAATCGAATAAGTTCTAGAATTGATGTCCAATCTAAAAGAAATTAAATCTTGTTATGATTACAAAAAAAGTAATATTAAAAATATTAAATCATTGCAGAAAAATTTTTAATAAATTGCAATAGAACTTGAAAATTTCCATTTTTTAAATGTTTGAAAATTTTCTTTCAATATTTGACCAAAACATATACAAATGCATATGGATAACAAGTTTGATTCTTCTACTTTCCAAAAAAAAAAAAAATTAAAAGAAGAAATTAATAAAAGAAAAACAGAATTTATCCATAATTCAAAAAATTTAATAATTTTTAGCATTTTATGCATAATTTAATAATATCTACAATAAATATTATATTTTTTATGAAAAAATTGGGAGAAAACTTTTTCTGTATTGTTAAAAAGTTTTTGATATTAATTTATAAAACTAGTACTTGGAAAAATTATTTTTAAAATTTAAATTTAAATTTAACGAAATTTTTCAAAATAGAATTTCAGAAATTCTCAAAAAATAAATGAAATTACAAAATTATTTACTATTCGAAGCATTTAATATTTTACAAAAATTCATATATATGTGACCTAGTTATTTTAAAAAAGTGAAATAAAAATACTTAAAATTATGAATTTCTAACATTTTTTAATAAACAAATGCCAGTTCTAAAAACCTATTGATTTACTTAAAAATTTTCAACAAAAGATGAAAAATTTTTATGGTAGACAAAGTTGAAGATAAATTCGTCATTCCTTTTTCTATTAATGACAAACTAATTAAATAAATATTTTTATTTTTTTCCTTTTCCTATTGTTAATTCTTCTTCGTGTTTCATTTTTTCTAGTTGAAAAGGTCATTTTGGGCCTGATGTTAGGTGGGCTGTAAAGTGAGCAGACCACGTCCTTTTTTTTCCGAGTTTACATTGATCCTCGAACTATTTGTACAAAATTTCTTTGATGTTTCACCTTATATGGGATATAGTCGGTAAAGTGGTCGGACCACGCCCACTTTTGGCCTCCTAGTTTACATTGGTGCTTGAACTATTTGTGCAAAATTCCGCTGATGTACATCCTTTTTTGTAAAAAATATCGGTCGAAAAGTGTTAACTGGAGTTATGACGGACACCCAATTTTTTTTTAGTATTTGGTCCAAATGTCATCCATCTAGGTTGTCAGCCTCGAGCTCTATATTACTTTCAATAGACAGACGGACAGACGAGGACTCAGAATATATTATGGGGTCTTATGTGATTATTCCGACATGTTACACACTGAGTAACAAACTCAATATACTTCCATAATTTTTTACTGGTGAGTATAAAAACTGCATTTTTTATAGATCTTTCATGGCATTCATGATATACATATCAACAATTTAATATAGTTCAAAAAATCTGATTTTTCTGTATTCTAAGGATCTTTAGTGAATTAATTTTTATTTTGAAATATCAAGAAATTTAGAGCATGTTTCAAAGTTTTAGGTTTTACAGTAAGAAAAAATATATATATATATCAAGAAAAAGTATTTTAAAAACTTTTAATGAATTTGGAAGACGATATTTTAATGAATGAAGGTTATTTTTCATAACAATTTTTTCGAAAAATTTTATTTTTATATTGTTAGCTATTCAGCAAAATTCTTCATTAGAGAAAATTTAAATATACACGAAAAATATTAAAATATGTGCTTGAAAAAGCACGAAAATATTTAATTATGTACACAGAAGGGTGCATAAATAATGGAAAAAATTCATGTGTTTCTTATAAACATAAGCATAAATATGCTTTTTTCCAACTTTAAAATTTTGATAGTTTTCGTTAAAAAAGTAAAAATATATTAAAAATATTCATCAATAGGTCATGACAGTTATACCTGATACGTCTGAATTTTCTTCTGTACAATTATGAGCGGGGTATTAAAAAAATTTAGAAAATAATTTGTACTAATTTGTTAATCAAACTCCAAATCACAAAAAAGAAGAAAAGAATAGCGCTTTTGTTAAGAAAACTAATTTTTTATTCATTATATGCAAATTTATGCAAAGGCTAGAAAGAAATTAATTTTAGCTAAAGTGCTTGTGAAATAAGTAAAAACTTATTTTTTTAAGCGAAAATCTTGAAAAACTTGCCCCTGTAATTATGCTTCTAAGTCTATTTAACGATGCCTGGCCGTCAGTCTTTCTAGATGTCTGTGACAATTTTGTGAACAATTTAGCAACTTTAAGCACATCTTGCTGATTTTTGGAACAAGTAGTTATTATGAAGTCTATTGAAAATGATTACGATTGGTCTATTATTTCACTTAGACTTTATACAAAAGCCTTGCGAAATTAGAGTTGAAGGCATATAAATACCGTAAATATAATATTTCAATGAAATTCGGTACAAATAAGCTTTACAGAATTATAAATCATTATGATGAATTTAATGAAGATCAGCACCTCAATTGGCCCAAAGTCCCAAATATGATAAATATGAAAAATTTATATTTTCTTAATTTTAAAATTTTAATATTTTAATTTGGAAAATAATATTCTTTTTACAAATAGTATATTTTGATGATTAGTTCTTTTTTGGGAATTAAAACTTGTTTTGCACTGTTATCTTTATTGAAAATTAGTAAGAGTTTTGAATTTTGATACTTTTTAGAAGAAACTGAACTTTTTTAAAATTGATTCTTTTTTTTCAATTATTCCTTTTTCTAAGAAAATTGGTTTTTAATTATGTTTTATTTTAAAAAATGTCTTTGTAATTTTGTTTCGTTTTTAAAGAGCTATAACCTTTTTTACATACGTTTTTATTTAAAAAAAAATTACACGTATTCAGAAAAAATTAAATTTTAGTAATAAAATTACTAAATTCATGAAACTAATTATATTTTTTACTGAAATCGGACCTATCACTGAATTAGTAGAATCAAATATTTAAATTCGTAAATATTTTATTGAAAAAATATTAATTTTTTTTCTTATTAAAATATTTTTACTATTTATAAATTTGAATATTTAAAAATTCTTAAGAAATTCAATAATATGGTTTATTAAAACCAAAAAAAGAAAAAAAATAGTTAATTTTTTGTAGACTTTTTTATTTCGTATTTTTTTACATTTTCTATAATGTATACAATAATTCGGATTAAATATTAATATTCTTTTTTAACATGTAAATGTATGTATGAAAATTTGATGTAGAGATTAACACTAACTAATTAATGGAGACTTTTTAGGTGAAATATAGTTTAATGGTATTACACAGTGTATAGCATGTAGATAATGTGTAATTATGACGGCGAAAAATAATGGTGTCATAACTAAAAGCTTATGTATTCATGTATAGTAGCATATAAAATATATATATATGAATAAAAAGTTATATATGAAATATATGAAATACGAGGTCGGATCAATAATTCCGTGACTTTTTGAATGAAACACAGTTTTTTTTTTTGCAAAACAAGGATTTATTTTTCAACATAATCTCCTTTTAACTCAATACACTTAGGCCAACGTTTCTCCAGTTTTTATATCCCTTAAAAAAAATAGGATTTTTCGAGGTCCTTAAAATAGGCATTTGTTTGGTCGATAATTTCATCGTTGGAGCTGAATCTCTTTCCACCGCGTCATTCCTTTACGTGTGGAAATAGGAAGTAGTCACTAGGGGCTAAATCCGAAGAATATGGCGGATGAGGTACCAATTCTTAGCCCAATTTATAGAGTTTTGCCATTGAGACTGCACACGTGTGCAGCAGTGCATTATCTTGATGGCCATATGGGGTCGCTTTCTTTTTAAATCCTCATTAAATCGGTCTAATAAGTTGGCATAATATTGGCCATTTATTGTTTTTCCCTTATGAAGGTAATTGATGTGGATTATCCTGCATGCATCCCAAAAAACTGTTGCCATCATTATTATGTGAAGTAGTTCTTTCTTTTGAAGATAGTTCTTTTTTCGATTTTTTTTATTTTTTTATATTACTTAGTTTAAATTTCATCTGCACAGAAAAAATTATTGCTTTATATTTTTCAATTAAGACAATTAATTGTTTCATTTTAAATAAAAATTTAATTAATATATTCAAGCAAAAGGAAATATAGTAAAATTAAAATTCAAGTAATATTTTTCTTCTCATTTAAATTTTTAACTCATTGAATCATCTACCTGATTGATATAATACATTTTTTAATTGGAAAAGTTTTTCTGTTTTTAATTTATTGCAATTAATAGTAATTGATATAATCATTTTAGTGGGAAGTAAAAATTTTGAATTGAGTGAATGATTTTGGTGATTGTTGACTTTGAAAAAAGGAAAACTATTTAAATATTTCATATTGTTTTTTTATTTTGCTCTTTATCTTCCTTTGTGCTATATTATGAAAAAAAGTAATAGTGTTGTCTTTAAATTTAAAACATGTTTTGCCCTTAACCCATTTTACACACTTTATTAACAGCAAATTTTTTACTAGAAGATTTTGTGTTTTAAAATTGATGTTCCATCATAAAAATCATCATACGAGTATCATAAAATCTTAAAAATTGCACAAAAAATTTGAATTTCACCAAAAATCAACAATTTCACTAAAAATTCGAAATATCACTAAAAATTCCAAATTTCACCAAAAATACCAAATATCAGCAAAAAACCCAAATTTTACCAAAACATCCGAAATTTCACCAAAAATTCAAAATTTTACTAAAATTCATAAATTTCACCAATAACCTAAATGACCAAAAACTTAAAATTTTTTCAAAAAATTTGCAATTCCGCCAAAAGTTCCAAATTTCACTAAAAATTTTTAATTTCACCAAAAATCCCAAAATTCACAAATTTCACCTCAAATTTAAAATTTCTCCAAAAATTAGAAATTTCAGCAAAAATTTAAAATTTTAGAAAAAAGTAGAAATTACACCCAAAATTTAAAATTTCACCAAAAATTTGATATATCACCAAGAATTAGAAATTGCAAAAAAAAAAAAATAATAAAAATTTCAGTAAAAACTTCAAATTTCACCAAGTATTAGAAATTTCACAAAAAGTCCCAAATTTTACCAGATTTCATAGATTTCACCAAAAATTCAAAATTTTACCAAAATTCACCAAAAATTTCGAAAAAAAAATTAAAAATTTCACCAAAAATGCCAAAATTCGAAAATTTCATTAAAAATCCCATATTTCTCCTAAAATTAGAAATTTCGAAAAAATTCAAAATTTCACGAAAAATTTGATACAAAGAATTAGAAATTTTAAAAAATATATCGGAAATTGCACTAAAAACTAAAAGTTTTACCAAAAATTAGAAATTTCGCCAAAAATGCCAAATTTGATTAAAAATTTTATATTTTAAACCTTTTTTCTTATAAATAGGTTAAAAAAATACATAACTACAGAATTGGTCACGCATTTTTTTGTTATATTGTTATCATAAAATGGATAAAATTTTATTTATCTTACACAGCTTTGATATAAATAAAACTATTAAAAGTAGTAACCTTTTAAAAAGGGTAAAATCTTTACCTTTTAATGCCATTTAAAAAAAACTAAATAAAATAAGAGGTATTCGAGATAAAAATGTTAAAACCGCAGAGTCTGAAAAATCGTTTTTGGGAAATAACTCCCGAGTTTGAGGTTATATTGAAAATTCTAAAAATGGTGCAATAATCTGCTCACACTACATTATGTTACATTTCATGTGTTTTTCAGAGCAGCAAAGTGTTATTAATTAAACTTATTATTGTCACTTTAGCGACATTTTCGTTCGAATAAGAATCATTAGATTTTGGTGACAATAATTAAATATATGGATCCGTTATTAGACATCATTAAACCCTTAATTGATACCTATATCAATTACATAAGTATATGGAAATAGTTGAAATTAATTGAGCTGCCTTTATTGTGAAAAAAATCTCAGCGTGGACATATTGGAAATTATTTCTCGTTCTTTTAAAGTAGCAGGTACAAATTTTAAGATTACTCAGGCTTTTTATGAAATACATACATACACATACCTATGTACATAAATTTGTTTATATTTGATGTAAAAATCTTAAATTTATAAATAAAATTGATTTTCCTACAAAAAACGATTTTGATAAAAGTTTTATTTATTTATACGCTAACATAGAGGTATGGCTATGAATTGACCTTGAGAATGCCGTCAATGGTAAAATAATTGAAGTTCAATTCATAAAAATCCCCTCTAAAAATAGATAGGAAAAAAAAAGAAATAAATATATATAAAATAAAATAAACTCTTGAATGCCAAAAAAAAAACTATAAAAATATACTATGTAGGTACATAGATATTTATTTTATATATATAAATAATATATATAAAAAATCTACGAATTTATTTAAATAAACTATATAAATTTACACACTCATACACTGAAATATACACAGGCAAACATATGGCTAAATATTACTTGGCAACATGTGGACTAGACATACGGAAATATTGCTAACTGATACGCATACAGACGTCATTTTATTGTTGTAGTTGTTTTTTTCTTTTTGTTATTTTCTATATATAGACAATGCAATATAAATAAAATAGAAAAAAGAATATATTTTATATAAATAACTTTAAAATACATATAAACCTATATGAGAATACAGTTGCGTATTTCTATCAGTATTTGTGTATGTGTATGTAAATTTATTTATTTTATGTAGAACAAACCTTTTAGGCATATAAACAATATCCAACAAATAATAATAAATAAAAACAAAACCTTGCATGCCTACTGAATGTAAAACAAACACCGAAAATATACACCCATTCCCTCTAACCACCCCCTCAACACTCACAAAAAAAGAGGAAACGGAAATGCATTTTTCCCATAGATGGTATATTTTTCAACATTTTTGTTGTTACAAAAAATATGATCAAAATGCAGTTTTAGTTGCAATTGCAATGCCATGCATTTATAAATATATGTGGCAGTAAGCATCTATGTTTGAATTTATAAGTAAGCATGTGATTGTGTATCGGTTTGTTTGTATATAAAACGCAAGTTGTACGCACAGCCATTCTCATACTTTCATATAAAATGCTAGTAACGCGTTTTTAGGCCATTCATGCAACACAAAACACATACAAATTTCCACATATACATATGATGCATATGCATTGATATGCAGGCAACTGCATGCCAAAGTAAAAAATGCATTTTTGTAAAATATATTTGAAATATATCTCCACCTTTACGTGCCAACCACTTCGACTCTAATGTGGCATGAGAAACAGTTGTTGCATTTGGTTTTATGCAAAAAAAAGGAGGAATTTTTGTTGTAGTAGTATGATTTTTTTTCAAATAAATATAGAACACAATATGCAATGACCAAGGTGTTTATAAAGGTCATTTCGAAAGTGCATTGAATTGTGTAGTATTTAAAAAAATATATTATAAAAAACCAAATACCAACAAAGAGAGGTGTTTGGCATAGTTTTCACTATTCACAACTGTTTTATATCTTCTATACAAGTATATTTTACACACACAGTTAAGTAAATATATTAAAACGCACAAATCGTTTTTCGTTCAATGACCTAAGACGTATGAGTAATGTTGATATTCGATAAGACCCAGCAAAAAAATACAAACAAAGATGCAGTTGAATCAGGGGTTCAGATAATGAAGATCTAGTTCAATTTAGGTGTAAAATGCATGAATTTAACATTAGCGTGCCATTGGAGTTCATGTATTAATGCGAAAATTCAATGAAACAGATTTTCATTTCAATAATTGCGATAGACATATGCATGTTTAATGATTTTTCAACAACAATTTTTCATTGGTGAATGAAATAAGTTTTTTTTTAAGAGTTTATTTAAATGACTTCCAAATATGGATAAAAATATGTGTGAAAAAAGCTGATTTTTTCGTTTTCGAAAGCAATATTTTTATGCGACTTAAATCTAATGTATTATTTAAATAAGAATTATATTTATTAGTTATTTATTTGATTAAAAAAATAAAAAATAAGAAAAAAAAAAAATTAAAAATAAGTAAAATATTAAGTAGTTTTAGAACACAGTTAAATTATATTTATGAATATTTATTATAATCATTTCCTTAATGACGAATAATTTCGAATTTAAAAAGGCATTAAGAATGAATTTGATTGTACTATTGATTTTGAAGTCCTGAAAATGACAACAAATTTGAACCCCTGCAATTCATTTTTAAAATGTTTAACGTTAGTCATACGTTTTGATACGAGTATATTAGTGAATCCTAGCAAAAAAAAAAAAAAAAAACGAGTGTTTCAAAAAAAAAAAAAAAAAGAACATCTTCATCAATTCAAAAGTAGCACTAAGTGAATAGTTTGCACCTTTTTGTAAGTTGTTAATAACACTCAGCTACAGTGAAAAATCTTTCAAGAAATGGCATATCGTACGTTATGGACCTTCTCGAGGACATCATAAATCATTTGCAATACATCGGGTTATTCGCAAAAAAACTCTTCTTGTGTAAGTTCTTGTATAAATGCAATACCAATTCTGTTATTCTCTCGTTGATTTTTCTTTTTTTAACTTAATTGGAAAGTAGAAGAAACAGGCTTTTCAATCGTATACACTTCTTATATTTTAATCAAATATTAAAAGTTGATTTTAAACAGCGATTTATTGCAATTTTTTCTGTGAGAGGCTATGCAGCTTTGCAAAAGTTTTTAAAAGAATTAACAAAATTTTTTATTTTCAAAGTAGACAATAACTGTTTAACTTATCTAGTTTTATCTGTAACAACCAAATTTTTGTTTTAGCTTCTGGCTTTTTCCTAGCCTTTTCCGATTCTTAAAATTGCTTTAAAAAGACTAAAATAAGGCAAGAATGTTAGTACTTCTACAATAATTACTTAGTTTAAGCATTTTTGTGTATTTATTCGCACAAAAATCGATATTATTTATAGTTAAAAAAATAATGTTCTCTTGTGGCGCTTCCTTGTCTAAATCAAAAATTACTATTTTCACAGATTTATGCCCGGTTTTATATTGTTCTCTTATTGTATACTTAAGTGCAAACTTAGTTAAGAAACATTTAAGTTAATGATCACACTTAAGTTACATTTCGTCTAACAATTTAATACTTAAATTGATAAGCAAATAAATAAAGAGCTTTAAGCTTTAATGTATTTAGATTAGGGTGGTCACAACTTTCCAAACATTTTTCTTTAGCTAAAAATCAAAGGTGTATTTTATTTACAGTAAAATGTTTCTTTTAACTCAGATTGCTATTTGTATTATGGTAATGCTTAAAATCTTCGATTTATAGAACTTGTTTTTTTGATGCCATCCGAATATGACATAAAAATAAATTAAAAAACCAACAATTTTAAAAAAATTTGAAATAGCTTGAAAGATGAAAAGAAATCTTAGGCTTATGGGTTGTAAAATTGAAAAAGTGTTGGTGTAAAATATATAACCACTAGTGTTGCCAGTATAGTCTTTTTAAGGCTATATCTAGACTTTTCATTTTGGTTTTAGCCTCAAAATTTTCTTTTTAGCTTCTAGTTTTTGTTTAGCCTTTTTGCTTTCTTTTTTGCTGTTATGTTTACAGAATCATCCATTTAAGCAATTTTTTATATAAAACTTTCACCTGCGGCGTTTTATTCTCCAAATTAAAAGTGCCTTAACTAATTTTGTGGAGTTACTAAATCGATTACTAAAATTATTTTTTAATATAATTCATCTACAATAGAAAATAGTAAAAGAAAATAATTTCATAAAAGATATTATTAATAAGAAAAATCAACCAAAAATTTGGAAATGCTCAATCAAAAAACATTGAGTAATATTTTATATGAAATATTTTTTTTCTCAATAATTATTTATTGAATCTTCATATATTAGATATGAACTAACAATAATTAATCAAACCTAATTTGTATAGGAAGTTTGTGGGTAAGTTTTCATTCGGCCATTTTGCTGGTTGTTATTTATAAATTTATTACAATTTCATTAGAAATTTTTCAAAAACTAATGGGAACGAAAGAAATATGTTGTTGTTTTTTTAAGAAAAAAAAAAAATCTAAATTGATCTTTTTTAAACAATATTCATATAATATTCAAACAATATTCATACTTAAAAAAAGTTTAAGACATGAAAAAGTATAAAGCAATTTTAATAATTTAATTACGATTTTGCCACTAAGTGAGCAGTATAATACCGAACCTTATTAATCGACTATTATATATATATATATATATATATATATATATATATATATATATATAACCACATAAAATATTTATGAATACAATAAAAAAAAAATCTTATAAAAGTAAGAAATTTGGAAATCTTTAATCAAATAGGAATTACAGTTCAAAAATAACGAAATCCATTCTATGTTTTATTTATAAATTTTTTACAATATATTTAAAAAATGTCAAAAACTGGTCTGAATGAGATAAAATAATTTCATATTTTTCTGGTCTTATTTTTTGGGGTATTTAGCCTGTTTCGATCTTTTTTTTTAATTTAATTTAGCTTTTTTTCCACATCCTGGCAACACTGGTAATACCTTACTGAAATTTTGCATAAATTTTTAATTTTTCTTCAAAAAATAAAAACCAAGTAAAACATTTAAAAAAATACTTTACATTAAAATATATGAAGAATTTTTTATAAAGTTTTGAAAATGCTTAGTAAATTTTTTAGTTTTTAAGCGATTTTATTTATGGACATCTCATTTTATTCCAAATAAAATGAGATGTCCATAAATAAAAAAAAAAAATGACATCTCATTTTGTTCCAAATAAAATGAGATGTCAAACTTTGTATAAAATGTGTATAGTCGTGAAAAAAAGGAAAATCGGAAAATTTACATTAAACTCAAAATTTCGGAAAAGGAAAAAAAAAAATAAAAAATGGTGAATAAATCATTATTTAATATGGGTGTATATAAAAGATTATAAAAAATCTAAAATATACATAATTTTTCTTTCTAAATCAATTTAAAAATCGTGAATTGACTTAAGATTTAAGCAGCTGCAAGACCTATAGTGCAGGAACTACCCCGACGGGTTTTTTTCGCGGTATCTAAAAATTTAGAGGGTGTTTCTAAACTTTTAAAAATTGTTTTGTGATGTCCTCAATAAGGTCTACAGCCCACATTAGATCGTTTTCCTATTAAAAATAAAAAGTGAAAATAAATGTAGAAAAATTAAAATTTCTTCAATTTAAAACCATTTTTTATCATCCTTTAAAAAACCTATAATAATATTCCATCAAAAAATTATATAAACATAGTTTTAAGAGAAGAACTTCAAAAGCAATTAACAAAGAATCATAAAATAAGAACATCCTGATTTTCAGTACAAATACTTCCGTTGACAACACAGTATTAAAATCAATACTTTTTAATTTCTTACATTTAGTACTTTTTAGGAATTTGCTTACGTAGTTAAAAATAAAGCAATTTCTGATAGTTTTTGATGCCTACTTATGAAATACTTACATGTGATAGAGATTTCGTTTTTGCAAATAAGATTTTGATATTTTTTTCGAATTTTTATGCCGAAGAAATGAAATAAATCGGTCCAATAATAAACGAGATATTGTACAAAATGCATTTTCGACTTTTTGAAGCCTTTGTTTAAGCTACGGATTTCTTTTTGATATAGATCGGTCATGAATATTTTACTAAAATTTGGTTTTTTTGAATCAACCAAATTGATCATAGCACTAATGATTGTGGTTTAAGTTAGATTAAAATTTCATTGGGAATACCGAAAATTCGCGGGAAAACGATTTTTTCATTCCCGTTTCCCGAGAAGTTCAAAGGTCCGAGAATTCCTAAACCCTAGTCATGAACTATACTTTATATAAGGTTGTCTCTGCCATTTTTCTTGATTAATTATTGCCAGATACATTTATAAAGATAACTAATCAAACGTTTGTAGAGACTTCATGATTAATCTATAAACGATTTGGCGGTTACAAACATATAGAAATTGTTTAGTTTAAGAATTTTTGATAACTAGAATAAAACTTTCGTTACTGTTATTGTAATTTCATAATAGACTAATACTTTTTCTGCGTATATGTATGCATGCATGTGTGTATGTATCTATGAATGTATGTATGTATGTATGTATATACACTGCCTGCCACTTGAATAAGGAATCACATTTTTTTTAAATTTAATTAAGTATATCTCAAAAACTAAAGTTCAGAAAAAAATAATTTTTTGCGCAACCAGATTTCAAAGTGTTGGCTTTAGTTTCCTGAAGAAATAAAAAATATACATATTGTGTTATACTAAAATTATGCATATATTTAAAGACATGAATTTCTGTGGTATTATTTCGTGTGTCACTTGAATAACGAATTCTTTTAATATTAATCGGGAAGGCTATGATTTGAATTTCTTTCAATATAAACAGCTGGAGAATTCTTAATTTGATAGCTTTTTAACAGTTTTTATTCAAAATAGGACGTGGTAAGGCTCTTAATAACTCTGAAAAAGAAAAAATTCTTATTTTGAAATCTCAGGGTCAGAATCCGGTCCAAATAGCCAAAAACATTAATAGAGGAAAGGCAGTTGTGCAAAATTATTTAAATAACGTAGAAAGATATGGAAAAAATATGAAAAGGTGGAAGAAAATGGCAATAACACCAAAAGAAAGACGAAAATTCTTAGAATTTCATCAAATTCTGTCATGTCGGTATCAAAAATACTTGAAAAAAGTGGAGTCAGTGCCAGTCTAAGAACAGTGCACCATGTTTTAATGAAAAATGTCTACAGTTTGCCAAAAATATAATGACATGGTCCGAAAAATGGTTTAAGGTTGTATTTTCCGATGAAAAAAAGTTTAATATTGATGGTCCCGACGGGTATAACTATTACTTCCATGACCTAAATAAGGACGAATTATTTTTGAGTCGCAGACACAGCCGAGAGGGCGGAATAATGGTATGGAATGCCATTTCGTATTATGGTACCATAGAATTGGACTTTTTATCCACTGCAACGACTTACAAAAACATTCTGAAGGAAGCATTTCTAAAATTTAATGATTTCTTTGGACCCATACCTTGGACGTACCAACACGACAACGCTAAGATTCATACCGCCAGAGCAGTAAAACAATGGATTAATCAACAAGGTGTTCAAATTTTGGATTGGCCCCTATATTCACCAGACCTGAATCCAATGGAAAATGTCTGGGGTTGGCTTGCAAGAAAAGTTTGTGAAGAATGAAAACAATTTGAGACGATAGAATCCTTAAAGGATGCAATAACGGAAGCATGGAGTTCAAATTCGCTAAATTACTTAGACTCATTATACAAGTCGATGCCAAATCGCATTTTTGAGATTATTTCTAAAAATGGTGGCTTAGTTTTAAAATATTCCTTATTCAAGTGACACACAAAAAAGTACGACAGAAATACATTTCTTTAAATAAATGCATAATTTTAGTATAACAAAATATTTTTGTTTTTTATTTCTTCAGGAAACTAAAGCCAATACTTTGAAATTTAGTTGCTCAAAAAATAATTTTTTTCTGAACTTTACTTTAGGAGATATACTTAATTAAATTAAAAAAAAATGTGATTCCTTATTCAAGTGGCAGGCAGTGTATATATATATATATATATATATATATATATATATATATATGTTAAAGGTTTAAATTTAAAAAGAAAATTAATCTTTATTAGTTGTTACCAGGGACTGGAAGTTGTGTGTGTTTTAGGCGCTTAAAAAATGCAGTAAGAATATTAAAATATGCTCTAAAAATAAATAAAATATTCACTTATTTCTTAAATTTTATAAAAAAGAAAACATAAAATTTTAATTCAGTATCATACTAAATTAAAAATAAATATACAGTAAAGACCTCAGACAACTTTTGTACATAGAAAATTACCATTCGACATCAACAGATGTAATGGATACATTCTTAAATGATGTGGAAAGATTTTATTATTTCTTCGTTTGAATCTAAAATTATAACAACTGTACTGGCGACACTTCTTGCGATGGCTGTGGTTTTAATGATAGATCGATTTTTCTAAAATGATATTAAGGGTAGTTCTATACAGCTTATTGTGCTCTCAGACAGAATCATTTCGTTGGTAGCTTCTTTAAAAAGAATTAATCAATTCTCAATGTTCTAAAGAAACCAAAATAAATGTTTCATATACATAACTCGATATTAAACGATCTTGTTCTGCCTTCAGATAAACGAATAGCTATCTAAGAGCTCATATACCAAAAACTTTTTTCAGTGATATTGTTTTGTTGAATATTTTAGGACAATACGAAATTATTCATTTTGTGTAATTTTACATCTTAATACGAGATAAATAAGGAAGAGAAATGGCTTAACATATACTACTT
The DNA here is from genome assembly GCA_932274085.1 of Protocalliphora azurea. Classification (NCBI taxonomy): domain Eukaryota; kingdom Metazoa; phylum Arthropoda; class Insecta; order Diptera; family Calliphoridae; genus Protocalliphora; species Protocalliphora azurea. Next base: position 15,315,802 of record OW026521.1, on the reverse strand, counting down.
TGTCTGTGTCTATTTTTAATATTTTAAAACATTTTTTAGCTCTTCTGAAATTCCACACAATTATTATTTCTACACAAAAAAATATGCAAAAACATAAATTTTATGTTATGCACTAAAAAACCTATACCATTTTAAAGCAACACAGAATAAAATAAAAATGGATTTTAATTATGGAATTGCTTAATTCGATTAAAATTTTAATTGATTTTGCTCCAATCATAAAAATGATAATATTAATTAAATAAAATTAATTGACTTTTTCTATAATTTAAATTAAATTTTAAATTAAGTTAATTACTTTCATGATCGAAACTTTGATTGAAACGAATTAAAAAATTTATTGGCACAACTCAAATTGTTCCTCCAAAATATTCCCTTCGTGAAAAGTAAAATATTTACAACCGTATTATCTTTATAAAAAATTTTATATCTATATTTTATGTCCAAAAATTTTCCAAAATAAAAGTCAAAAATAAATATTTATTTCAACTTAGAAAACAATCAGCGCTTGTGCTGATTTTTACAGAACAATTCAACAAAAGTGATTAATTAAAAATTTTACACAGATTTTTTTACAAGATAAGATAATTTAATGATAAGCGAAAGTTTATTTATAATATTATTAAAAATTATAGCAAATCTTACTTATATGACATTATTTTTCTTAAAATACTTTTGAAGAGAGTGGTCATGATCCATCTAAAATTAAACCTTTTAAATTTCTCCGCAATGTGGTAAGTGTACGGTCTGGGTTTAAATATTAATCCTTTATTTTCAGATGGCTAAAATTCACATAGAATCAAAAATGGTTATAATTTAATATTTTTCTTAAACAATTTTTATTTTTTATTTAAATTTTCAAATGGAATTTTTTTTATTTATTTTATATTTCCAAATGACATATTTTGCTCATTCCATTTCGAATTTAAAAAGCTGCTAAAAATGTAATTAGAACAATAAATAATTTTATTGAATTCCGATGCAGAATTAAATAAAAAATTTATCAAAATATTGTTTTGAATAAATTTTTCTGCGAAATTCTCTAATTCAATATTTAACTTACTCTGTTCTAGGAGTAAAGGTAAAAAACATGCGTTTGTTTCCGGTTCTTGGTTATTACTAAAATATTTAATTTTTTCTGGAATATTGAGAATATTTAATTTTTTTTAATATTTTTATTAATATAAAAAATATCGTTATTTCTACAACCATTAAATATTATCAATTTTTTGGTTTAAAAACATATTTTGTTTTCAAACCATATTGATGTTATTATTCCCATAACAATAAAATTTTACAAATAAATATACTATTTACAAATATGGTTGAAAAATTCATAACTTGTTTGTTTTTGAATATGTTTAATTTTTAACATTTATTTTCTACATTCATTATAATTCTCATTTAGTTTGTACATGTATTAATGTAAGTAGACAAGGTTTTGTTATATTTGGTGTAATTCAAGCAATAGTAAGATATTGATTAACTACTATTAAAGTGTTCAGTTAATAAAAATATCCCGTATTAGCTTACATAACATATGATGGTACAAATATATAAAAATAATTAAAGAAATAATGTATTATCGGTTACTTTTTGTTGGAAAGGTTCACTTTTTTTAAACTCTACTTTTTTATTGTAATGATGAGATGTGATATAAGGCCATAAAAATTATAATTTCTATTGATAGAAAGGAATCTTTTTCCAAGAGCACTAATTTTCGTACATTTGTCTGTTAAAAGCGTTATTTGTTATGAATAAAGTATTTTTGCCAGACCAAAAATTTTTTCGAAAATTTCAATTTTTTTACGCGATATTTAACTGTTTAATTTCTCATAGCATCTGTGATATGAAATTCCTGACCAGAATGTTACTTACTTTATAACTCTATCAAATAATTATATGCACAATATTTGTTTCCTTCTTATTGTATTTACCAAGAGCGATAATATTCTAATTGGTCTATAATTTTTTAAAATTTTTATCTATTGTCCCTATTTGCTAAATTTTAGATTGCTCTTGCTATTTTATTCGTAATATCGTTATAATAGACATATAATTGGCTAAATTTTCATAGAAAATAATTATATGTGCAAATTGATTTCTTTTTTTTTTAAGATTCTTTTTATAACCTACACCACACGTTTGTGCCGATGTTCTGTTGTTTGTGCTGATGTTTACAACGCATGGAAAAACTTATCCAGCACCCACCTTGTAGTATACCAATTGACTCAGAAAAACTTTTAAAATCGATCTACCGATGTCCGTCCGTCCGTCTAGATGGCTGGCTGTCCATATAAACATTGTGCACAAAGTACAGGTCGCAATTTAAAAAATAATTCAATGAATTTTAGCAAGTGGGACTTTTATGACACAGGAACGAAACCTATTGAAATTGGTTGTGATCGGTCCATTATTTCACCTAGCCCCCAAACAAATGCATCCCCCCCCCCCCGGAATAGAGTTTAAACACTCAAAAATTCCTTAAAAATAAGAATATTTAAATGAAATTCGGTGCAAAGCAGTTCTGTGCAAGTATCAATCTTTCTACTAAATTTTATGAAGATCGGTCCACAATTGAATATAGCTCCAATATAAACCCCTCTTCTTAAAATCACTTTAACGTTCATAGATCCCATACGAATGTTAGTATCAAGTTAATATTCAACAAAAATAAGTTTTATGTAAGTAGAAACAACATTGCGAAATTTTATGAGAATCCGTCTATAATTTACCATAGCTCCCATATAAACCCACTTCCAGGTATCACCCTAAAGTACATAAAATCATCTAGATGTTAGTATCAACGCATTATTCTGTATTTGTATATTTTATTTTACATTGGATAAAATTGGCCACAGGTGTAATATAAGTTACCTTCCCAAATTTTTATGCACGTATAAAATGGTGTGGGGTATCATATAGTCGGTCCTGACCGGCTATATATTTCTTTTTCGTTTATTTTATAGTTGAATTTATAGCCAAAATATCAATATCAAAAACTCAATATATGAAACTATATAAAGTAATGTCTGCGGATAAGGCATATCATAATATTGGTACACATTTTCCAAAAAAAAATTGAACAATAGCTATCTTTAAAAGAGCGGTAACTCATAATCAACAGCGGATTTTAAGTACCTAATGATATATTTAGAATTTTTCGACCAAAAACAACATGTGTCACAGAGAAATATTGCCGGAATTATGACACTTTGATAACAGAACACGTGTAATAAATAATAAAATAGGTCTTATATCAAAATTATGACATAAGGAAGGCAGGGATATAATATATACAGCGGTAAAAAATGCATAAACAATATATTACTATTAATATATATTCTGAGCATGAAAGATGAAGAATTATAAATTTAAGTGTTGCAGATGTTCATCATAAACATTGCCTGGATACTCTATGTGCACAAAGGATATTCTTCAAGCGCATTCTTAGTGACAAAACTCTAATAATATAAGCTGACTTCAGCTATAGAGAGAAGTCGGAAATATTTATTGCACCTATCAAAACGAATTCATTTTACTACATAAATTTTCTAGGCAATGATTCCATAAGCTTTGCTGATGAATTTTGTGCAAAAATTGGATTCTACAGCAAAATAATGTGTAGATATTACTAGCTCGGACGCCAAAAGCTTTTTTGAGTCACAAAATATTCTACCATTTTAGCAACCAGTATTGAGTTTCAGATTTTCGTGCCATAAAGCATTTTTGGAGAATACTGAATTTATTTAGACTCTGTTCGATAAGACAATATTAAGCAACTTAATATAATTTTGTATGAGTATACTACAATTTTGACATATACATTTTAAGGAAATCGGATGAATCTGTGGCACAATAAGTGCATCTAGTAGCGATACATTAGGGTAATACAATCTCTTAATAACAATTACAAATATTGAAAACAAACGTTATACAAATGAATAATTTTTATAATACTACGTTTACACCAAACAAAAACTAGTAGTTTTTGACTTCATTCGGTTTTTGATTGAAAAATTATATGAATTTCTTTAGTTTTTCCATACAAATCGAAAACCATTTTCGTCTAGTTTTTGTTGAAAACTAAATAAAAACTACAAAAATAATTATTTATGACACAGCTTGTTCAAATGATTTCAGAACAGCAAGCTTTCATATATTATGAAAAAATAATAATATTTTTGATTTTCTTGATTAGTTTTATTTGTCATATAAATATTGTTCATAAAATGTTCCTAAAATATTGTTTAAGAGATTTTTAAATAAAAATTTATTACAAAATAAAGTATCAACAAAAACCACATGGAGAGAAAACAAGGTATGTAAACGATTTGGTTTCAGAATTTTAGTTTTTCGAAAACTAACTAGTTCTTGTTTTGGTATAAATGACATATAAGATTCTTTTTATGCACTTGAAATTATTTTCTATGAAAATATAAAAAAAATCAGTTAATTTCTCTCATAAAATATACATAAGAAATAATTTTTTTTATCTGAATTTTAAAGCTCTATAATAAATAATAATTACAAAAAAGATTTGCATTTGAAGTGTATATTTTTGAAGAAAATAATTAACTTAATAAGTATGCACATATAATTAATTGCCAGGAGTAATGCCCATTAGATATATTTTTATTTTTGAAAAAAAAAAATAATAATAATAATATTATCAATAATTTTCTTCCTATCCTTTGTCTCTACAATGTTTCCAGCGTTCCCATTAGGAAAACCTTTTATTTTGTGGTTCTCCAGGTTACCTTTTTTATACTTTTGTGATAAAAGATATTGAGCAATTTAATAAATAAGTTGAATTTCATTCACAGCTGGAGAGATTTTCCCTCAAAATATGTATTATATTGTCCATAGCCTTTAAATCAACTTTTCCTTCGGTTGTCAGGGTTCTCTTCAGTGATCATAATTTCAAAAAACTGATTTACCCAACTCATCTGCATTTGTAGAAATTGTTTTACATGATCAATATTTGTTTAGGTTATAAATTTGAATTATGCGTTTGCATGAATTTTGTTTAATTTTCATTTTAAGAAAAACTAATTTCGCTATTACAACAGAATTTTGTACATTATTACTGACAATAATAATAAAAGTAGACTAGTTAAATGCACTAATTTTTTCCAGATATAGTAAAAGTTGTAAATCCGGAAGTGTGCACGAAATTTTTCATGTGCAGTTCTTAGTTTGGTTTTTCTTATAAATTTTAATTTATTTTAATTTTCAACAGATATAAGTATTGATATAAAATAAAAAAACCTCTCAAATTTTCCTACAAATCCTGCTTAACCAATTAATTTAAAGTATTCATTTATAAAATTTTCATTTTATTTCTTTCTACTCCTTCCTTCCTCATTTATTTTTTTTTTTTGCAATTCTGTGTTCTATTTGATTTGTTTCTTTTATAGAAAAAATTCAATGTTTGTTTGATTTTATTTGTAATTTTTCATATGTCGTTGTTTCTCTACAATCTATACATAAACACACAAATGTTTCATCTAGCGAATAAAAAAAAAAAAAAAAAAACATCCAAGCTAAAGATAAAACAGACATTTGTACGGAGTAGTTAGTGGGTGATGGTTGGTGAATGGTGCTCCTGATGCTCCTGCAGCTGGTGAAGTTTGTTGCTACTTCCGTGTCTACCACTGTGTTTCCATGTGTGTGTGTGTAAATATATGTGATGTATTTGTTATTGCTATTCGAATAACAATGTAGTTGACTTCTTTGTTTTTGTTTAAATTTCGACAAAAAAAAAAAAAAAAAAGTTTTTTATTCAAGTGCTATAGAAACAACAAAACTCACAGACGACGCGGTTTTTCACTATTTTTTGGTGTTTTTTGGAAAAATTTTGTTTTTTAGTATTCGTTTTTGATAAAAAATAAATATATGTATGGAAGGTATGATGATATGAGGGATCCAGTTATTTTAATGGTGGAACAAGTGTTTGTTTGTAGGTTGTAGAAATTTTATACCAAAAATATAACATTTAAAATGGTCATCGACGCGAAATTTTATACTTTTTGTATATTTTACTTTTGCTACCATGAACATTTGTTATTTGGCATGTATGTATTTTTTTACAAAATTTTTAGTGTACTTTTTTCTTTGGAAAAATATACATAAACATTTTTAATGATAAATGAAATAAAAATAAGTTTAAATAGAATTTTAATAAGTTGAAACGAATTTTTTAAATACTCTACAGAAAATATATGATTTCTTAATAATCACCACTTATAAAATTCGAATAAAACAACATAATGCGTCATGCGGAACTCAGAGACTTATGAGTATTAATTTTCGATTTTCAATAGAATTGGTCTAGACCTAAATGCATATGATTGGAAAATGTTACTATAATCTATAAAAGAATAGCTGAAGTCAGGAGTTCGACATTGAAGATTATTAAGAAGAATATAGATAGAATAACGTAGGAAAAACCTCTACTTATTATGATCACTGCATAGTCACAATATCGTTGCAACAACCACATTATGGTTGAATGGATCCATCTTACGTTTGTTTAACTATAATACGGTTGTGTCAAAAAAGTTATCATTGTGTTGCAAATATTTACATGTTTATAGCAATTTTTTATATTTTAAAATTTCAAAATAATATGTTGTTGTTAAATTATGGTGCACGTTATTTATCATATTTTAACATCAACACATTATTTTAAAATTTGTTAATATATAAATAATTACTGCATATATACAAGTAATTGCAACATAAAAATGTTGTGTTTTATACTACCATTATGGTTACGCAAACGTGTGGTTAATCCCATTCAACCATAGTATAATTGTAGTAAAAATATTATGACTTGAAGTAACCATAATATTATAGAATAATTTTAGCCATATTGAAAATTTGTCGACAAGCATATTTAAAAAAGGCATTTTTCTGCTTGTGCTGAGACTGCAAAAACAACATTTATATTAAAAAAAACTACTTAATTCCGTGGAAAAGTTTGGCACAAAGTTTGTCTTCTATAATTTTGATAATAAATTCAAAAAAATTTCCCGGTTTAATGATTTTGGTTCCGAAACACTTGAGCATGAAAAAAGAATATGAAATAACGTGGGAAAAAGAACGATTTGGTGAGGCTTTATCAAAAACAACTATACTAAAAATCAAATAAGAAAGATATATTCGGTCAAGAACACCATATGATACCCTATACCAGGGATTCCCAGATCTTTATGCTTCATGAACTCTTTTAAAAATTTTCTTTTTTTTCGCGGACCCCTTGATTTTTCTTGATCTTGATTTTTAGTATAGTAGAAATGAAAAATAGTAACAACTCAAAAGTATTTATTTTAAATAAAATTGCGTTACAAAAATTCATTTTATTTATTAAATATTAAAACTTTGAATCTTCTAAAGCTTATAAAAAATTAAAAAAAAATTAAAGGCTTTATATATTCATAATCAAAATTTAAAATTTATAAACTTTTTATCAATAAAATTTGTATGGAAATTTTTTTTATTAAACTTTGATAAATTTAAAATTTTTATTATGAATAAGGCAGAGTAAATGTAATAAAATGTCTTTGTTTTTACAAACCTTTTAATATTAGAAATAATATCTCACAAAGCACATCTTATTTCATTTTCCACATCCAAACGTGATCTAAATTTGCAGGACAGAAAAACTAGCTTCACATAAATATGTAGATACAAACTGTACCAAAAGTTCTAACGCTTCATTTTCAACCATCTTGTAAACTTTATAATATTTTTAACAAAAATATTCGATCAACGTAGATTCAAGGTCAGCTTTGTCACACGTTATATTGCTTATTTTTGAAAATTATAGGGTATGAAGTGGTTACAAGTGTATTATACTTTTCATATGTGTGTGCTTGCTGAACATTAGATGAATCAGTGGAAATGAGGACTATTTTAGTAGAGAGGATTGAGGACGTTTTTCTCACAAAGAAATTTTGCACATAAAAGCCATTATTGAGTCAAATTTTGTAAATATATTTTCTTGTCTGCCTGGTAATTTATTGCTAAGCAAAGTAATATAGAAAACTTGTTCTCTGTACATATTTTATAAAGATCTTCAGTTTTGTATAGAAAGAAAATGTCTACTTCTGTATTTAATTTGTATAACCTCTTCAGCATATTCTCCTTCAAAACCTAACGGACATTGGTATGCGTTTAAATCAGCACATAGGACTTTAAGAATTCTATTTCTTAAGATACTAGTTTTTATAAAATTTACTACGTCTATTGTAGTTTCAAGAGCACTTTTAAATATATCAGGTATGGTATTCGCGGCAAATACTTGTCGTTGGATTACATAGTAAGTGATTAAAAAAACCTGATCGCGAACCTATCATTGATGAGGCATATACGCACATTCGGAAATCCTAGACAAAGGTTTAGTAAGCAAATAAATCTTTGTTTCAGTTTCTGTAATAAAACAAAAATTGGTTTAAATTAAAAGTAGCAGTTGTTTTATTTCGCTGCAGGCCATCAATTTTTTTCTTTCAGAGTTATCTAACAGATGGATTCTCATGATTTTTTGTTTTGTTGACTTATCTAATATTATATTCCCAACGTCAGCAAATCAAGGCTTAATTTATTTATTTTATAATTATAATACAATTACAAATTATATTCTAATTCTAACCGAGCGGAGTAACGAAGACTATAGCTCGTTGTAGTGAAACAGACCAGAGTCTCTGATGGGAATCGAACCCACAACCCCCAGATTGACAGACTAGCTCACTATCAACTAGGCCATCGGGGCACTCAGGCTTAATTAAAAGTCCACATATTGTACGAATTTTCCCCATCCAAACATAACCAACTTTGGCATAGTTATATATGCCGAAAAATATAGAAAAATATACCATGAACTCTTAGGGGTGCAGCCAGCCAGATGGACATCATTAGATCGACTTAGAAAGGTATTCTGAATTGATTGACATACACCCAGGAGGAGAGGTATTCCCCATATAAAGAAAAATTTTTTTTTTTCAAGTAAAAGACTATCACAGTGAAAGTATTACAAATTTTAAAAGTAATTCTCATATAAAATTTCGAATAGGATGAATAGGTCCAAGGGCAGTAGTAGCTTCCATATAAAGTAAATATTAGTTATCGCATCAAATGTGGTAAAAGATAGTAAATAATAAATTTAATGTTAATTAATTTCACAAAAGTTTGCACATATATAAGGAAGATTAATCACTTCGGTGCAGAATAAATATTTTATAAATATAAGACAATATTTAATTAGAAAAGAGTATGTGGAAAATTTTTGGACCGAATTGACTGATTTAAAAACGCAAAATTCGAAAAAAATGTGTGATAAATTTATGCAAGAATAAGGCCCATAGCTTGTATAGAGCTTCAAAAAATCTAATAGCGTTTTGGTCTATAACTCGGTTAATACTATATCGACTTAGTTCATTTTTTCAACACAAAAATTCCTAAAATGGTTTAAAATGTTTTTGTGAAAAAACGAAGTTTCTAGCTTTCTTAGGTGCTTCAAGAAGTTTAAGAAACAAAATAGGCCTTAGTTTATTGTTATTGTTTCTCAATATCCATGAAAACAACAACTATAAGGGAAGCAGACATTAAATAATAATAAATAATTGTTTATAAACCGATTTGGTATTTTCAAAAACCAAAATTCAAGAAAAATATTTGTGATCGATTACTATAAGAACAAAGTTCGTAGCTTAGTTAGGACTTGGATATCGGTTAAAACTGGGTTTTGGCAGATATCTTTGCTACTAATGGTCCGATAAAGTTCTTTTCTTCAGCGGAAAAATTCAGAAAATTTTTTCCGATTTTGTTTTGCAAAAATGTATAGGGGCTACAGAGATTTGAAAACCGGGTTTTAGAAGATCTACGCTATTTTCGAACCGTTTTTTTCGAGTTTCAATAGAAAAGTTCTAAAAAAAATTTCCGATCTTTTGATATGTACAAACGTCATATATCTATGTTATCGGAAGGAAATTTCACAAACGTCATTTAAACCATTTTTTAGTCGAAGAAACCTCAAGAAACCGGTTTTTCGTACATTTCTCCGCCATTTATGAAGCAATCTTGCTGAATTTTAATAGAAAAATTCTCGACAGGATTTCCAATCCTTTGACGAAAATCGTCCTATGAACATCATTTCTTATAAGGATCCCGATAATACAAAAAAAAAATTTACTCTCTGAGGAAAATTGTGGAAATTACAAACGGAATGACAAACTTATATATACCATTTATATTTTGGTGAAGAGTACAAAAATAGAATTAAAAGGAAGCAAGTAATAATGTTATATTCGGCTTGACCGAAACTATTATATCCACCATCTGCAAGTTTTTGTGTCATCTTTATATGGAAAATGGGTGTTGGAGTGGGCGGACCACGTACACTGTTGGTTTCCGAGTTTACAACATATATGTAAAAAATTTCGTTGTCATACGTGTTTTTGTTTGACAGATATCGGCGCAAAAGTCTGAAATGTGCGAGTAGTTAGGACGAACACTAAGTTTTTTTTAGTATTTGGCCCATAAAATTTCTTATGTTTGTTAACCGATTTTGCCCAATTTCAATACCAAACAATCCTTTTAGGAGAGAAATATTTAATCCAAAATTCGTATCTATATATGAGCCGTATTCTACCTGTTTCAAAATTTGTTGAGGAGCGCAAAGACTGCACCCAAAAACAATATATATATATATATATATATATATATATATATATATATATATATATATATAAATATATATAAATTAAAAAATTTTGTCATCAAAATTCGACAACTGTTGAAAGGCTGCACAATAACAGAGAAGATATAGAATTTATTTACAAGGTCCGATTAGTTTATATAAATTGGAATGAGATCAAAAAGTATAAACGCCTGGACAAAAAGTGTAAAAGAATGGGAAAAAGTTAAATAATTTTAAGCTCTTTTTATAAGTTTTTTGACTTTAAATAACAATCATGATTATAAAATCAAAGCTATGTAGCAAATTTTTGCATTGAAGTCTTTTGAGTTCAGATCTGCAACCCGCTTTTTTAAAATAGTATTATCACAAAACCTATTAAGGATTTAATATAATTAATAGTTTTTTGATAAGGGGATATTAGACGAATATTTAATCATCTTTTTAGAAAAGATTTTTTGTTTATATAAATATGGGGATTGTAGTATTAAATACGGTAAATGGCAAAATATTAAGATCATTTTGTTATTATGCTGCTGTGTCCAAAAACCTAACAAGCTATTATTTCATTTCATAAATGTTACAAATTCTATGATTGTTTCAAAATATCTTTCTTTTAAAAGACCAGACATTAAATGCAATCAATGTCTGCTAAAAATAAACATCAAACAAATTCAGAAAAATAATTACAAATGCTAGCAAAAGTTCATAACTAAACTAATTTATCACAAGAATTAAACATTTGTTTAAAATAAAATTGAGCATTGAGTCCCCTTAAAGTAGGCAGCAATTTATTTTCTAAATTACAATTAATATTACTCATACGCTGACAATACCTTCCTATACTTATATAAAGAGAAAACCTTTAACGAGTTTTTCACCATATAAAACAACAATAACAACTACTTACATTAAATTATATTTTTTAGTGATTGCTACATTGTTGTTATTGTTATTATTGCTATAATATGCCTCATACTTTTTAACTCTATCTCTCTTACTCCCATTTTTTTCTACAATATACAATCTTTCTCTCATACCTCTTGTGATTTGCAACATTAACTATATATTTTTTTCTCACAAAATTGTCGTACTTACTCACACACTTACAAACTTACATATAAAATTCATGCTGTGCTTGTTTGTGTGTATATTTCGCGCGCATTATATGCGTCGCCAACCGAATCAAAAAACGAGCCGTAAAATGTGTTGCGATTGGTTTAGAAAATTGTGTATTGTGGGCCTTGTATCATCAGTAGAGTAATACATTTGGTTTATGCTGTGTGTGAGTAGGCTTGGCTTGGATACTTGGGTTTATTATGAAACACATACATTAGCAACAACAACGGCAATGAAAAAATAAAAACATGCTAGAAAATAAATTTTCTAACAAATTTTGTTCTTGTACTGTGTATGGTTTTTTTGTCATTCTTATTTCCACAATTTTTTTATGTTTTAGAGTCCTTTTCGTTTTACTTATGTATGTGTAGCTACACATTTTTTCCTGGCATTGCGTTAATGTGGAAAATTAAAGGACTAATGTTTTGTGTTGTTGTTATGCTTGTTGACTTTGCTGCTGTTGTGGCATTTGTAAGGAATAAAGAGGAAATATTGTTGTTGGTTCTGTTGCCATATCATAAGTTAAGAGAAATTTTAGAAAACATTTTAATGTAAAGGCATTATTAAGAGTATTTGTTTAGAAAATAGTTGTTAGCTAAAGAGAGTTGTGAAAAAGAGCTTTTGGGGCAAACTTTAAAAATGCATAATTTGAAATTATTATGAATATGATATTAGGAATTTTAAGAAATAGGGTTGGCCTTCTGGAATGGTTTTAAGTAATTCATTTAATAAGGAAATCAATTGTCCCGAGTTTCAAGTTTAATATTATATATGCTATATATTGTGCGTTGATTGCAAAATTGATTTTTCACGATCTGTTAAAATTATCTTTCCAAATGTTCCAGATAATTTATGGTCTTGATTAATACATCAATACATTGCACAGTGGGGATAATCGCAAAATAGATGCTAATAAATTTGCATTTTCTAAACTACTGAATCTATCTTGATATTTGGAACATTGATAGAAGAGTGTGTAACTGAAGCATAATTGACATAACCATGGGTCTCGTGTGTGAAAAACGTAGAGCATGCAATTTTTACATATATAAACTAATTTTAAATATTTTTACACTTCTGTATTTACATTAACTTACCGTACTATCTTATATTTTATGGTTTAAACGATAGTTTACTTCAAATATCGAATTTTTCATTCTTGGTCTTGAATCTTTCATTTTTTGCCCATATTTTTTTTTTTTTTTTTTGAAAAATATTCAAAAACTATGTATAGGGAAATTCTAAATAATAATTTTAATAATGCTAAAGAAAGAATTTTAAATTATTTAAAATTAATGGGACTTAAAGAAAAAAAACGTAATAATATTTATTTAAATTTTTTGGAAAATTTTGTGAAAAAAGTTTAATGTTTTTCTATGTTTTTTGGAAGATAATGAAAGATAAGACCTAAGGAAAGGATATATGTAAGTGTACCCTACACCTACCAGCGGTCTAAAACCTTATTTTTTCATAAAATTTTCGAGTTTGTAAAGAAAAAATTTGTTTATTGATTTCCAAGTTCTTTTGAATTAAATTGACTACAACAATATGCTTTTAAATTTTTAGTAATTTTTGAAAAATTTTTTTAAATAATAAAAAAAATATCAGGGAATATTTTTTTAAACAATATATATTTTATTAAGTTGAAGACTTTTTATTTACTACCTAAAAAAACTAAGTTAATACTTCTAATTGGTAATGGTTAATTTCGAGAGCTAACTTGCAAACAAAAACCTCCTATACAATTTTTACTCTGAATTAGATAGATAGATAGACAGACAGATAGACAGATAGATAGATAGATAAATAGATAGATAGATAGATAGATAGATACATAGATAGATAGACAGATAGACAGATAGATAGATAGATAGATAGATAGACAGATAGATAGATAGATAGATAGATAGATAGATAGATAGATAGATATATAGATAGATAGATAGATAGAGAAGGTTGATCACATTTCCACCCAGAGACCAATGTCGGTCCACTTTGAGTCTCTTAAGTTTTACTTGATAGAATAAAAAGAGAAAAGATGAAGAAACTAGTGATAAGGGAAAAAGACTAAACGGAAAAAATTATTAGGGCTATACCCATAACGCCCACTGAACCAACCTATTCCCATAACGAATCCTATGACGTCTAAGAGCTCCCTATTCCGAACAACTTATAGCCTGTCGAGAAATTGATTGCTTAAGCATTTCATCCTACGATGCTGTAATCGTGGATTGTAATACACAATATGCTCAATAGACTCGGTTTCATCAACGTCCTCACACATTATACAAAAATCAGAATTACCAGCGTCACATTTAGACCTCATCTTTCCTATATTACTCTGATATAGGGATTCAGATAAAACTACAGAAAACTAGTAAGAAAACTTTAATATCATGCAATAATCTGTTCTAAAGAAGATTTTATAACGTCATCTTTTCTAAGATTACAAAAATGCATTTTTGTCCATAAATTCTACAAACTTCCTAATATATTTGGATAAATCTTGGCAAAATCTTACTTGAATTTTTATACTTTTGATATTTTGAAAGCTTTAAATCGATAAATATTTTCTAGTGTACAGATTATCAATGCTTCATTTAGTAAAATGATCCTTTCACTTTTGTTTTGTTTTAAATATTCGCAAAACTGTAAGCTGTCAATAATAGTATATGTTGCAGCAGTTGTATTGAAAGAATAGGGCGCCTTTTTAGTTAGTGTGTATTTTTTTGTCATTTTATTGAAGGTGATTATTAATTTAAAAAAATAGAGCTTTTCGTAAATTGAAGGAATATTAAAGTGCCTTACGAAAAAAGGTTGCAAATGTAGCCCCCTAGAAATAAAGATTAGTATATTCTTATATGATTCCCAAAATATTACGTCCAAATATTTAAAATTTTAAAACACCTTTAAAAATAGTATTTCTTTCAATAGCATTATAGAAGTCTTATAAGAAAATTGACTTCAAAATATTAACAGAGACATATTAACGCTTAAAATATGCATTAATTAATTCCTATATCACTTTTCGTTTGCGTAATATCATTTTTAAACATGTAGTTGTATACCTTTCGAATATTTTTTATAGATTTTAAGTTGCTATTGGAAAGGTCTAATCTGATACCATTGAAAATTATAGATAATTAACCCTTTGAAAACAATATGATAAATTTTATACATCAGGTTCCTAAACGGTTAAATCAGAAATTTTTGCAAATAAGTCACGTGGAAGTATTTATTATACTTAAATATAAATGAATTTATGAAAAATATAATAAGTTCCCTTAAAACCGTGATAATAATCGAATTAAATAGAATTTTTGAAATTTAGTCACTATTTTACACGAATTTATAGTTTTCATGATAGATGTATGCTTTCTGTGACATTTATTTTCTTAACAGACTATATAGTTGACATAAAATTAGCTTAACCAATTATGAACCGGAAATCACAAAATATTACTTGTACAACTAAAGGTTTAAATGAATATATATATATATATATATATATATATATATATATAGTATTGAATGAGACCTTTCTAGTGATGCCCTAAAATATAAATTACTTTGGGAAATGTCCAAAGTATTCGAACTTAAATTGAATAGTATTTAAAATTAAATATTACAAAATTTTAATAACAACTAATTTTAAATGTTTTTTTTTTGCTCATTATGTATTAAACATCATTTGTCATTAATATGTTATAATTTTTTTTTTTTTTAAATTAAAAATTCCCACTGTTGATTGAAGAATATATTTTTGGTGGTGTTTTAGAAATGGTACAGCTCACGAGAACGAAATAATTAAACCGAAATATTTTGAGGATTACCCTAAAACACACCTATATTTAATTTTAGGGGGTACATTTTCAATGTTTTCAAGACACTTTAATACATAATATTGTCCCGAGAAATAGTTTTTTTTTTCGCGAAACGAGTAATTTTTTAAAACTTTGCTTTTTTAATTGGGTATTTTATTTTTTATAAAATGTACTTCTTAAATTTAAATTTTGGTACTTTTTTAAAATTTGAAGTTATTTTCTTTTTTTTTTTATAATAATAATTTTTTGGTAGCTTTTTTTGAATTGGAATTTGAATATGTGGGCACTTTTTTGAAAAGAATGGATATCTTATGTGAACGTAATGTTATCGTGCATTTAGTGTTAAGATTTATGTGCATGCATGCTTTAAAGGATGTAAAAGATTTCTTTATTATATTATTTTATCTTCTAGAAGATTATCTAGCAGCATCTTCTTTTTTTCACCTAATTGATTATCTAGTGATTTTGCCTATTTTTCTTCCAGGCGTATTGATTCCATGTTGGTTAGATGTACCGCTTGTGACGCACAATCTCTCCCGATGGGCAATCTTCCGCAATATGAATATTATTATTGCAGCAATAAAATTTTTCTTCTAAGCAACACGAATGCGAATCACTTTTGTATTATTTTTCTTGTAGGGATTGATGTACCCCTAGCTCTGTTATAGTTTTCTTCTTTCTTTTTTGTTTTTAAGTTATTTGGGAAAGTAGAAAGCTTTTTAACCGTATAAATTTAATATCATCTCTGTCAAAAATTAAAACCTTATTTTTAAACATTAAATTTTTCGAGTTTAACTACAACTTATTATAATTTTTGCTATATCAATTCATATACATCGATGTAATAATTTTTAAAGGCTTTTTTGTGGTTAATAAAACTAGATTTATTTATTTATATATTTTTAAATGTATTTATTTATATTTTTTTATGAATTTATTCAATTTGTATCACTTTCCAAAATTTTTTCATGTTTGCCCCAAAAAGTATGCTTAAAATAAAAGCCTAAATAAAATACTTTGTCTTAAATTATGTACATGAAAAAATTTATTGTTAAACTTAAGAAAATATTTAATAATTTTTTGAATTTTAAAACGATTTTAAAGAAGGATATCTCATTCTTATCTAAATAAAATTGCATTAAAAACTATATGAACAAGTTTATTAAGTATTAAAGAAATATATATAAAAAAGTCATCAAATGCGAAATTTTAAGAAAGAAAAGTATAAAAGTTTAAAAATGATTAAAAAAGTTTAAATATAAAGGTAATACAGTTAAGAAGCTACGATCTTTTACTCTCTTAATCAATTTGAAAATCTAAATTGTCTTAAAATTTTGCGACTTACCTGATCTTTAGTGCAGGAACCGAACTTTGCAGAATATGTCAAAATTTATATTATATTTTCGGAAGGTCTACAACCCACATTAGTTCATATTTCGAGCACAAGCAAATGTTGCTTATACTGAAATTATTACAATTTTTCCAAGTCATTGTATTAAAATCACTGAAGGAAAAATATCAAGAAAATATCTCATATGTTTAAGAAAATTTCCTTAAAATTTTCTACCCGGTCTTAATTAGTTTTTAAGAAAAGAGTATATTTCAAAATAAATTTAAGAAATGGTTAGTCTAAAAATATATTTCTCTTTCTATTTAAGCATCTTGCTCTTAAGAATAAGCTTATTCTAAGCTTAATTCTCTTACGTCTTTATACTATAACTAAGCAAGCACAAAATGCTCTTCACTTTAAAAAATTTTCCAAAACATTCGTTAAGGACTTGTTCGTGAGCAAAGCTTACAGAAAAAATTTTCCTCATTTTTCTTTTGGAGGAAGGTACAAATACACACACATGTAGAAAAGAACTAAATAAAAAATATTATTTTTTTTCTCATTTAGTTGAAGGAAAAAAACTACTCCGCGAAAGTTGCTCACGTTAGTGATGGTGGTGGAAATTGCGCGGATTTTTTTCCTTATTAAGGATATATGTATGCTGTGTTGTATGAGTATTGTATATATTTTTTTCTGAAAGCGGTTAGCAAACAGAATTTTTGATTGGTCCTTTAGCTCAGAGGATGTTTGATGCTAAGAAAATATGCTGGTTAAACTAAAACATTGAATTTTTTTTTAGTCTTATATTATGCGCATTATTTGGAAAATTTTTTTCGCTTTGTTTTTTTTTTTTAATAGGATTTATTTATTTTTTGTTTAGTTAATAAGGAATAAGCAATATAAGTATACTATCTCTGTTTAACATAATCGCGATTAAAGGAAATGAGGAAATAATAAGAGAAGTTTTCTTAAAGAAAATAATGGGAGGGGAAAATGGAGAGCCAGGTTAAAAAATGAAGTAAATTAACTAAGAAAAAGTTTTAGTTTTCTTTATAATAATTATCATAAAATTATTTACAATTATCTTGAATAAATATTTCTCAACATTTTATTCTTTTGATCATGTTTAACTTCCTTTTCCTGTTATTTCAGATTTTTTGTTGTAACACTACTTTCCCTTTCTCTGTTTTTACTTACGAAAATATTTGTTTTTGAGAAATTCTATTTACATATAAATACATGTCTACACATATTTATTTACATATGTATATTCATATATACACTTTGTACCAAATGTCCTTGAAAATCTTCAGACGTTACTTGCTGTTTCCTTTCCTTTCATTTTTTTCTTCTTCTTCTTTTTTTGTCCATATATCTTTTCAAATCGTATACATTTAAATGTTTTCAACAAATCCAAAAGTCAAAAAAAAAATCAGAAATCATACCAAAATGGTGTCTGGAAGTGTTACAACATAAAAATCGAGTTACGTATCATCATGTCTCTAACAATTCTACCAAAACCCAGAAAAAAATTCAAACTTAAATTCTTTATTTTTTTTTTTTTAATAAAACAAAAAAATAAATCGAGAAAATATTGACACATCATTTCTTGCAAACTCTTTTGCTTGCTAACATTCTAACATTTTGAATTTATCCTCCTCTTGTTAAATCCTTTAGATAAACTGTTTGCTTATGCAGACTACCTCAGCACACTCTAGAAATATATTGTTCCTTCTAAATAGGGAGTTTCTTCTACTTTTTTTTGTGTTATCTTCCTTTTCATAGCCGGCAGCTTTTGTGACATTTCTTTTATTGTTTTTATTGCTATTCTCTATATTCTGTCTTCTACTAAAACAAAAACAACTTGTACAAAAACAAAAAGAAAAAATCTAAAAAAAATATTTAAAACTGTATAGAATTCTAAAGAAAAATATTTGAATTGTTTGTCTTTTCGATTTGTCTGGCATGTATCCCTATATCCGTTTTAGTGTCTAAGCTTGCTGCTGGCTTGCTTTAAGAGTCATAACAGTACATGTATGTATGAATGGGTAATTGTATGAGTGTGTTTGTGTCTTGATTTGGCCACTTGTTTTCTAGGATATAGGTGAGTACTGTTTTATTTTGTAGTTAGAAGTTGTAAGGTTGAATGACTTTTTTAAAGGATTAAACTTAATTGGTAAAAATATTTGCCAGAGAGGGAAAGGGAAAGATGGTAGAAGAGTAAGTAAACATTAATAAAAATTTCATTTTTAAGCTGTTTATGATGGTAGTTTCCTTTCATTTGCTTCTTGATGGTATTAAATAGAAGTGTTATAATAATTTATTTGATTTAAATTTTCAAATTTAATAGGAATTATTCTTATCGCAAAATTTACCAAAATTTTATTTAAATGTAAAACAATTTTCAAATTGAATGCTTAAGAATATTTGGCGAATAAGTTTTTTTTTTTTTAAAAAAAAAACCTCACCACAATATTTTATGTATTTTTCTAAATTTAAAAGAAGAAGTGCGAATGCTATATACAGTATTTTCATCACCTTTTATTTAGAAATAATTCGTCGCAAAATAGTGCTTTAATAATTTACTTATTATTTTTTGACGTCCACTATAGTATAGTGATATAAATTTACACTGGTGCATATTTCTATAAACGCATTTAAAACTTTTGTTTTGCTTTGAGGTATATTCGTTTCTCTGAATCAAAAACAATGTTGTGTTGTTACAATAACTCGCGATATAACGGTACTTTTTTACGTAAGAAATATATTTTTATGTAAGAACATATTGGTGACCCTTTCAGTGGAATATTTCTATAAAAAAATTTTGTCCAAGAAGTTATTGCACAAAAAAAAAGCAAAAAAATATATTGAAAAGTTTTAACAGTTTTAGTTGTTTGTTTCATTTAAGGTAAGTTTCTGATGACAACATCTCTGTTTACTTGATTGTTTTATTTGGGAAATTTCATTAGCTTAAAGGATGCCCAAATGAACTTTTCTTATAGATCAGGAAAAAGTTCAAATTCAATTTTTTCATGATCAAGACTATTTTAACAGAGAACTTGGATGAAAAATTAACCGTTCGGAAGGAGTCAAGGCTTTCTTAAGAAAGGGCGGAAATATGGAATGCAGAAACCAACAAAGGTAATTAAAAATTAACAAAAAGGCAAATAAATAATATAAGGCAAGAAGCCACCCGCAATACATTAAATGCTGCACAAATAAATAATAAATTTGATCTTCCTGTCACTTCCAAACATGTTGCACATACATTTTGCAAAGAAATGGTAACATAAAATAGAAGAAACCAAAATGTAAGCCAATGTTAAAACAGCATCATAAGGAAAGTCGTTTAAAATACATGAAATGGACAGATGAGTATAATGAAATTCTATTTGGATGGTCCCGATTTATATTTTTGCTATTGGCATGATTTGAGATCGAACGAAATTCGTATGTTGAAATGCTATTTCGGTGGAAGCAGTGTTATGGTTTGGACAGCCTTTTCTACTGTAGGAAAAGCAAAAATATGATTTGTTCCAACTAAAATGAACAGTGCAATTTATAATGAACTGTTGGAAGATGCTCTTCTCTCTTTTGTGGATGAAAAAAATTGATGAAGATTGCATATTCCAACAGAATAACACTGGAATCCATGTCAATCTAAATCATGGTTTAATGAACATAGAATTCCACTATTGGACTGACCGGCTCGAAGTCTGGATTTAAATCCAATGGAGAATCTGTAGGGGTACATGGCTCGTAAAGTTTACGCAAGAAATGCACAGAATGAAACCATAAATCCAATATCGGAGTTAAAACTAAAATTAAGCAAGCCTGGGAAAAAATTGACAGTGATTTTCTTCAAAAATTAGTCGAATTAATGGCAGACTGAATTTTTGAAATTAGCCAAAACAAAGATTCATTAACACGTTATTAATAATGCTAATTTGGTTTATTATTTTAAATGCGTATATAGGAAAATGCCATAAAAATGGCATTAAACTACTAAACTTACAATAAAAAAATTTAATGTACATTTTCAGT
Source organism: Protocalliphora azurea (assembly GCA_932274085.1). Lineage (NCBI taxonomy): Eukaryota > Metazoa > Arthropoda > Insecta > Diptera > Calliphoridae > Protocalliphora > Protocalliphora azurea. The sequence continues at coordinate 15,294,786 of OW026521.1, read as the reverse complement.
TTTTTGTTATTAATTTTTTAAGTGGTCAATAAATAATTTAAAAAATTATTTTTTAGCCCCATTTTTTAGTAAGTTATTGAAAAAATTTATGTGCCTTTATAGGAATATGCACCAGTGTATGTAAATATATTATTGGTGAATAAAGTGTAAAAAGTAAGAAATTGCAAAAGAATTCCTTCAACTCAACTCAAAACAAAAAATTTTTCTCACAAAAAGTCGATTGTTTTGAAAAAAAAAAATAATATTTCATTTTACGTGAGAAAAAAAATAATGAAAAAGTATATTTTATATTTAATAAAAACTAAAATTCCCTTTTATAAGAAACTTAAATAGTAGTAGCAAAGCCAAACGAGTGAAAATCTGTGATTACTATATTTTTTTATAGAAAATCTATAGATGCCAGAGAGGAATGAATATTTGTGATTTTTAAATTAAAATTTAATTTTATAGAAAATCTATAGGTGCTAGAGAGCAACGAAAATCTGTTATTTTTAGGCTCTTGTATATTTCACAAGTATTTTATCGAAAATAAAATTCACAAAATTAGTTTTTTTTATTAAAAACCTGATTTTTTTTCTACTGATTTTTTGTAGTATGATTAACTGATTTATATACAGAATCTGTATTTTTAGTTTTTTTATAAAAAGTCGAACACTATTACAATTTAAAGTTAGAAAATTCATATTTATGCATATTTGTATAATAAAAGAAATGAATTTCTTTGTTTTTATGTATATTCCATAGAGTTTTTTCCCCGATCTTTTTCCACTCCCGGGAAATCGGATTGTATACACTGCCTGAATAAGGAATCACATTTTTTTAAAATTTAATTAAGTATACCTTCTAAACTAAAGTTCAGAAAAAAATAATTTTTTGCGCAACCAAATTTCAAAGTGTTGGATTTAGTTTCCTGAAGAAATAAAAAATATACATATTGTGTTATACTAAAATTATGCATTTATTTAAAGACATGTATTTCTGTGGTACTATTTCGTGTGTCACTTGAATAAGGAATTCTTTTAATATTAATCAGGAAGGCTATAATTTGAATTTCTTTCAATATAAACGGCTAAAAAATTTTTAATTTGATAGTTTTTAAATAGTTTTTATTCAAAATGGGACGTGGTAAGGCTCTTAATAACTCTAAAAAAGAAAAAATTCTGATTTTGAAATTTCAGGGTCAGAATCTGGTCTAAATAGCCAAAAACATTAATAGAGGAAAGACAGTTGTGTACAGTTATTTAAATAACATGGAAAGATATGGAAAAAAACATGAAAGGGCGGAAGAAAATGGCAACAGCTCTAAGAAAAAAGACGAAAAATTTTTAGAATTGCATCAAATTCTGCCATGTAGGTATCAAAAATACGTAAAAAATGTGGGGTCAGTGCCAGTCTAAGAACAGTGCACCGTATTTTAGAGTCATGCCCATACATAGTCCGACGAAAACTGCAAAAAACCACCACTTGATGAAAAACGCAAATCACAACGTCTACAGTTTGCCAAAAAATTCAATGACATGGTCCGCCAAATGGTTTAAAGTTGTATTTTCCGATGAAAAAAAAGTTTAATATTGATGGCATAACTATTACTTCCATGACCTAAATAAGGAGGAATTATTTTTGAGCCGCAGACACAGCCGAGAGGGCGGAATAATAGTATGGGGTGCCATGTCGTATTATGGTACCATAGAATTGGTTTTTGTATCCAACAAAATGACTGCAACGACTTACAAAAACATTTCCAAAATTCAATGGTTTCTTTGGATCCATACCTTGGACGTACCAATACGACAACGCTCCGATTCATACCGCCAGAGCAGTAAAACAATGGATTAATCAACACGGTGTTCAGGTACACCAGACCTGAATCCAATGGAAAATGTCTGGGGTTGGCTTGCAAGAAAAGTTTGTGAAGGAGGAAAATAATTCGAGACGATAGAATCCTTAAAGGATGCAATAACGGAAGCATGCAGTTCAATTTCGCTAAATTACTTAGAGTCATTATACAAGTCAATGCCAAATCGCATTTTTGAGGTTATTTCTAAAAATGGTGGCAATGAATAGAAATCATAAAAAAAACATTCTTCTAATGACAACCATTGCTTAATCATTACTTTTGGACCTATTTTTGAGCATATTCTAATAGAACTGCACATCATTTTAATTCTTTTTTTTTTTTGAAAATTCCTTTTTTGCTGGGTATATATTGCTTCATATATCTTAATGCTGCATCGATATTCGTTCGAAAATTAGACGGTGGTATAAAACCAAAGTTGTAGCCACCTTAATATTTTTCTACTTCTTTGGTGAGAATATGTTGGCCCCTCCATGTAGAGTTATTTTGATGACAAATATTTATAAATGAAATAATTGTGTATTATTAGTAACATATCATTTCAATGTGCCCTCGTGACTAACGGGGTTTGGTCGCTTAAAAAAATGCGGTTTTAGTGTGGCATACTTTAGGGTTTCCTAGTAAAATTTAAAAAAAAATTGCATTATACTAAAAATCGCGTTTTTTAAAAACTTTGCGAAAAATGCAGATTGAATCAAAGTTATTTTTCCATATATTATACGAAAATACGTTTCTGTTAATCATTACATACATCACCTAATTATGCCAATTATAGTCAATTTCGTGCTGTCCATGCGATGTGACTTAGCAAAATCTGTTTTGACAAAAGTGTTCAGTTTTCAACTATTAACGAAATTTGACTTAAATTTATGGTTCAAATGAATTATATTTATTGCCGTTTCTATATTTGTATATGCAAGATTTGTGCAAATTACAATTTCCTATATAAAATATAAAAACAAAAAGTCCGTAAAATTTGTTTATTAAATTTGTTTTAATGCTCCTTCGGTTTTATTGTGTAAAATAACAAAAACTAAGTTCACGCAGTAATCCATGCTAATCCATATGAAATTGTGAGTGCCTCGCAAAAAAATTGATTTTTTAAAAATGTTTATTCTTGTTCTCCAAACTTTGAGATTATATACTGCGTTGAATATTTAGGATAAATTAACGAGATATAGCACAAAATACGCATAATTACAACAAGTATCAATCTCTTTTTTAAAATGTGTATTCCATTAAGGAGCGCGCATACCCCAAAAAGTAGAACAAAATTTAAGTTGTTATGAATTAAAGTCAGTTGCTGCCAGTAAATAAGTTTGCAATCGTAAATTGCCTTATTGCCTATATTTGGCAGTACCAAAGCAGAGTTTGTGAACCACCAGCAACATTTGTAGTGTCTTATCCATTTTGGTTTCGTTGAAACCTAAACATGGTGCCCGCATTGCACTGGATGCAACTCAATTAGTACTTAAATAAAAGAGAGATCGAACCTAGTGTATTAAACGCTCTTATAGATGTGGTTCCAGTATCCGGTTCGAAAGACCATAAACAAGTTTGTACTCAAAAAATGCCTTGTTGTCTCTGTTTGTCAGTACCAAAGCAGAGTTTGTGGACTTTAATTAGACACTAACCGCTACACACTTCGTCAGCATTCGTGGTGTCTTATCCATTTTAGTTTCGTTGAAACCTAAATATGGCGCCCGCATTGCACTGGGTGCTATTTTGAGGAACTGAATTAGCAATGCCATGCGTTTGAAGCAAGTAAAAGAGAGATTGAACCAAGCATCGTAAATACTGGTATAGATGTGGTTCCAGTATCCGGTTCGAAAGACCATAAACAAGTTTGAAATTATAAGTTGCCTTGTTTTCTCTGTTTGGCAGTACTAAAGCACAGTTTGTGGACTATAATTAGACACCAGCAGAATGGAATACGTATTTTCTGTGCCGCATTCGTGGTGTCTTATCCATTTTGGTTTCGTTGAAACCTAAACAGCCAGGTTAAAAAATTTGTGATAATTACCCATATGCCTACATTTATGGTTTATTTAAAATTTTAAATATTTTACTTAAAAAATCATTTGTTATTACTTTAATACCTTTTGGAGTTTGTGATAAAACATAATTTAAGATACTTTATTGAAAAAATAAAAATATTAATAACATTTTACCATTTATTATAAAAATCATAAATCATATTAACATTTGGCGGTTTTTGTTATTTTTTTTAAACAAAACAAAACAAATAAAAAAAAAATTATAATAATGTAAATGTAATATTTATTGAGGCATAAAATTGTATTAATTTTTTTCTCAAACACTTGTAATTTAAACAAGCCCACGGAAATATGAAGCAACAAACAGTAATTGAAAATATAAGCAAAAAATAATTTTATTTGAAAAGTTTTGAAATTATTGGAATTTAGAGTAAAAAAAACAAGGTTTCAAATTTTCATGGTTTTAGAGTATAGACATGATTATACTTTATTTTGGTTTCTCGTTATTAGTTAAATTACAATTTTCATTTGGGTAATATCTCCTAAAATATGAAATTGTTGCACTTATACTAAATCCTTAAAAAAATATTACTGGTTATCGGCCTTCACTGACATAAAAAAATGGTATCAGAAATGCAAAAAAAAACTTTGTTTTATAATATTAAATTAAATGTATTTTTATGGCTTACCTGGCAAATTTGAAATGTTCAGCGGCTAGTTGGCTGGCTGGCTGGCTGGCTGGCAGGCAAAAGTTAAAAGAGCCAGAGAGTAAGTGATGACATAAAAAACAAAAGCTAAAATAATTAAATTTATGAGGAGGATAAATATTTTGTAACCTCTACAAAAAAAAAAAAAAAAAAAAGTAACGAAATAAATATGAATCAATAAATTTAATATTAAGACAAAACAGAAAAAATTTAAAGAATTCGCTTTAAATTTTCTTCAATTATTTTTTATTTAAAATTTTACTATTTTAACTTCCATAAATTTTTATTTTATTGTGACAATTTTAATGTTTTTCCATTTCTTCTTTACACAAATGTTCCAGCTTTTTTTCTCTATCCATCTCTTTGTTTTTCTGTCCGTCCATTCGTCTGTCTTTCTGTCTATTGGATCATGCTTTTTTTTAAATTCTTCATTTTGATTTTTCATATTTTATATGCAAAAGATGACAGAAACATAGAAAAAACAACTATGAACATGACATTCATTGATTTGGAATATATCAGTATGTTGAAATTTTTTTCTATTTTAGTTGTTTTTATTTTTTATTTTCTTTTTTTTTTTTTTGTCTGTATTGTCTAGCTTTCTGTAGGGGACCTTGAAAAATTGTTGAACATGTTCTTGCAACGGAAACGGAAATAACTTTAGACAAAACAAGGTTTTTGACACTGACAAACTACATATCGAATAGTTGAAGTAAATGTTGTTTATCAGAGACAAAAATGACTTAATTAATAACTTGACTTTTGATGACCATAACGATGACTACAATGATAATTAAAATTTTTAAGTCAAATTTACAGGTTGTCAGTTCAATCTGTTTTTACTTGGAATTTAATGTAAAAAACATATGTATACTGAAGAATATAAAAATGGTGAAATTATTTAAAACTTATTAGCAAAATATATTTCTAATTTTAGTACTTCCTGGTTTTGGGAAATTCTTTTGAAAATTAATGGGAATAACAGAAATGAGTAAGAAAACTGAATAATAACTTCACAGAAATTGGAAGCAGGAATTATTTTATTTATATTGATCTTCACTTTCAAGTTATTTCCAGTTGTATTTGTTTATCCAACGTGTAAATCATTTGTAGTATCGTAGACAAGAACCACCCTGAAAAATTATAAAAAATAACATTATTTATACTGACAACTGCAGACTAAAATTATTAACATGAAAATGCATTTTCATTAATAATATATGTATAAATAAATTTATTTTTAACAAAAGAAACCAACTGAAAGAAAACTGTTACTAAACAACCAGAATGAGAATTTTCAATATTTAACAACTTTTTTTAAAACTTGAGTGTTGGAATTTTGTTTTATTAAAAACACTTCAACAAACAATAAATTCTTAAACTGAAAAACCCTTTACTTAAAATGAAATACATACGAAATCTTTAAACTACAGCAAGGAGTTAAAAGAAAATGCATTAGATAAAAAGCTCATATTTTCTTACACTCAGTAACTGAATTAGTTATTTAAAGCGTATAGACTAAATTCTTATACATATATATATATATATATATATATATATATATATATATATATATTCAAACAGATTTTTTTTTTTTAACAAGGTGGATGTGTGTAAGTCTCTCAACCTATGGATGAATATTTGTTTTAAGTTGGTCTAACTGCCTGTTTTGTATATTTTGGTTTAGGTGTATATGTTTGTTTGTATGTATTCATGCAAATTGCAGCTGTCTTGCGTTTTTCGCTACTTAACATTCAATTTAAAAATTTTGTTGTTCATTTATTTTGGTAACAAATACGTATTTTTATTTATTATCTACCCGTATGTATATCAATAATTATAATTTTACATAGACACCATTTCCATTAGATCCTGTCTATAATCTATAGTCTAGTTTAAATTTTATACAATATTCGGTCTAAAGTCGGCAAAAATTATTATCTCATATTTTTCAATTAACACAGTTGTTCCATTTTACATTAAATTTAATTAATATATTCAAGCAAAAACAAAAGAAATAATAAAAATAAAATTCAAGTAATCATTTTTCTCATTTATATTTTCAATTCATTTAATCATGCACTTGATTGATTTAATAAATTTTTTAATTGGAAAAACTTTTCTGTTTTTAATTTTTTACAGTTACTAGTAATTAATATAATTATTTTAGTGAAAGCTGAAAATTTAAACAATTATTAATTGCATGCATTAACACAGTTGTTTCATTGAACATTAAATTTAATTAATATATTCAAGCAAAATTAAAATAAAATATAAGAAATAATAAAAATAAAATTAAAGTAATCATTTTTCTCATTTATATTTTTAATTCGTTTAATCCTGTAGTTGATTGATTTAATAAATTTTTTAATTGGAAAAAATTTTTTGTTCTTCATTTTTTACAGTTACTAGTAATTAATATAATTATTTTGATGAAAGCTGCAAATTTAAACAATAATTAATTGAATGAATTAATTGGATGATTGATGACTTTTTTCTGTGTAGTCTAGTAGCGTGTTAAAATTGCTTGTTTTTTATATTTTTTGAACAAAATAAGAATAATTGGAATAAGGTATTTATTCCAATTATTCGATTACGTATTTATTCGAATTATTAAAAAATTATTCGAATAATTTTTAATTAAAAAATAATAATAAAGTAAAATATTTGTTTTTTTTTTTCTTTTGAGTAATTCCATGAAATTTTCTCTGTAGTAAGTATACCGGCTTCCTTCCAAAAAAAAAATTTAAGAAAAATTAAAAATGGACTTTTTTAATTACAAGTCACTAAAGAAAATTCTTACACAAAATATATATTAATAAAAATATTATATGGCTTTGACAAATCCATTCCAAAAAAATTATTTTGATATCTTTTTTATAACAAAAGTTGTGGCCATTTAAATAAATATGTTAATCACTTCGAAAGCCATAGAGTTGCTACAGTTCTCAAAATAAAAATGAGAAAAATTTATTTTACATGCCTCTGTATCCTCCTCCTTCTATCTAAATCGGTAACCAAGGGTCAATTTTTTTTTTAATTTTAAATGGAATTACACTTTTCTTAAATTATTTGTTAAAAAATCAACTGTAAGTTCACAATTCATTGGAAATTATTTTACATGCCTCTGTATCCTCCTCCTTCTATCTAAATCGGTAACCAAGGGTAAATTTTTTTTTTAAATTTTAAATGGAATTACTCTTTTCTTAAATTATTTGTTAAAAAATCAACTGTAACATATAAAAAGTTCACAATTGATTGAAAATATCTTTAAAAAATTATTCACAATATAAATGTAAATACATATACTGCTCATTCCGGGAAAGATTTAAAAAAATGCTATTTATTGACAGGAAGTCATTAGATTATCTTCATATGTAGGGTATTACAAATAAGCGTTTTTCTTTCAAAATATTAATTTTATTCAAGATTTTCATTTTTCTGCAAGTCAATAAATCGACAGAATCGGTACATAGAATAGATACATTGGCGATTATTACAGCTTCTTAATGATATTTTGTTTTGAAGATGCTTCGAAAATATTTCTACGTTATCACATTTAAATTTATATTATAAAACTTTAAAAAAAAATATTTGAAAAAACAACAAATTAGAAAAATGAAAATAAACTCCCTTGAAATTTCTATCCTTGCGATAATGAACAACTTTTTTTTAACCCGTTTGCTTTCCTACACCTCTTATCTATAAACATAAAAGCTACAGAAATTTATTGCAAAAAAAAAAAAAATACCCGTTGTAAAGGCTAGGATTCTCCTGGAAAATTTGAAAATCAATTTTAAATTTAAATTAATTTTAGCAAAAACAAAAAAAAAAAAAACTTTAAACAATCAACAAATACCATTAATAATTTTCTTTGAACTATAATATCTCAATGAATGACAGCGATTGATATAAACAAACCTTCTCCAGAAGGTCCATTTAAAAACCCGCAGCATATCAAAAGTTCTTAGAAATTAACTTAAAAAAGAATAAAATTTAAATGAGTAGATTTAAGCCGATTTTGATCCTTTGTTTTTATATAATTTGATTTCGAAAAAGCTCAAATTTTCGTTGGCGAAATTATCAAATCAAATAAGCAAATAAAATCACTTCAATTTCGAAAAAAATAAATTATTCGTTTTATTCGAAGAAAACCATTTTTAAATTTTTCGAATGATTATTGTTCGAATAATTCAAACGAACATTATTCGAATGAATACTCCATAGTCTAGTCAGTCTATTGCAGCCTAATCAGTAGTTTATAATTTAAACTAAAGTATGGTCTATTATCTTAACGATAACTGTTGTAGTCTATACGCTGAACTATAGTCTAGACTATTGTTTAACTTTTATTATAAACTATAGAGAGATAGAGAGAGCCTAAACCAGTATTGTCAGGAGGTGAGAAAAAAAGAGGCCAAATTGGACTTTAAAAAAGATCAGAAAAGGTTAAAGGACCCAAAATATAAGGCTAGAAAAAGCTAATATTTTTTTTATTAAAAAAATATTTCTATTTATTTTTTCTTTTCTTTTGTTCTCATTAGTTTTTGATATTTTTTTTAAAGAAACTGTAAAATTAAAAATGAAACATAGACGGCTGTCACCAAAATGATTAATGAAAAATCGTCCACAAATTTCCCATATAAATTTGAGCTATATTTCATATGAAATATTTATTTTTGAATTATATTTAATACTTTTTTGATAAATTATTTCCAAAATTTTCGGCCGATTTTTTCATAAATAATTTCTATGGTTAACGGACTTTATTAAAAATAATAATTCATCAAGTAAGCCAGTAAAATGACTTTAGTTATATTTGATTTCGAAAATGAAGCACGACGAAACTTTTTGTTAAATATAAATAATCTCGATATTTTGTGTGAATTGAAATAAAATGCTTAAATGGATGATTTGTGAAAGGAAAATTAGTAAAAGCATATACGAAATTATTTTCTTCTTTGTTGAAATGCTAAAATTTTAGTCTTTTTAAAGTAATATAAAGAATAAAAAAAGGTTAGGAAAAAGCCAGAAGCCTAAACGAAAATTTTTGGCTAAAAGCTTTTACTCTGCTAGATTTAGACTTCAAAAGTCTAAACTGGCTGCACTGGTTTAAATTAAATCCTAACCTATTTTCCATAGTCTAGACTATAATATAAAGTATAGTCTAAACTGTATTCTAAACTATAGTGTGAACTATATTTAAGTTATAATCTAAATTATATTCTAAAGTATTGTGTAGACTATAGTCTAAACAGTGGTCTAAACCATAGTCTAGACTATAGTATAAAATGTAGCCTAAACTATAGTCTAAACTATAGTGTAAACTATATTGTAAAGTATAGTTTAAGTTATAATCTAAACTATATTCTAAGCTATATTCTAAACTAAATCATAAACTATAGCCAAGACTATAGTCTGTATAAACCATATTCTAGGCTATTTCGAAACTATTGTAAATAAATTATGATTTAAACTATAGACAGTTTAAACTATAGCCTGATCTATAAACTAAACTATGGTCTAAGCCAAAGCGAATTCAAACAGATGACCTCAATTAATCGGATGGTTATTTTTTAGTACTTCAAACTGTCAAACTCTAAACAAGCACAAGTTTTGCTTACCCCCAGAAGTTTCAAATGCCGTATTATTGTTCTTGCAAAACTGCTGCCACTTATTTCATTTCAGCATGGTCTTAACTATAACCTAAACTATAGTACAAACTATAGTCTAAACTAAAGTCTAAAATTAAAATTTTAAATCTGAATTCTAATTGTGGTTTATTTTACAAAAAGTGTTAAATAAATTGTACTTTAATATAAAATATTAATTTTAATATCACAAAACCCATAAGAAACACAAATGACTAATTGAGAAATGCGTTCTTCAAACTACAAATAAACGCCATGTCTTGTTGAGAAATTTTTTATTTACTCCAAAATCTTTGACATTTGAAAAGAAGTTAAATTTGTAATCAAGTTTTCGTATAGAAAAGAATATAAAATACAAAAATTGCTTCTAAAGTACTGTCTGGCTGGAACAAAGAGTATGTCAGAATTTTAAAGGTAACTGATTAAATATGGATTGTCTCTACCAAAGTGCAAATATCGACAATTGATATAATCTCTCATATATACTCTATTCTAAAATGACTTTATAACTTCTAAATCTATAAAAACCCATTTGTGTCCTATAAGTTCCCTTTTGTAAATAGAAATAATATTAACAAATATAGCAGCTTATCGTTCAAAATTTTGTTTAGCTCGGCCCAGTTAATTCGAAAGTCTAATTACAATCTTGTTTTCTTTTGACCCCAATATAAATTGATGAAATAAATATCAAGAGAACATAATTAAAAGTAAGTTTATATTATTGAACTATAGTTTATACTATAGTCTTAACTATAGACTAAACTATAGTCTAAAATATATTCTAGTCTATAATTTAGCGAAAAATTTAAACCACAGTTAAAAGTAAGTATTTTCCAGTGTAGAATATATCCTATTCTAAACTATATTATAATCATTAGTTATTAATTATAGTCGAGAGTCTATTGTTTAGATTAAGCCGTTATCTAGTCCATATTCTAGCCTAAAATTCACTCAGGATTCTTGTCTATAATATAAGATATAGTCAAACCTACAGTTTAAACTGAAGTTTAAACTATAGTCCAGTCTATGGTCTAAACTATAGTGTAATCAATAATCTAGACTATGGTCTACTCACTTTAATCAAGTTTGGAAAAGTCTATAATCTGGATTATACTTTATAATGGAAATAGTGTAACTAGGCGTAAAATATTTACATTTTTGTATACTTATTTTGGCCAAATACTACTGTACTGTATAAGAAAATCCATTTTTTCTACTCTTCTTTTTGAACATCTATAAATTAAATTATGTTTAGAAATTATGCATGCATTTCTGTCGTTATTCGTTTGTACATTTCTAAATAAGTTTCTTTAGTTCAGATGCCATACCCAAATAACTACAATAACTACAAATATAACAGTTTTTACTATCATCTTGTCCCGACTAAAACTTCTTGGTTGCTATTTTAATGCCAAGCTGTTGATGTTAGTGTAGAAAAGTGTGTGTGTAAATTTTAAGACCACCTTCCTTACAAATGCTCTACTAGCAATAGTAAGTTGCTGCCTGCTATTCAGGCTGCATTTTGTTGCATTTACTACTAGTTCTACAAAAAGCAAAAAAACAAACGCAACCAAAAAAAAAAAAAAAAGAAAACTCATTGTCAGTTTGAACATCGTTACTCACTAATTCACATTCGATGTTTAACGTATGCGTTCGGTCAATGAGGTTAAATTTTGTTACAGTTCAAAATTTTGTTATTTTATTTCAGTTGCAATGCTGATGATGATGGTGTATAGAAGGATTAGTTGTTTGTCGTAAGTGAGGGAGGAGTAAGTATACTTACTTGAAAAATCAAACCAAATTTAGTAAAGGGTTTATTTTATACAAAACAAAAGATATTTTTTGTGGTTTTCAATACTTAGTATATGGTTGTGTTGTCGATAATATTGTTGCTTTTATGGATGATTTTGTGTCTTCCTTTGTTACTCCTTATGACGTTGATGTACAGGTACAGCTTTATTCAATAAAAAAAAAATGTTAAAAGAATTTCATTAATACGTAAACAGCAATGGCAACAAGAGCAAGAATAACAATTCTTAGCATCAACCTGGATGGATGACAATAAAGGTGTTTTGTTGTAGAACAATGGCGGTTGTTGATAATTTCAATTAGTTCATTGTGTCTGCCACTCAATTTGTCAGTACAGCAGCCAGGAACTCAAAGTATATTCTACTTTCCGGAGTAGGTTTAGTGGCTTAAATTTTATTTGGCATAATCAAAGTTATTGGTTTTCGTGCCACTCGTTATTCTTAACAAGTTGAACTAAAGATAAGCGTTTTTTACAGCTTTTAATTTTGAACAATTGTAATTAAATTTTAAACTTCTTAAATAGGTTATTATAAAAAATATTCTAAGGATAAAACCATCATTAGACCGCAGACTAGTTTATATACTAGATTACAGACTAGGCTAAAGACTAAAATAATATTTAAACCTGACCTCAAGGATGTAAATAATGGCAATTTTGTTATTTTTGGAAATTTTAGGTAAGTTTTAGATTATTTGAATAAATCTTACATTATTTACCTATTGTTGACATGCTGTAAATAATGTAAACAAAAGAAATATTGTTATTTTGAGACAAATTTTATATAATTTTTAAATTATTGTAAGAAATATTACATTATCTACATATTGGTGACATAGTGTAAATAATGTAAAGAATTAAAATTTTACATAATTTTTTGCACTTTACAAGATTTAGAGCGAAATGAAAGAAATTGCGTATGTTTTGCTTTACTTGACATGTCTAAACTATATGTCAATAATGCAAACAATTGAAATTCAAATGTTTTTACCTATTGCTGACATTATGTAAATAATGTAAGCAATTGAAATTTTGTTATTTTTACAAATTATAAGTAATTATTAATTTATTGTTAGAAATTTAACAATAAATTAATTGACATAGTGTCAATAACGTAAAGAATTGAAAATGTAATTACACGATTTAGAGCAAAATGAAAAAAGATTACGCATGTTTTTTCTTTACTTGACATGGTTAAACTTGATGTCAAGAATGTAAACAATTGAAAGTCAATTATTTTTAATAAGTTTTACGTGGGTTTTGAATTGCTGGAATAAATTTTGCATTAACTGTTATTTACATTATGTAAATAAAGTAAACCATTGAAATTTAGTTATTTTTAAAAATTACACATAATTGTTATCTACCTATTGTTGACATAGTGTAAATAATGTAAGGAATTGAAAGTTTACATAATATTAAGTACATATTTTACAAGATTTAGAGCAGTATGAAAAAAACTTGATGTCAAGAATGTAAACAATTGAAATTAATTTATTTTTAAAAAGTTTTACGTAATTTTTGAATTGTTGGAATAAATGTTACACTATTTATCTATAGCCGACATGATATAAATAATATAAACAATTGAAATTTTGTTATTTTTAGAAATTCTATATAATTTTTAGGTTATTGTATGTAGGTTATTGGGTTATTGTAAGAAATTTTATATTATCTACCTATTTTTGAAATATGGTAAATGATTTTGAGAATTTAAATTTTACATTAACTTAAGAATTTTATGTACAATAGTTTTTGCAAAATTAAAGAACTTGATAGCAAAGATATAAACAATGAAAATAATCGAAATTTTGTTATTTTTAGAAATTTTAAATACTATTTAGGTTACTGGAACAAAATTTATATTATTTATCATTTGTTGACATGATGTAAATAATACAAAAAATTGAAATTTTACGTTATTTTAAGTATCTTACAAGAGTTTAGGCAAATTGAAAGGAATTGTTCATGTTGTGCTATCTTTTACATGGTGTAAAGTTTTTAAGTTTAAACAATTAAAATTTTGTTGTTCTTAAAAGATTTAAATAAATTCTAGGTTACTGGAATAAATTTTATATGATTTATTAATTGCTAACATGATGTAAATAGTGTTAAGAATTTAAATTTTATAATAATTTAAGCATTTACAAGATTTTTTGCAAAATAAAGGAAATTGTTCATGTTTTACTATATTTTACATGCTGTAAACTTGAAGTCAAGATTATAAACAATTAAAAATCTTAGACTTTAAAAGTTTGACATAGTCTTTAGGTTGCTGGAATAAATTTTACATCATTTACCTACTATTATTATAAGTCAAATAATGTTAACAATAGATTTTTTTTTTTATTTTTACAAATTGCACATATTTTTTAGGTTATTTAACTATTGCTGACATAGTGTAAATAATATAAGGAATTGAAATTTTACATAATTTGAAGTATTTTATACAAATTTTGAGGAAATAAAAGAAAATGTTGATTTTTTGATTTACATTACGTAGAATATGGTATATACTATACTATAGACTGGATTATACACTAGACTGTAGACTATAGCGTGGACTCTTGACTAAACTTTAGGCTAGATTAGATTAGAATCGGCTAAAGAATAGACTAGACTCGGCTAAAGACTACACTGTTTCCTTTTTTTATCTTGTTTTCGCTACTTTATACATTTTGCTATATATTAAAGCTACCATTTTTATTTTTAATCATTTCCAGTGATTATTATTGTGTTAAAAGTTTTCCATGACAAAAAGTCTTTAATATTCTTAAATCAATTTCCTTAGAAACCTCAAAAGTCTGCATTCAATTAAATTTTTCCCTCAAATTCTTAATAAATATAAATTGCCATTGTGGTTTTGTCTGCATTAATTTCATTATTAATTACTTAAAATACTCATACATTTAATTGCAAATTCTAAATCATTATAATGCATTCGACTACATAAATGTACAGTATAACACAATCTGATATAGTGATATAGCTATGTGAGCCTGTTGGGGCACCCAATACATAAAACTACATATAAATAATTATTTGTACGTACATGCAACATCTCATCAATTTTAATTTCTATTTCTTCACATTCTCCGCCCTCCTGCTCCATAAAATAAAGACAAATAACTTGGTATAATCTTAAGACTTCAAATGCATACATACAATATGTAATAAAGTATTTATAAGTGTAGTGAAGTGTGCGCTGGTTGAGTAGAGTATGAGTTTAAGTAGTTTTTGTTGCCTGCATTTAATTACTGACCTTACCCACTCCTTAGTCATTATTAAATAAAAAAAAAGAATAAAATAAATATAAATAATATAATACGAGTAATAACAACAACTACGGCCTAAAAATTTAGAGTAACTACGCATGTCTTAACCAAACTTAACATATTGCCATCATGATAAATTTTAAAGTTTAAGATGAAACTTGTTTTCTATGGTCTTAAATCTTAAGAGCTTTTTAAGCATAAGAACTCTTTCTTAAGAGTTTTGGTTATTTTGTAAAAAGGAAGTTTAAGAGTCTTTTTATTTTAACAGTTTTCGTTAAGTTTTTACTGTATTTCCCCTTTTTAATATTTTTTTTTTCTTTTTTTCCTAAAAAATTTTTCTCGTTATTTCTTTAGTATGACGTCATGGATTTTTATTTGAAAAAGAGTGATATTTTAACTCTTTTTTGCTATTAAGGGTATTTTTTTTCTTTAGCTTCACTTGAGTTGTAGAGTTGCTTGAAGTATTTAGATTTCATTGATTGTTGGTCTGGTCAATAAGAGAGTGAGTTAACGGAGTTTAAATTTTTTCATTTTATGTTTTTTGTTATTGTTTTATTTAATTTGAAGTTGTCTTAATAAAAATTTATTGTGGTAAGATTATAAAAGATATTTTAAAACATTTTAAAGGTGTTATATTTGAAAAACGTAAGGAGGGATTACAGAGTTACCCAAGTGTAAAAATGTGGGGGATAAAAAAAGGGAAATAATTCCCAAAATGATTATTAGTTTAATATGTATATATATGTATTAGTTTTTTTAATATTTAAAGAAAATGTTAGAATAACAAGAGAATATTGATTTATCCGCATTTTTTTTTAATTTCAGAGGTAATTATTATGATTTTTTTTAGTTTTAGTTTAGTTTTTTTAATCTGTCTCCAATATTCTATCTTCTTGAATTTTACTATTTAAATTTTATAACAGACTTTTCTTAAAATAAAACAAAAGATTCAAATTATGTTTATAGTGTTATATTTCATAGATTTAGTCCTGAATATTTTGATCTAAATAATGGGTCATATTTCATAGATTTAGTCCTGAATATTTTGATGTAAATAATGTAAATATAGGGTCATATTTTATAGATTTGGTCCTAGATATTTTGATGTAAATAATGTAAACAATTAAAATTTTATTCTTTTTAGAAATTTTGTATTTTGTTATTGGAATAAATTTTACATTATTAAACATATGTTGACGTGATGTAAATAATATAAAGAATTTAAATTTTACATTATTTTATGTATATAACAAGATTTTAGAAATGCTTACAGGCATCAACATAATTTTTGAACATATTATAAAGCATTTAATGTAGGATTGATAAATGTAAAGATCGGAAAATTATATATATTTTTTTATTTTCTAATGTAAAAATTTTTGCTGTTGAAAATTGCCTTGTGTGACCAAATTTAACGGTAGGCTATCATAATTTTTTCAAAACTTTTAGTTATTTAATCTAGTTCGTAGAAATGACAACTAAAATTTTTTACAGACAGACTCAATAGTTGAATTTCCAAAATTACACGTTCACAATTTTCCAAAATTACACTGACACGTTTTCTTAAAGTGCAGACTTTCAGGAAATGTTAGGAAATAATGAACTTCTTTAAAGAAAATTAAAAAAAAAATTAAAATACATAGTTAATATTTTAGCAAAAGTTGTCATTTTTGAGAAACAATTTTTCTAGCAAAAAAAAAAAAAAAATATTCAATTCCAAAAATTACAAATTAAAATTTTGAAGTCAAATATCTTTTAAACCAGAAGAGATAATGTAATACAGTATGTTTTTTGTTTTTGTCTTTGCTTAGAAGAATTCAGAAATGTTCAATTATTTCAAATCGGTGCATATTTGTAAAATTTACAAACTCCATTATTTTTTTCACACCCAAGTTGGTCAACTTTAGCCCACTGTAATACTGACCGTGCTTAAGCTTCACCCCAACAATATTTTCTATCGATGTCATCAAGTTCGGTCCAGCAGTTTGAAAGATTACTATTTCTTTTGCAAAAGTCTCTACTGTGCACTGTAGCCCACCTAATAATTAAAAATTCCTTAATTTCATGCTACACCATATATATTTTCCTAAGAAAAAACTTACAAATTTATTACTTTATTTTAAATTTAACTAATAAAAATGTAAAAAAAATATACTAATATTTTATATGAGGCCAACTAATTAAATTTACTAGCAAAGATATAAAATATGAATGAAGGCGCATTAAACATTATTAAATTGTAGCAACATTGTGTGTAAATAGTTTTTTTGACTGCAAAATTGTGGCAAAAACTGGAAAAGTCCATAAATATTTTTAATTATAAATTAACAATAAATATACAAAAAAAAAAAAAAAAAAAAAAAACCACCTTTTATTCTGATGAAATTAAGTTTAATAAGTTCGTGGACTTATTATAAATGAACTTATAAATAGTTGATTAAAGTCAAAATGTTTAAACGTCTACTAGCTGCATGGTTGAGAGCACTATTCTCATTGGTTAATTTTTTTTAAGTTACTTTTATGATCCATTTAATATTTTATTTAGTTTTTTTTTTTTTTTTTTTTTTTTTTAATGACTTTGTTGCTAAATGTCATAAGTAACACGCAGATATTTTATTCATTAATGTTCTAGAGGATATAAATATGTATGTATGTACTTATGAATAAAAGGAATGAGTATTTATTCGTAATAATTAAAAAAAATTCTTATGAATTTATAATTTAATGTTTAATGTAATTGCAAGTAAGTAGTTAGAAAATATGAAAAATTATTGTTTATTTTTACTTAAGTATTAAAAGCATGCAATGAAATATTTTTTAAAGTGATAAAACATGAGAAGAATTAATGATTTTGGGATTTTTAAAATGTATAAAAAATTTAGCTTACCTTCGATATTAGTTTCAAAGTGTTGATTTTTTTACTCTTATACTAATGAATTTATTCGCGAAAAACAAAATAAAGTCAGGGTAAAATTCAAGGGTAAATATATTTTTAACCGTAATAAGAGCATGACTACAAAATAATTTTTCGCTTCACCTCTACAACTTTCCTTTTTTATTATTAATTCAATGCAGTCAGTAGTTTAGGAGATACAGATATATTATTAATTTTTTACAATCGAGCCCGCTGTATGGTAGAAGATAATCGAGAGTCTAAATCTGCTGATCGATCTGTGCAATGAAGGAATACCACAGTTTTCCAAAAACGAATTTGTTGTTTATAGTTGACTCTACTTAGCTTAAAGACTTTCAGGAGTAATTTATAACACCATACAGCAGCATTATTCATACATGAACGTAGTAGTAGATAGTAGAGATATTTTATGATAGGATATTAATGTTAGAATATCCTTTTAAAGGGACTTTAAAATTTTAAAATTAATTTCTAATTAAATTCTATCAAATGATAGAATTTGACTCAAAAATTCAAATAAAGTTTTTTGCTTTAACCTTGCGATCCTTTGCAATGTCAAAAATATCCTTCAAGTAATTTATCCTTAAATATCCTTTAGGTTTTCTAATAAAATATTCTAAAATTAAATTGATTTAAAAACATCATAACAGAATTTCTAAATCTGGCATTTTGTCCTTTTAGCTTCAACAGTTAAAATTTTAAAAATGTCCTGTCAGTGTTTATGTAAATTTTGTTTTCGTATGTGCAGCAATTTTAAATATTATTTAATAATAGTTGGCATGGACATTTCTTTTTAGAGTTAAAAACGAAGTTTTTGGAAAATAGTTTTAATCAATCCATTATTTCATCTTGCCCGCCCCTAAAAATGTTTTCCAGAAATATGCTTTAGTGTTCGTAATTATCTTGAATATACTGTTTATATATAAATCGAGGTATATAGGATTTCCATATCAAATTTCAATAGGTTGATTGCATAATAGGCCAGAGTTTCCATAGGAGGCATCTTCTCAAAATTTATCTTAACGTGCGTAAATACCATATAAATGTTAGTATCGAAATAAAATTTGGCATGACTGTTTTGTATTTGAGTATAAATCAATGTCTCAAATTTCGCATAGATCAACCTTTAAGTGACCATATTTCCTATACAACACCAATTATAGTTTAACATGTTTAAACTGAATATAAATAACTAAATTAGTAATTATATAATTATAAATCGCTCTACTAAATTTTAAGAGGATCGGTTCATAATTGAACGTAGTTCTCATAAAAGATTCACTCCAGGAAAACTTCATATAAATGTCAGATTTGGATTTAAATATGGCCTTAAAAAGTTTTATGTAAGTATATAAACCGGGGTATGGAATTTAACAAGTATCGGTCCAAATATGTTCATAATTTTCCGAAAATCAGTTCAACGAGCGTAGATAATGGTGTAGGATATTACTAGTGTATTCAAAAAACTGACATTTTCAGCAAACCGGTTTTCGAGTTTTTCGAAAAATAGCTTTAAAAAAAACTAGATTCGAATACGGTTTTATTAAAAAAACCGGTTAACAGGTTTTATTAAAAATATAAATATGTTAACAATGGTTATTATTTTTACTAAAGAAAGTACACTTATAATCAGTATTGCCAGAGGACGAAAAAAGGCAAACTTGAACTTTCGAAAAGGTAAAAAAGGCTAAATGCAAAAAATAAGGCAATAAAAAATTATTTTTTTAAATTTAGACTTTTTTTGTTCTCATTATTTTTTGATATTTTTTTAAAGAAATTTTAATAAATTTATATATACATAATATAATACTCAGCAAAACGACTCAATGAAAATTCGTCCAAAAATACAAATTTGGTTTATACTTCATATGAAAAATTGCCCAATGTTTTGAAGTGATTTTACATAATTTTTTTAATTGTAATTCCTTTTTAATTAAGCATTTAATTATTAATAACATTATTTCTTAAATATTTTCATAAAAGTGGATGATGAAGTATATTTAAAAAAAATTATAATAATCGACTTAGCAACTCCAAAAAATGAGTTAAGGCACTTTTAATTTAGAGAATGAAGGTTTGCAGTCGAAATTTTTTATTAAATATAATTAAACTCGATTTTTTAAGGTGAATAAATACACAGAAATACCTAAACGAGTGATTCTGTAAAAATAAAATTAGTAATGACAAATAATAAGTTATTTACCTCGTTGTGGAAATGCTAACATTTTAGCCTTTCTAAGGAAATTTTAAGAAAAAAAAGGCTAGAAAAAAGCTTGAAGCTAAAACTAAACTTCTAAATTCTAAAAGCAAAATAAAAAGAATAGATTTAGCCTTACAAAGGCTTTTAATACTGCTTATAATACATGTTATTTGTAATGTCAAGTAATATAAAAATAAAAAGACATATCGCTTTTTTATAGGAAAAGGTAATGCTCAAATTTTGTATTTTTTTGAACTGAATTCTGATAATGCTTATTCCGATCCAACTCTACCTATGTACCTATGTATTGAAATTCACCTTACTCTTCTGACAAACGATAAAAATAAAATTGCTTTGCTACCTAGATTTTGTTAACAAAAGTTAACTTAAATCTATTAAAAAATAAACAAATTCAGTTCTCAGTACGTCTGGTGTTACTCAAATTTCACATTAGAAATTAGAAAAAAAGAGAAAACTAGACAAAGCTTTATTATTCGTTCATAATGAAAAAGTAAAATACCTTCAAATAATTAAGGGCCTGATTCAGTATAACAAGAGAATTGTTTAAAAATAAAATTTTTATGAAAACTACTCAAAAAATTTTAAATTTTCATACAAATTTTATTTTGAAATAATTTAATACTTTTAATGCATCAGCCCATAAATAAGATTTAGTTAGCAAATATAAAAAAATGGTAAGAATAGGTTAATTTAATAAAAAAATAAAAGAAGTAACATTTCATAAAAAAACCGATTAACCGACCGAAAAAAACCGGCCGGTCGAGTCTGGTCGGTTTTTTAAAAAGTAAAAAGTGGTTAACCGGTTTCTGGTTTCGATTTTTGAATACACTAGTTAATATATAGTCGAGCTTGTCTCACTACACTTCTTTTACATATTAATTACTAATAATATATATATATATATATATATATATATATATATATATATATATATATATATATATATATAATATATAAAAATCATAGTCGACCATTCTTTCGCAGATTAAAAATACAAGTAATGAATTTAAAATTAAATAAATAGAAATACTTAATTTAAAGTCCTTTAAGCTTTCAAATACATTCTAAAGTCTTCCAAATTGTGTCATATTAAAGTAAGAATTATTTGAAATTTAAATACAATGGCTTCAAAAATGGCCATATTAGTTTTTCATGCTTGAAATCTTAATAAACTGAAAATTAAATTTGTACTTTTGTTCCTAGGAATACTTTTGAAATTGTTGTATGTATTAAAGTTATAAAGTTAAAATCATAAAACTTTGGTACTTGAAGCTGGACATAAGTGCCTTTATGATATATTATTTTGGAAATTATTTGTTTGATACTTTCAAGGATATTAAAGGATTAAATATTTGAAGGACAATTTTTGCAACAATTTTAACAAAAGTTATCTCAAAATTCTCCTCTTTCATTTGATTCCCATATCGCCACATAATAGCAATAAGAAAGTATAAAAATAAAAAAAAAAACTTACCTTGCGAATTCTTCAAAACTTTAAAGTCTTTTAAAAATGAAAAACAAACACGAAATGAAAGATTGAAAACGTACTTATCTATTAAACATATATTTTCACATGTGTATGGTGTAATACATTAGCCTTTAAATATGTCTTTAAATCTTAAGTCAGTATATATAGCAGTAAATGAGTTTATCAATGCCTTTGAATTTTTTGCAATATTTATATGGGATCTCCTCCAATTTTTCTAATTTTTTTCCTTTTGTTTTAATAACTTGGAATGTTTATATTATTACAGAAAATATTGATTAACTAGAAATTATTGAAAAACAGATTTTAGTTGAAAAGAAAAAATTCCAGTGAATAAAATACTATTTATGAATTAAGGGAAATTTAGAAAAATATATTAAACGTTTTTGTTTTCTTTTCAGATCCAGATACCTCTTAAGCATATGTGCCCTAAGTTTTACAATATAATCGTTGTAATTGTAATTTCAATTCTATGGAAATTTATCGTTTCAGAATGTTTTATTATCGATATTTCATTTTATAATCAACCACATTTTTTTTTTTTTTTTGCAAACATCGCTAAATGTTTGGTATTGATATCGTGTTTGAATGTCCATTCCACATTCAGTGTTTGAAAACATAACTAGCTGAGAAGCTTTCTGTAGATTGAGACCGCCATTTTATTAGTGATTCAATGAATTAGACCAATTCTATGTCCTGGCAAACTAGATATTTTATTATAATTTTTAGTCTGACTTTTCTAACTAATCATCGGATGATGGATTTGTTTTCAGCAGACCACAAAACATTTTTTCTTTGATGTGGAGACCAATTCAAATGGACTCTAACAAAATTATTATGAAACTATCGATTTTTCATGCAACTACAACTTCGGACTTAAAATGCTCCAACTCTTCTTTTGTTATAGCCAAAGACCTATATCTCAGGGAATTTCAGCCTTTACTGGGAACTGCCTTCTGATATTTGGTAAAAAAATTCTTGATTTTTCGAACTTATCTTGTAGTTGTTACATGGCACAGTGAGTTAGAATTCCCCAAAATGTGGATTAATTCGGGGAAGAGTAATGTTGCTTTGTGTTTCATTTTGTTGTAATAAATTGTTTATTAATACATCAATAAAATAATTTTTGTAATTATATAATTTTTTTTAACCTACTCCATCCGCCATCTGCCCAGTTGTCCATAAACCAATTTCTAATATTTTGGTTTAACTGCAAGTCGATTTTTTGGAACTTGACACATAAGCAGTGATGTTAGATGGAGGGAATTTTTGTAGGAAATTTTAAGCAAAGGAAAAAAGAGGGGGAGTTTTAATTTTTGTCGTAGTAAAAGGATTTTTTTAATATTTAAAATATCCATCAAATACAGCAGCAAACAAGAAAGAAAGATATAGATGGTCAAGACCGACTATATGATACCCTATACCATTGTGTACGAGCATAAAAATTCAGGAAGGGGACTTATATTACATCTGTGGCCAATTTTACTAAATGTAAAATAAAATATACAAATACAGAATAATGCGTTGATTCTTACATCTAGATGATCTTATGCACTTTAGGGTGACTCTCGAAAGAAGGTTTATATGGTAAATTATGGACCGATTCTCATAAAATTTGGAAAGGTTGTTTCTACTGACATAGAACTTATTAGTGTGGAATATTAACTTAATACTAACATTCATATGGGATTTATGCACGTTAAAGTGATTTTCGGAATAGGGGTTTATATGGGCATTATGATCAATTATGGACCGATTTTCATAAAATTTGGCACAAAGATTAATACTTTTACAGAACTTCTTTTCATCGAATTTCATTAAAATATTGCTATATTTAAAGCATTTTTGATCGTTAAACCCTTATTCCAGAAGGACATTTGGATGGGAGCTGGGTGAAATAATGGATCGATCATAAACAATTTCAATAAGCTTCGTCTTTGTGTGATAAAGGTCCCACATGCCAAATTTCATTGAAATATCTTTGTACACAAGGTTTACATGGACAGCCTGCCGTCCAGCCAGTCAGACGGACGGACGGACATCGTTAGATCGATTTAAAAAAGTGATTCTGAGTCGATTGGTATACTTTAATGTGGGTGCTGGATAACATTTTCTATGCTTTATAAACATCACCACAAACGCTTAATACACCAACCACCTATGGTGGTGTAGGTTTTGTGCATGTATTATCAGACCTCCCTCATATTGATATCAGATGGATCAATTCTTTCATACATGCGTCACATGCGTAACACATGATCCCTTAGGGTTTCACAACGGGACCAAATTGGACCGAAGTAAGTTGTGTCTTATTGACTAGGCAGTGTGCTGAACTTGAACATTTTTCATGGCTAGACGAATTGAGATAATCAAAAAGTTTTTTCATCATATCATATCGAAATATATTAGAATTACAAAACATTAAAAATATTTTTTTCCTTATATATCTCAGGACTTATTCCCAAAAAATGAAGTAAAGTCAAGACAAAAAATCAAAAATTCAAAATTCAAGCGTAAATATCTTTTTTACTGTAGGAGATAACTTACTTTGCCAAGCACTTTGCATAAACATAAAAATATTTGAAATCAGACTTGATTTGTAGAAGCTACGATTTTTTGAAACTTTTATATACTCGAGGTGGTCAAATTTGACACCCTATAGCTTATTTCGTATTATCACAGAGTGACTTCAAGGTAATTTTTTTGAAAGCTTAGGGCCTTCTCTACAACTTTTTTTATATATTTAAATTCGATCCAACCAGTAGTTTAGGATATACAGATTTATTACCAAAATTTTTGTGATTGGCCCCAATGTGCTTTGTAATAATCATGTAAAATGTTTTTTAGATTTAAAATCAGATTTGTATTAATTTTGAGCAAAACTTTTAATTAAAACTATTAAAATGTAACAACGACTAATATGGATTTCTTTATAAATTGCCAAAATTGTTAAATGAGAATGTGATCGAATTCCTATAATTAGAATGAGTGAAAAAATAATTGCAAACGTTTTGAAGACTTTAGTTTGATCATTTTAGTTGTTGAATAAAACACAATTAATAAAATATACGATATCCCACATAATTTGGTGTAACATATATGTGGAAATTTCAAATATTTTGATAAGTATAAAATGTAAAATTGTCCACCAATCGTTGAACCTAATATGCTATAAATTGGTGTACAATGCTGTAGTAATTTTTCGTTAGAATATGATAACTTATCAAAAATAAAAATTTCAATTAATTCTATTTTAATCTAGAGCATATCTAATGACCATTAAATCACCAAAATATATCTGATTTGGCAATTTGGAACGGAAACTATTTATTATTAATATATGCAGTAACAGTTAAAATAATAATACTTTAGCATCAGTTTCTTTCGCAATGAGCCTATTTTTTTTTTTATCATATTGTCAATCATTCCATCATATTTACAATTATAATGCAACAAATTCAATAAGAAAAATTTACATAATTTGAATTATTTAAAAAGCCAATCAAGAAAATTACAAATAAGATTTTGTATTTAAGCATTTCAAGACCCAAAAAAAGATAAATAACGTAAACATTACAAATTGTTAAATAAATGTAAATTTTAATTCAAACGTTTCTTTTTTTTGTTAAGGAAACAAACTTAAGTAAATATTTAAGATTAATGTTAAACAAATTAAAATATTCAGTCACTTACAAAAAAAAGTAACGGCTTAAGTAAATGATTTTTAAACTGAAATGGTAATATTTTTTTTCTCTATTAAAGATAAATTGCTTAATTTCGAAATGCTTTAAAAAGGCGTTTACAATAAAATTTTTTGACATACCTTTTTCTTTTTTTTAGCAAAATGTATAGATTTATTAATTATATTTTATAAATATTTTGTTAAGATGACTTCAGGGCATTTATTTAACATATTTAATATTTTGCGTGTATAAAAAAAAAAGAAAAATACAATAATTGAATTTACCAAGAAGTGTTTTTAATTTTGAAATTAAACTTCATATAAAATTAATTTATTTCCGTTACATTAACTTACCCTTAATGTAATATTTAAAAAGCAATAAAAAAGTGAATACAAATGTGAAAATTTTATATAATTTCAGTCCAAAATGGAATGTGTTTTTTCCTGTTTATCCTATTTACGCATATTCACGCAACATGTTGCTTGGAGAGTATACAGCTGTATAAGTGAGTGTGTTGAATGTTTGTGGCATCATTTACTTAACATTCAGATAAATAAATACTTTTCACTTCATTAAAAACTCATTTTTGTCAGGAAATTAAAAATTATTTTATATTTATTATTTGGGTTGCGTAGCTTTTTTTGTGTGTGTGTAATATGAAATTATAATTACATATCAATACATACAAATAGTAAATATTATATTATATATATGAGAAATTAATAATATTGAGTTTATAATTTATTTATTTTAATTTATAGGACTTTTTCATAATTAATAAGTATTGAAATTTATTTAAAAAGGAGTTTAAGAGAAAATAAATCAGATCCTATAGCAATTAAAAATAAATATTAACAATATTTATTACATTATTTTATTATATTATAGTTTTCAACAAAGATATTATAAACTACCTTGCAAACTTTAAAAGGCTATAAATTAGAAATTTTTCCGCACAGCTCCAAAATATTTGGAGGTTTTGCTACATTAACTTTTATATGCTCGGATATCTACATTTGTGGCATTTAGGTTTTTGAATTTGAATTATAAATATTCCACTGTATTAGATCCCAAGATTTTCAGCAGCTTACTAAAAATGATATTAAGCAGCTCTAAATTCACTTTTTCTCAAATAAAAAAATAATTTTTAGTGCCTTTTTCAGATTGTATTGAAGTCATTTTATATAATATTTAATAAAACTGATTTAATTAATTAAGAGTTAAAAAAAGTTATATATATATATATATAAATATATATATATCTAACTCCACATTGTGTTTTTCTTGACGAACATTTTTTTTATTGGCTTGATTCATTTCGATTGAACTTTTGGAGACAGGAGGTAACATTCACATGGAATTAAAAGGTGCATTTGTTTTTAAAAACGTTTTCTTAATAGTCAACACTATGTGATTTTGACCATCGGATGTGTCTGCGATATCATGATTAATAACCTCATGATGATATTCATTAACATTATCACAATTAGTATCTTCTAACTTATCTAAATCATTATATCTAACGCTGTCGTTGTGATCTTCAGCATGTTCTGATATATAATTGCGATCGTCACCACAATCTGAATCAGAATCAATCTGAATCAGAATGTTAATATTTCATCTAATTTTGTGGTCATAGGAGAATTTGTTTCTAGGTTACCATAAATTTCCAATTTTAAGCGCTTAATAGTTGATCGTTTTACTAATGTTACATTTTTCTTGATACGTTTGAAGTTTCATATTTTTACATTTTGTATTTGAAAAGTCATCGACGTTTTGCATCCTCTCCTACTCTTTGGCTTTATATCCATCGTTTTCGTTGGGTACTGTAATATTAACAAGGGCAATTGTAATAAATATATTATTTAAATTTAATTTTCTATCAGCATTTTCCCTTCCTTCGTCTAACTTTAATTAAATTAATTCCTTTTAACTCCTACTAGGAACATACGGCCGTAACAAGATTATTCCAATATAATGAGGCACGATGTTTTTTTTTTTCAATCCAACGTAGATGAATGAAGAAGGGATGTTTCTATTTGGGCTTGTCGTTTCCAGGTATGTGATTCGTCGACTGCCTTGCGGATTCCAGTCTATGGCTTGTTTTGCAATATCTGACTTAACACTTTACACATTTACGTTTTCGAATTTCCAGATGGATCGGTTGTTGCCTAGTTTCTGACCATAGCTCGTTGTTCAAAATTGTTCTGGGCCAATATATGTGTAGGATCTTCCTTAAGCATTTGTTTATAAAAACTTGGTGCTGCTTTCCACGTTTCGCATCCATACAACAGTGTGGATTTTACGTTTGCCCGAATGCTTGCCTTGCTTTGTTTATGCGGCTTGAGATGTCAGCCTTAGAACCACCACTTTTGTCCAGTATGCATCCCAGATAACAGAGTGATTCTACCTAATCAAATTATTGATTTTGCTCGGACAGTTTTTACTCACTGTTAGAGTTTATTCTCATTATTTCAGTTTTGGATTACTAACAACTTAGTCTGCATGTCTAAAAATGTGTGTGTGTGTGTAGGAAGATATCATCGGTGTTGTTGGGGTCCTCCAATCTGCCTTGAAGACCCCAAGTGATTCCCCTTCTTTGGCAAGTTGCATTATTCATCATAACGTCAAGTATACAATTAAATAAAAGATGAGGTAAAACACAGCCTTCTCTTACACCAGAGTTAATGCAAATTTTGTTATTAACTAGTTGCAATTCAAGCAGAATTCGGCAGATTGCGTTAACAAGTTTATGCCCAAACATAACTTTTCTGCTTTTAAAGTTTTAGGTCACCTTGACAAACAACCCATATGACCATATGGCTGCAATTTACATTATACAACATTGTTATATATGTTTCCGGTATTGCGGTACAGGTTTTATAATCCTACATCCTTTTTAATAAAAATGTTAAAAGTATTATTTAACTACCAATTTTAATGCCTTGTCAGATTGCCAACGTTACCACATTAAATTTGTTAATACTTGTCCTTGATTGCTTGGTATGTTACCATTTATTAAATGCAATACATAAATATGTACAACGCACGGTGGCGCATTTTAACTTTTTTCGTTGCAAGATTATAACTTTTGAACCAATGTAAATATTTTCAAAATTAAAAAAAAGCACCTTAGGTTTTACAATCAGTATCAATAATCGGTTTAAGACTCACAGGGGGCTCCAAAATTTTATGCAAATTTCAGCACTTTATTGAGTATACATTTTAAAAGTTTTATTTACATTTTATTTAAATTATATCAAATGCACATTTTCGAAATAACTTTTACACTAGCATGTAAATGTAAAGGAATATAGTCATTACTTTTACTTTCTTAAGTAATTTTATGTGCAGTCTAGTCCATGTAAAATAAATTTTTTATATATTTTTTATTTTGAAGATATTTCAATGAAATTTGATATGAGTAATTATTTTGGCATACGCATTAAGACTGCTTAAACTTGTTATGATCGATCCATTATTTCACCTGGCCTCCACATAAATTTCCTCCCGAAATAGGGTTTTAATCTTAAAATGTCTTAAATAAAATTAAGTTTTAATGAAGTTTGGCACATATAAATTTTATATAAGGGCTAATACGTCTACCAAATTTTAAGTGAAATAATCCTATTCAAATCAGATTATCCGGTTAAAATTTATTGATTAATTTCCAAAATATTTATCAGTTGCCCCGTTATATTTGGTTTCATAAATACACTTTTGATGCATATAAAACCCACTTCCCGAATTCACTTTAATAGGATCATATTTCATATAAAAGTTAATATCAAAAAACATTTTACAAAAGTTATTTTTTTTATAAATAGAAAACATGCTACCAAATTTTGTGATCATCGGTTCATTATTGACCATGGCTCCAATATTGAGCCTATTTCTGAAAATGACTCATATAACACTCATAAACATTATAAAATTATTAGTATTAAGATAATTTTTTACACAAATAAGTTTTATATAACTAAAAAATGCATTGAATTTTATAATTATCGGTCCATAGTTAACCATAGGTCTCCTGTACCAGCATAAAGAAATATACGGGTACTCGTTAGTAATTTTTTGCAGTATAACTCTTTTAGAATGTACATGAGCAGTATAGGGCAATAAATTTTTATTAATATGGATATAGTATGTACTAAGTAAAATCTGATATGTCAACCGATTTTCAAGCTAGTAAGAAAAAAATTTACAAACATAATAATATTATGTATAATATTGAATTTGGAGCGAAAAACTCTAAGCACTCTATGGCTCTATCCCAACAAAATAGGGCTCAATTGAAAGCCTAGACTTGACTTTTAAATTTTATATAAATTTTGGAAATTCCTTCATTAGTTTAAATGTTATTATATTCTTTACCAAAAATGTCATGTAGTGCCCTTTAATACACATTGCAGGCTTTACTGCGAGGTTATCACAGTTTTTAGCTTTGCACCCAGAATGGCTGCTAGGGGCAGGCAAATTCTATTAAATTAAATAGAGCATTATCTGGCTGAAGTCTTACATGTAAGATTTGCCTTAACAAACTGTAACCTTTTCAGTTCTGTTTCATTGAATTTGGCCAAATGACCCAAATACAAGACTTTTTTAAAAGGGCGACCGCTTAAAAAATAAAAGTCCTATTTGTCTACCACAAAGTATTAGAGTTCACTTTAGAGCTAAAAGTTTTGACTTTTAAACATTTTTTTAAATTTTGAATATAGTTTTACTTATTAATTATCATTTTAACGAAAATATCATAAAGTACCTTTTAACAAATTTCCCCAATTTTATTGCGTGTTGGTTTTTAATATAGGATGGCAGTTAGAAGCAGACAAAATTTTAAAGGTAAAATTTTTGCGAATACCTTTTCTTATTTTCCTATAGTATGATTCTTTTAGTTCAACGTTAATTTTTGGACATGTATATTAAATTACTAAGAGTCCATATTCACAATTTTAATGAAATAACTAAATTTCATTAAAATTGAATGAATAACAAGAAATTGACAAGCGTATAAAATATATTTTATGTTTTGACTCAAATAACTACAAAATACATGATTGTTTACAAATTTAGTCACCCGACCAACTACGTATGCTTGCGTTCCCGAGCACATGAAGGTTAATTAAATTAAATGCTCTCAAACTGGGAACAGTAGGAATCAAATATATATGTATATATTTCACTAAGAAAAAGATTTTGTCATTACAAATATTTATTACAAATTAATTTCGGAAAGAATCTTAATAAAAGGAAAATTATTGCAAAATTCCTATCATATGAAAAATTCTCTGCAGTAGCAGAAATTATAAGATGCACTTAATGTCTTAAATGTTATAAGGTACAATATGTAGAAGATTTTATATTTTAATATAATATATATGTTTCTGCAATAAGCAATAAATACATAAATACTTATATACATATATATTATTTCTAATGTACATACTATGTAGAAGTTTCTCTCTATATAAACATTTATGTCTTAGGTATATAATTTATAATTAAAAATTTTATTAAGGAGAATATTCTCCTTTTTAATGTAAACAAGTATTTATTCGATAATATGCAGGTACATGCATAAATAACCATTTATACATATATAGAAATGCATATAATATACCTAGTTGGAAGTAAAGTTTTACAGATATAGGAAAAGGTGTCATAAAAATATGTTGAATAATAAGACAGTATACAAATGTGTTATCCAAAAATATGTAAAAAATTGAAATTGTATATCCTTACGCTTATTATTGGGAGATTTATTTATTTATTTTGATTTTTTATGTTCTTTGTTGATGTGTATGTGAAGATGTTGATATAAAACTTATTGAGAAATTTTACATAGGACAAAATTTCTAATTTTATTATAAGTGACTTAGAAACTGCAATAGTCTTAAGTAATCTAATAAATATAAAGAATTATGATTAAATCAAACATGATCATAATTGTTACATAACAAGTAAATATTTCCTACCAGTTATTTTGGTATCTATAGCAGTATGTATGTATTATTAAACGAATATATACCAAGATATTTATGAAAACATATACCGGTATGTGTTTAATATACAAATGTATGTGTTAGTAAATTTATATACAATGTTAAGTATAAGATGTTTGTATTGTTGCATTTACATATATATAAGTACATATGTATATGTATAGGAGAATATTAAGAAATTGCAATTTGCTGAAGATATTAGTTTTAATATTAAACAATATTATGCCTAAAATGTGCATATGTGGGAATATATATAATAAATGACTTATATGTCTATACAATAACAGATATATTTTATATACATAGATACATACATATGCGTTATTATCAAAAAAAATTTAACCTGGCTGAATCTGGTTTTTAAACCAGATTTTTCGGTTTAAGTACTGTCGGTTTTTTCAAAATATTCATTCGTTTTCTTAATGTCGAAAAAATAACATTTTATTTCAGAAAAAAAATGTACTAATACTAAAATTGAAAGGGAAATTGAGCAAGAATTTTTCAACTGATTAATATTCATAAAATAAGTTTTTGTTATGTTTTATAAGTATAGTTTAAGATTAAATTAAAATTAATTCTATAAATTTAAACAAATATTAAAGAATTAATTATTTTGAATAAAATAGATTCTCATTTAATAGTGAAATCATAACGAAAATTTTTAAGGTGTAGTTACAAATATTACACCACTAATATATTAACATATTGTAACTACTAAAGTACAATAAGAGCGTTTATAATTCCCATTTAGTTTATATACGTTTAAACATAAATAATCGAGACTGGGACAATAAATTTGAGCAAGAACCAAAAAAGTATTAACAGACACGATCGAAGTTCTTTCTTCCGAACTGTAGTCGAACCCCTTAGTTTGCCGACCGAAAGCCGAAGAATTTATCCCGTCGGATTGTATTACAGAGTAGCTCATAGAGTAGAGTAACTCATACGATTCTAGCTAGCCGACCGAGAGCCGAAGAATGTATTTTATCGGATCGTAGTAGTATCAATACAGATAGCCAATTGAGAGTTGAAGAACCCAACTCATCGAATTATATTTTGTTGTCAGAAACCTTTAGGTAAACGACTGAAATCGGAAGAATTTATCTCAGCGGATTGCATCCCAATAGTTAGTTTAGCAAAAGCATTTGTAAATCCAATTATTCATATAATCATAGACATTCGGTCGATAGCAAAAGAATATGTCTTGTCGGATTTATCTTTGTTAATTAACACATTCCAAACGAAAATTAACTTTGCCAACACTGCTCTTTTCTCTCGTAGCTAGGTACCGGTTCGTCGTTTTTCGTATCACGAAGGAACAAGGAAGCCCTGTGGTAACAGTCAAAGGAAGCAAGCCTTTGAAGAAACTGGACCTACTGAGTATATCCTAGCTGGAAAGAAAATCTGCATTACATGCTATTGGTATAGACATATTGCTGAAATTTATAAAATTAATTTTTTTGTTTGTACTAATGTTTGTAGCGCATATAAAAAAATCACCGAATCATTTTTTGAATCTATCTAATGATATGCGTCCGTCCGTCTGGCTGGCTATCCATGTAAACCTTGTGCACAAAGTGCAGGTTGCAATTTTGAAGATAATTCAATGAAATTTGGCATAAAGGACTTTCATGATACAAAGACGAAGCCTTGTAAGGAAGTTTTGTATAAGAATCAATCTTTGCGCCAAATTCCATAAGGATCGGCCCATAATTGACCATAGCTCCCATATAAAACCCTCTTCCGAAAATCACTTTAACGTGCATAAATCACATTCACATATTAGTATCAAGTTTATATTTCGACACAAATAAGTTTTATATAAGTAGAAATCATAGTGATAAGTTTTATGAGGATCGCTCCACAATTTGCCATGGCTCCCATATAAGCCCACTTTCGGGAATCACCATAAAATGCATAAATTCATAGAAATGTTAGTATTAACGTAATATTCTGAATTCGTATATTTTATTTTGTACTTAGTAAAAGTATCGGTCCACAATTGTCAACATGTCCAATATAAGACCCCTAACTAATGGTAAGGGGTCGAAAATTTTTGTTAAATATAAATAATTTAGATTTTTCACGAATATATACGCAAATATGCTTAAATGTATAATTCTGTCAAAATAAAATTGGAAAAAAAGAAATTATCTTATTCGTTGTTGAGGTACTAATATTTTAAAATTTTTCGGGCCATTTTAAGAACTAAAAGAGGCTAGAAAAAAGGCTAGAAGTTAAAACGAAAATTCTGAGGCTATAAGAAAAAAAAGGCTAGATTTAGCCTTAGAAAGGCTAAACTGGCAACACTGGCAATGATACTGCTACACTTTTGAGTTTGGACCTTAGTAGAACCTTTGAATTTGTATGTCATCATATTCTATTAAACAAATTATTTTATCAATTTGATTTTTCTAAAGCAACTTGTTTACTTGAGTCATTTTTATCTGACAGAAGTCAATTTGTGCAATATGGAGGAAACGTTTCTGGCTGTAAGAATGTTGTTAGAAGTGTTTCATAGGGCTCTATAATAGAGCCATTAACTTTTTGCTTCTACGTAAACGACATTTTTGATTACGTTCGTAAAACGTTTAGTTGTCTTTCTGCAGATGATTACAGTTACTGTTTTCCGTTAAGAGGAATGAATGATATTAGAGGTTCTTTTGCTGAAATTTAGAGATCTTTAAATATGCTTATAAACCGGTGTATTAACAATTTTATTGTACATAATATGGTGAAATCAGAGGCGTTAATATACCTAAATTTAGAATATGTAATCAGGAAATTGATTAACTTTGTTATATAAGGATACTAGGCTTTTTATATCTTATCTCGTTTATCATTTAGATTACTTGAACTTTACAGTGTTCATTATTATTTACTCTTGAAGATTCGAAAATTGGTAGCGCATGCAACACTAAAGCCAATAATTGTATATTGGCTGGAAGTATATTCCTATACAAGTGAAACAAATTTAATAGGATAGGATTTCGTGTATGCATTAAGTGTTAGAGATCATGTATCTGTTTATACAATATATTTTCATTATATACTTATAATTATAAATTTAAATCAAAATTAATTGTCATTTTATATCATTAAATTAAAAATAATAATAATAATAATAATAATAATAATAATAATAATAATACGAATGCAAAAACACATCTTAATCCTTATAAAAAGCAAAACTCCTCTTTGGGGTCATTTTATGTTCATGACTATTTAATATTTTAAATCTTAAAATTAAATATAAATTTTTTAAATATTTTTTATTTTTATCTTCTATCTACATTTGTCAAAAGTTTTGCTAGCCCTATGAACAACAGATTAATCCCAATAAGCACATAAAAAATTAAAATTCAAATACTTGAAATTTAATTGGAATTCAATTTGAATTACAGTCCTTCTTCCATTATTTTTGAAATTTGCTTCAAATTTTATTTTTTTAACAAATTTCAAATTAACGTAAAATAATTTCAATACATTCAAAATGAATAAATCTACATCGATAAATGTACTTCGATTTATACTTAATTTGGACGGGTTAATGGAAGTGAATATGTAAAAAAATATTAATCAGCAGTAGATATTGAAATGATTATTTTAATTTTAAAGATTCCTTTTTTTCCAGATTTTATTTTAAGAAAATTTTATATCAAAAATTGCAATGAAATCCTGCAGAAATTCTTCATATCAAATCAATGTACTTAAACCCCATTTAAGATGAAAGAAAAACTAATTTATCTAGAAAAACTTTAAGAATCGGAAGTAATTGTTTGCTTTCTTTGAATAATATGTAATTTATGTTGTTTATTTTCTATTTTATAATTATATACATACTTTTTTAATGAACATATTTAATTTAGATTTATTTTTGCACAACAAAAAATATTAACAGGTTTTCTTTAAATGAATATCATTAATTTGAATATCTAAATTGCACTATTAATCAAGGCTTGAGTTAAAGAGCATTTCCAAGTTTCAATTGAATAACTTTTTCGACTTGAATTACGCTATGATTCAAGCGTTGAAATTAACTGTTTTAATAGTGTTATGTTCGACATGAATTCAAGTTTCCTTTTTACTGGAGTTTGTTATTGAAACAAAGTGTGATACAAGTTTATTTCAACTCTTTAAATTTGAATTTATGACTGGAAGTGAACTTTTTTTACACTTGAATTCCAGCAATAATGCTTATTGGGACAAGTAGATATTTATGCGAGAGAAAAAACCTGATTCAATTGTCAAAAAACTAATTCATTCAAAAAAAAAAAAAAAAAAAAAAAAAATACTCAAAAAGTCTTATGATTTTAAAGTTATAATTTATTAAATATAATTATTTTAAGAAAAAACTGTGTGAAAGCATGGAAAAGTATACATATTAGTAAATTTTTGACTGTAATGAGGTGAGTAAAATTTTACTAGCTCATAGCTTAGAATACAACTAGAAGTTTATGTGGGAGGCACTTCAAAATAAATTTTCAAAAAAAAAAAAAAATATATTAATTTCTTTCTTTGTTGTTGATACATGTAGTCATATATATTTTGTTTTTAAAATTTTATTCACCGCATTACAACTAAAAATTTACTAACATGCATTTTCTATCGTTTTACACAGCTCCATTAATTAATTTTTTTTTTCTTAAAATAGTTATATTTAATAAATTATAACTTTAAAATCATAAGCTTTGTTGAGTATTTTTTAAAGATATATAGAATTTTCATAGAAATACTTATTTCAGCGAAAAAAAAAAACCGTTTAACTAGTTTTTTTTCAGAATTTGAAGAAGAACAACCGGTTTTTTCAAAATTCCAGCCATTTGAATATTCGAAAACCGGTTTCTCCAAAAAGTCAAATAATCGATCACCTTATTTTTGTGGTAATACTAATTTAAACAAATGGGTTACAGATCTGAACTTACGAGACTTGAAGCTAATAGAGTGCAAAATTTTGGCACCATAGATTTCATTTTATAATCATAATTATTGTTCAAATTTCTAAAACTTTGAAAAATGGCTTAAAAGTACTTAAATTTTTGTCAATATTCTACACTTTTCGATCGCACGTCTATACTTTTTGATCTCATTCGATCTAATATAAACTCATCGGATGTAGGGGACAAATTCTACACCATTTTTATTATTATGTAGGTTTTCAGCAGATAAATACAGGGTAGTCGAATTTGGATGATAATTTTTTTTTATTTCTTCAAATTTGTTGGTTTTTTGGGCGAAATCTGAGCGCATCTGATACTTGTTGTAATTAAGCGTACTTTGCACTATATCTCGTTGATGTGCCATAAATAGTCAATGCAGTATATAGTCTCAAAGTTTGGGAAACAGTAGCGAGAATTAAAAAAAAATTGGTTTTCTCAAGACACATTTACAGTTACTAATGGTATAGCATGGATTACTGCGTGAACTTAGTTTTTTGTTATTTTATACAATAAAATCGCAAGAGCATTAAAAATAAATTTAAAGTTATATAAAAAAATTTAATGGAATTTTTTAGAATTACGCAAAAATTGCATTTTTTTGTTTTTGTATTTTTATACAGAAAATTGCAATTTTAAAAATCTTTTATATATAAATATAAATACGCCGATAAATATAACTGGTAGGGACCATAAGTTTAAGTCAAATGTCGTTGATAGTTGAAAAGGGGATACTTTTGTTAAAACAGATTTTGGTAAGGCACATCGCATGGATAGCATGGAACTGATATAATTGACATATTTAGATGTCGTTTATAGTGCTTAATGGACATGTGGAAGCGTGTCAAAAAATTTGGAAAGGTAAAAATTTTACAGAACAAATTAAAATTTCCTTGGGTTAAAAAAGGATTACAATATTAAATAGCATTTGTTTGCAATAAATATTTTCGATTAATATATGGAGAAGTAACTTAGATTCATACTCCATTTTTGGCAAAATTTTTAAAACTCGTGGTTTTTAGTATAAAGATTTTTTTTCAATTTTACTAGGAAATATGCCACATTAATACCATTAAACATTGAAATTTTATTTGAATAAGTCAGTAGGTTTTGATATTACGCTTAATTTTTTACCAGAATTATACATAAACTTCTAGTTTATACATATTTTTATATATTCGACTTAAAAGAACTATAACTTTCACGCCCCCTGCATGAAATGATTAACGCGAACTGATTCTACATGCATTCGAGTCAAAAACAAAAAAGATTTTTTTTTAAGGCCTAAAATCAAAAATTTTTGATAATAGCCCATATACGTAAAATGATATCTATGTATTTGTAAGTATAAATTTAAATGTTTTTTTTTATTAATAAAATTCTATATGTGAGGTTTTTATTTGTATGCTGCATATTATTTGTCAATAACAAATATGCTGGTGTTAGAGTTTTATCGTATTTGAACATAATAATAAGACAACTGCATACAACAAAAGGTCATTGAATTATAAAGTGAGAATTTGTTAGTGGGCCTGCTATAATCCTTAAGAAAGATGCTAAAGTATAAAGGAATATTTGTAGAGTTAACAAGTTTCAGGCAAACAGGAGTATGAGTTTAGAATTCAGTATTCTTAAGATGTTAAGGATTTTCAAAGGGGGTATGAAAGTCGAAATTTGTGGTATAAGTAGGCATATGGAAAGAAAATATTTTGATATACTTTTAAAGTATTACAAAGACAAGTAGAGAATATTTTGAGAATATTATTTGGTTTAGATGTGTATTGACAGACCAATTGCATCACATGTGGTTTTTGAAAAAGATTTCAGACGTCCATGTGTATGTATACATAACTAGAGAAATAATTAAAAAAAGAAATAATTAAAATTAAAAATAAATATTGAAATATAAAACAGACATTATATTCTTAATTTATTTTAATTTATAACCTATAGAGTAAAAATAGTTTTAACTTTTACTAATGTTTATTTACTTTTTAATTAAGAGCAATCATTAATAGCTTGTATACGCAACTTCAATAAAATTTGTAAGGACTCTGTGAAACTAGTAAAATATTTAGCAAAAAAAAAAAAAAAAAAAAAAATAATTTTCTATTATTTAAAATTTTTGTTATTACTTTGTTTTTATCAGAAAAATATTTTTACAGAGTTTAATACATAAAAATTTTAATAGATAAAAGACAAACGATTTGTTTGTAAAACAAGTAGTTACGTAAT
Organism: Protocalliphora azurea; assembly: GCA_932274085.1. NCBI lineage: Eukaryota > Metazoa > Arthropoda > Insecta > Diptera > Calliphoridae > Protocalliphora > Protocalliphora azurea. The sequence continues at coordinate 15,256,013 of OW026521.1, read as the reverse complement.
TTTGATGAAATATTTGATGAAATATGATCATGACTTAAATTTTTAAGGTTGTCTTGTTTATATATTTTTTTTATAAAATTATAACATTTGTAAAATTATATTTATTTTAATATGAAAAAACCTACTTTGAAATTGATATTAAATCAAAAAAATTATTAAGGGAGTAAATAAATCTTATATATTTTTTTTTTTATAAAATAATATGGAATTTTTCAGCTGAAAAATAAATTTTTACTTTTAGGTTTTTTTTGAAGAACATTATTTTTGGAGAAATGTCAAACTTTTTTCTTAGAAATTATGGTGAAATATCAGGTCGTTGTTTTATAATACAAATTTCCCCTCTACACCCACCACATACATTTAATTCTTCCATGGTTTTATAAGGATTAATTGAGAAATTCCTAATTTTTACAACTTTAAAGACTTATAGAGATAATGTGTCGCAAGTTTGAGACTTGATACACCTCAGTGAAGTTTTGGTCGTCAATGGGTTAAATGTGTGACGTTATGGAAAAATTTCATAATATAAGAAGAATTTCGCAGAATTATTTGCGATATTTTTTATTTTTTTTTTTGCGATTTTGTTGACCTGTGTAATTAATTTTTAAACACAAATATATATATAACTTAAATACATATATTATTATAATGAAGACAATTTTATTGAAATTAATTATAATTTTTTTTTACTGTTTCTGCAAAAATAATAGTAAAATAAATAATGTTGCCATAATAACACCACAACCATGTTTGTTCTCTGTGCACATTGTCACATTTGGCAGTTTTAGAACGACAAAAAAAATCCTGTTTTGGAGATATCGAAATTGTATATCCTGTTAGTAGACAAGGCCTAAAACATTCCCTCTAAAAATGTACGGGCTAAATCACTAACACTCCAATACTAAAAACATTCTTTTTTTCGTTTGAATTTCGAACATATTTAAGAAAATTTTAATAAAAAATTATTGCTTTAAAGGTAAGCGTGGCAGGACCCAACCGCAGCTATATTATTGTACTATTTAATAAGATATTTTTAGCCATTATCTTAAAATTTTAAATTAATTCTTAACAAATTGCTAACATGAGGTACCATACATAAATATTTTTCGATAATATATGATAGTTTGCCAGCAAATATGAAAAAAAAAAAAAAAATACTACAGCTACTTAGCTTTTGTTTTTGTATGTCTGTTGTTCTAATTTGGCTAAATGTGACACTGCGCTGCATGTTCTTTTTTAAATTCGGTTTTTTTACAAATGTGTTTTTTCTTTTTTTCTTTTTCTCATTCTGAAGTTTATTTTCTATGAAAATTTTGCGATTTTCAATACCAATACTTTTTCATTATATTATTGAACTAAATCTGTGAGGATTATTCGAAAAGTTGATTTAAACTTGCAGATGTGCAGGTGGTTTTAACGAAAAATCTACAATTATTATATTTCAAAGCGTAAAATAAACTTTAAATTTTGGATTTTACTAATACAGTGAAAAAGCTCTTGGAGTATAAAATAGTATTATTTGTGAATATGGATGAATAGATTATTAAATTTTTTTTAGTATGTTCGATATACTCGCAAAATCGGGAGTTATATAAAATGCATTACAAAGAAAATACCTTACAATTTTTGAAAAGTAACTACATCTTTGTATTCGTAGCAAAACTTTATGAGATATTAAGGAGACAAAATATATTTTTAATTTTATATATGCATTTTTTTTTTGGACCCACATTTTATTAGGTACGAGGGCGGATCAATATTTCCGTAACTTTTCGAACTTCCCTCGTAGATATATGAAATGTAAAACTGTTCCCATCAAGTACCACCTGTTAATAGATAGATTATTGTCAAATTTTGAGCAAGTATCGTCATTTACTTTGAGTTTAAGAGCTGTTCAAACATACAACCTCGTTTATTTTTCTAAAAATGGAAAAAAATGAATTTCGAGTGCTCATTAAACATTAGTTTCTGCGAAAAAAAAACCGTCAATCAAACTAAGGAAAAGCTCGATAAATACTATGGGGACTCTGCACCATCGATTTCAATGGTAACAGAGTGGATAGAGATTCAGCTCCAACGATGAATTTATTGATCAAACAAATACCTATTTTAAGGACCTCGAAAAATCCTAAGTGTATTGAGTTAAAAGCAGATTATGTTGAAAAATAAATTTTTGTTTTGCAAAAAAAAAACTGTGTTTCATTCAAAAAGTCACGGACTTCTTGATCCGCCTTCGTATTTTTTTCATACTTTTTTCTAGTACTACATTTCATTAGAAATAAAATGAGCTATCGTTTCAAAAAATCAGCTGAAAATGGTAAAAGATATGATTTTTTTTTCAAAGTTGCAAAACTCCTAAAATCCTATTGTTTTACATGTATTTTCTTGCTGTCATTATTATCATGGTAACAATAAATTATACATAAAAGAACAGGATTTTATGAATTTTACAACTTTGAAAAATATGATATTTTCTACAATTCTCATCTCATTTTATCAAGCTATAGTTCATTTTATTTTAGTATCTTTCACAGTTTTAATATGAATAGAAAGGTGTGTATACTTTTTAAAAAGGTCTTTCCTTTCTAACTTTTCTTTTTATTCAACTTTTCCTATTTTGTAGCACTGTGTTATTAATGTCAAAACAATTATCATATGTTTTCATTTTTTAAAAATTATAAACTTTTAGGTTGTCTAGGAGTAAAGATTTTACAAAATTTTAAAATAATTCTACCCCGAGTTGAATGAAGCTTGCTTTGAAGTTCAAAAACTTTATTCAAGTAATGTATTTTTCTCTAATAAATTTTATACAAGTTAGGTCAATTAAAGCAAGGTTGAAGGTCATTTCATAAAGCACGATGTTTCTAAAAAATTGTGAAATAGTAATTAAAGTCTAAATTAGTTTCTTATATTTTGTTTTAGCAGTACTAATGAAAACTACGACCCATAAAAAAAGAACTATACGATGAATATACAGGAAAGAGAATCATATTGTAAGTATAATTAAGAATTGTACAATTCTCCCAATAAATTTTACTTTAACTTGTTAAGACTATTAAATTCTTTTATGTATTTCAAACATTTGAGGTGTTAAACTGAAAGTCAACCTATAAATTCCTCTCTAAATTCACCTAAAAAAAAAAATAAATAAACATAATTTAATAATTTTTTTTCCCCAAACAAAACTCATGTTTTTAATCTTGTTTTCTTACTCAAACTCAAATTTTAATTATAAAAGTAAAATGTATAAAAAAAAAAAACAAAAATAAGTTTATATTTTTGTATGAATATATAAATTTTATAATTCCTAAAATAAAAATATATATTTGTATGTATTATTAACATTTGCATAGTGGTACATACCAATAAAGAGCTTATAAAAATTATATACAAACAGCAATACTTTGGATGCATGTTGGACGGTTTCGAAAAAAAAATCAACAACAACAAACACATAACAACATTAAATGTAGCAGCAGCATTTCTTCATATCAACACAATAATATCAACAACATTATGTTGCATGCACTCATCGTCGTTTGTTAGTGTAGACAACAGAGAGAAAAAAACCTTTCACTTGCATGCATTTTACCACTAAAGGAAATGTATAATAAATACATAAGCATACATTTATACATACATATGAGTATGTGTATACAAAATGCACACGTCCACACACCTTCATAATTAAGTATAAACATCTTTTGCATACATATAAGAAATTTTTCAATACACACTTATACATTTAGGGAAAAAACATAGCAACAGATTTTTATGAAGGCAACAGTAGTTGTTGTTGTTCAACATGTCCTTCTGTTGCAGTTTTATGTATGTTTGTCTGTCTGTCTGTCTATCTTTTAGTCCATCCGTTCGTATGTTCGTCTTTTAGTTTTAATGTTGCTGTGTCTGCTGGTATGTTGCTTTCAACTTTCTTGTGTTGTGCTAGTAAAATACATTTTTTGGTTATGTTACTCCATCAACCCTTTCCCTAATTTGTATTTCTTTCTTCTTACTACTCAGACTGTTTCTCTTGCAGATGTTGTAGAATATAGTATGAATCTTAAGCCACATGACGCACAATGTGTCACTAGTAATGTATTTTACTGTTGTTATTGTTGTTATGAAATAACAAAATTATAAACGTTGCTATATTTATACTTCTACTATTGCTATTGCTGCTGATGTTGGAAAACTTTAACTGCAAGTGGACCAAGCAAAACCAAACTAAAATTTTGTACTTCTTGCCACTCAACTCTATACTAAAAATATAAACACACACACACAATAAGTTACTCAAGCTACATCCCAGCTCAACATACAACAACAATGTTTGTTACTAATTTAAATGCAAATGAGATTCATTTGACGTTGTTGACGACGGACTTTTGGCTATAGACTCTCTAACGTTGACAATAAATGTTTGTAGCCTGCTAGAACTATACATTTGTATGTATAATGATGATACTAAGGAGGTGGAGAAGCAGCCAGCCAGTCAACACATGATGCGGTGAAGGGTAAAACGTATGATGGCTTAAAATTTTCGTATCATTCTTCCTGACCAAGTAGATGATGATGTTGTCGTCTTTTACTGCTGCTGCTGCTTTTGTGAAATTCTCATATTGTTTTTGTTATTTTTGTATTTTTGTTGCTAACATTGTTGTTATTATTGTTGCTTTTAGTTCCTGTTCGTATTGAGTTTATTTTATCTAGTTTTTAAGTAGGTAGCAAGAAGACATTTTGGAACAATGTTGAAACACAGTAGCAGCTAAAATATTCTTATAACATTTATATGCATGCTTACAATTTATACACAGATTCAAACACACATACTTAGGCAAATTAATATGTAGGTGTGTGTCTATGCAGTGACTAATATTACTAATACAGACACATAAATAAATGAACTATCGTAGCTTAAATGAATTAAGTATAATATTTACAGGGGCGTTATAGGAAGAAAAGAAATTGTGAAATTGTGAAGTAAATTAAAATATTAAAATACATATAAAAACTCCACGGGTAATTCATGTTATAAACAACATTTTTCAAAAAAAAACAAAAAAATTTATAACAAAAAATATTATATATATATATATATATATATATATATATATATATATATAATATTTATATATATAATATATATATATATATATATATATATAAATAAATAAATAAATATATATATATATATATATATATATATATATATATATATATATATTATATTTTCTAGATACAGCTACCACTTAATTTCTAGTAATTTCTAGAAATTACTGAAAATTTGAAGTAAATGTGTTGCAGCAACAAGTTTATTAACATTATATGTTGCTGTAATAAGTTGCTCAAAAATGTTTTTCAAGCATATGTACGTATGCAAAATGTATATATCTATCTATCTATCTGTCTATCTATCTATCTATTTATCTATCTATTTATCTATCTATCTATCTATGTATGTATGTATGTATGTATGTATATTATAGCAATGTATTTTTAAACAAAATATGTTTCTAAGCTAAATATTAATTTAAAATTGTTAAAATTAATTCAGATATGAAGAAAATAAATTTCTAAAATATCCACATAAGTGAATTAATTAATATTTTCTAAAATTATTGAAAATTGCTAAAGGCTTTTAAAATAACTAAGAGCAGTCGCATATATCAGTGTTGACATATAAGTGAAATAAATAATTTTTTTTATTATTAGTATTTTTACAATTTTATTAAAAATAATTTTAAAATTTTGTTCTGTATTTATTATTTTATTCAATTAAATTTCTGCGTAAAGCATAACAGATAAAAAATTCTTACCCTCGTCGTAATAATTATATTTTCAGTTATGCTGGAATCCTCAAATCTATGTTTTTATACTTTAGTTTTTAATTAATTCTGAACAAGAGTATATTACAAAAAGAATTTAAATAAAGGAAATTTTGGAAAAAATGTCATTAAATGAGGGTGAAAAAGCAGTAAATTCCTGTATTTTTAAACAAATATTTTTAATTTAATTTAGATATAAAAAATTTATATTACAATGAAAATCAGAATATAAAAAAAACTTATTGAGACCAATTTTCATTACTTTCTCATCTTTTCAAATAAAATTGCATTGTATTTTTTCACAAAAATCATAAATATATGTTTCGTATATTATGAATTTTCTAATAGTAAAAGTTACGTTTTTCAATTTCAGTACATATCAAAAGAATTAAAGAAATCGTATTATCCAATTTTTTTTTTTATAAAGCCCACTAAATTTCAAAAAGTTGTAAAAAATGATAATTTTTCATACAAATTTCAAAAAAAATACTAGCATAGATGCTTTTAAGAATGTAAAATTTGTCATGAAAAATTAAGTCTTTCATGTTAACTTTGATATGGATACCATAGTAATGACATTTAAAAATAACTTATTCAAAAAGAATTAAAATCGAATAATTTTTTTTGCAGGTTAACAAAACCATACAAAAATTCATTTTTATACCTAAAATTTTACAGCTAAATTTCTTGAGAAAATTCTATTTTTATAAGTAAATTTTAAGTCCTTATTTCTAATGCATTTTTGTTAATATTTTACAATATTTTGCTTAGGATGTGAACCGCACTATATTAGATTATATTTCATCAACAATCTGGACCTAAGAGTGAAGACATAATTTTTGGGGATTTTTTTCTTGAGTCCTACTTTTTGTTTTACAAATTAAAAGTATACCAGATTATAATTACTGCAATGTTAAAAATTTTTTAAACAATAATATATATTCGAAATACAAAAACTCTTGGCTTTCCATTGATATATATTTTAAAAAACTATTTTAAGGTAAAAGCGACAATATGTTTACTCTGAACGAATGATTCTGGGGCGACGTTTTTATAAAATAATTGGCAATATCATTTTGGAAATAAATTTTTAATTTCCAATAGGCGGATCATTCAAGAGCGGAATGGAGTCTCAAAATGAGACATCCTTAGCATTCAAACTTTTAATAAGCTTGCTAATTTTTTGTTAGCTTACCTTTTTTAAAAGATTTGTATATATTTTTAAAGCCTTTATTAAGAACTTTAAAAAACTTGTTTAACTGATATTTATCTTTTATAGTTATCGAGTTATTCGTATCCAAAATTTAAAGTTTCATAATTTTAAAAAATATTGGTCCAATTTTTTCAATATAACCGACGTATTATTTACGTGATTTCATCCAATTTTGTTTCCTTATTTAAACAAAAAAAATTAGTGATAATATATAAAAACTTCATATACTTATCTTCTAAGAATACAAAAATAATAAATTTTGAATTTGAAACTTGCAAAAATTATATTTTTTAAAGTAATTTTGACCAAAAAGCGTTAATTCACTTCTAAAAAAAAAAAAATTTTAAGAACAAATAAATATTTTACATTTTTCTGAGAGATATTTTTATGAAGATAATGTTAAAGAAGAAAACATGTATACTTTCCTAACAATGGTCAGTCTAGATACTTACGAGTTTGATCTATTTTAAATTCAAATTTTAATTCCAATTGTCGGAAAAATACCTAATTTTTTCTAATGACACAGGTATGCAAGATTTTGAGCAACCAAAATTGGTTTCTAAGATTATTTAGGGTGCTGAATTAAAATCTTTACTCATTTTTAGAAAATTGATTTTAGTTTTTGTAGATATTAAGAAAACTACTATTTTATTATATTTGAGATCTGATAACCATTTTACTCAATAAAAACTGGTAAATTGGAATTAGTGATTTGTCAATTGAAATCATTCGTATTGTCTTGAATCTGTTTCACATATTAGAGTCCAACACTAGGAGCGCATCATAAACTAGTTCCAAAAACTTTTTTAATATTTTTCGATTTTCGTCACATTTTTTCTATCTCGTTTTGCATACCGCTAAATTATTTTGGTTTGAAAGATATTCAAGCTCCAATCTTGTGGCATTTTTGCAAGAAAGTCTTTATTATCAAGTTTTTAAACAAGATTTTCAAATTATCCCTCCATTGGGGGTTTATTGGATGTTAAGCATTTTTAAAGATTCCGTCGGTCATTTGTTTTCGAATATTGTGTTGGAAGAATATATCTTCTTTGATTTTTAGTTCTTTTTGGAGAATTTCTTGATAAGGTGAACGTTTTCTGTGAACTTAGAAATGGTGATGTTTTGTGTTCCTCTATAAATGATATCTAATGGTGTATTCATGAAATCAAATATTTCTTCACTGAAGAACATGTTATCTTTCCCTTGAGAATCTGGACTAGTGCCTCATTTTTGGTCTCGTTTACATTGACGTTTGCTAGAGTGTTCAACATTTTTTACAACTGCAACCATGATGAAATCAACTCTGTCAATGATTTTAGTAAATTCAAACTTCGAATTGTTCTTCAGTTTAGTTAGTGAAACAAATAAACCAAGGTAATTAAAATATTTATCTCTGAGCATTTGATATCAATTTGCCAATTTTTCTGAGTATAGAACATTAGAAGAATACATAAAATCAAGTTTTTAATGTTTTTTTTTTTAATATTTCTACATGATCAGGAATAAAATCTAACGTTTAGCATATAATCGAAATCAATCTTTTAGCGATGTTAACATCAAGAAGTCGTTATGATGACACATTGTTCCAACATGAGAGAACAGGAAAACTAGAACCGATACTGAAAAACGAAAAACTTGTGTGATTTATGTTGTCTAGAAATCAATATATTTAAAGAAAAGCATTTTAATTCTGCCCCACTGTGTTATGCAACATTTTGCTAGAAAGTATCAATTCGTCAAACTTTATAAGTATCAAATCAAGCATTAAAATTGTTTGGTTTTACACAAGGGAATAGTAACCAACTTTGATGCAAATTGGTTTCCAGCAATATGTCACTAATAAATTTTTTTTTTTCGATGAATTCAAAACGATTACGAATTTTCCAAATTTAATTTTAATAATTTAATTTAATAAGTAACCATTCGATTCGAACATCAAACAAGTCATAGATTTCTTAGCAACATATTGCTAATACAAAAAGCATTACTTAGAATTAGTCCTCAGAGTAAACAACGTATTGGAAATCTCATGTATAGCATCATTGGGGACTAATGCCTAACTCTTAGCAACATGTTGTTAAACTGCTTTCAATCCTAAGTAGCAAAGAAAACGACTTATTAGGGTGCCAAGGGCGAAGCCAGACAAACCAAATTAAATTTATCTTGGTTTCATTTTTTTTCTCTCCTAAAGAATTCCTCTTAACTACGCCCCTGTATTAATTAAGCTTCTAATGCATATCATTAAAAATCTACACTTAGTTTTCTTTATTTAGCATTACCGACACAATACATTTTTCTTGTTTTTTTGCCTTCTTTGGCAAATTTACATATTCTACATTACTCAAGCTGTCCTAGCAACAACAACAACATGACTAAAAAACTCAACCAGCAGCAGTAGTAGCAAGCCTACAATATTATGCACAATATACTTATAGTTATACAGCTCATACTACCACCCATTTGCAAAAGAAAAAAACTTAAAACATCATTCAAACCATTCCTATTATTTCGTACATTTTACAACTCATTTCAAATTTAATACATTGACTTACGCAGGATATTCATACATTTTGTATTATTACATGAAAATCTTGTTACAAGTTTTTGCAGTACTTTTCTAAGACACCAACAAATCTATGGATGGACTGACGGATACACACACAACAGACATTCTCATTTAAGGAAGCTAACATTTTAGCAAGCAAATGAAGAAAGAGAGTCCAATGCAAGAGTAACAAAGAGAGAGACAAATTCTGATTAAAAATGTTCGAAGTCAACACTAGTTGTGCAATACAATTATAAATTTGTCCAGTTGTTTGAAAATCCTTTTTTTTTCTTTATTATTTTGGCAAAATATATTTGCATATTACCCAGTAAAATTATACTGACTTCTTGCAACATACAATGATAGATACTAATACATATACATATATACAAATAGATGCCCAACAGTTTTGCTGGTTATAAAGTATCTATGTACATCGGCATTTTAATAAAGTTAGTAGCATTTCATTCTAATCTATAAAAGTTCGCTTGTTTGCTTTTAAAAGCGATTTTAATTCATTACTGTTTACCATACTAGTGATACCAAATAGCCAATAAAATCACTAGTTTAGTTGGCTTTCATGAGAACTCCTGGGAAATTTGACTCATACAAATAACAATGTTTGTGTCTGTTCGATTGCTTAAGTTTATTTTCGGCATTAATAAACCAATGTTAGAAAATGCAGATTCTGAAACTACAAACACTCTCATACACACACACACACACACTCATACAAAAATATCCTTCTTGGCTTCTGTTTTGCCTTCAACTCAATACATCACAGATTTTGTATTAACATACCGGAAACAAAATGTTTGTATAATGCTGTTGTTGCCTCTGCTACTCCTCCACCTAACACACTGCACAATTTGTTAGTTCTGCTATAAAATGATAACAGGACAGAGGGGTAAAACTTGTGTTATTTCCAAAAATTAGCAAACGCATGCACAACGCACAAAATGACCAAAGTCTAGACATTTAAGGTGACATAAGAGCACAGAGCAATAAAGCAAAAGATTTCTTGTATTCAACTACAACTCTACCCAAAAACTAAAAAATTACACTTCTCTCATTTTTGTCTAAGCTGTTTATGCTGCTTTCAGTATAGTTGAAATTACGAAAATTTGGAAAATTTTACACAAACATGTATACGAATACGTAAATTTTCAACTTTTTTTTTCTGAAACAAAGACAATGGAGAAGGACTAAATATATATTTTCAATAAGGAAAATTAGGCAAAATGTACAAAATGGTGGGAGTTGTATATTTAGAAGGGAAAGGAAAGGGTAAAACACATAGAATCTAAGGGGATCTTTTCTAGACTAGAACATTTTTTATAATATAGATCTAGTCTATAGTTCAGACTTTAAAAAAGACTATAGTTCAGACCAAAAATGAGTCTAGACTATAGACTGAACTATAATCAAAACTATAGACTAGACTATAGCCCATACTACGGACTAGATTATAGTACAGACTATAGTCTAGTTTATATACTAAATTATAGTTTATAGTTAGTCGTGTTCCTTTTCTTAGCTCCGCCTCTGTTTTATGCAAAAGTCCTTATGCATCATGACTATTACTTGTCGTTTTATATATATGTCTTGCTTGTTTGTTTGTATATAAGTATAACTAAAAGAAAGTATGTGCGTATAAACATGTATATTTGTGTGTGTGTATAACAACTGATGAGGGAACAAGTTAATTCAGTTAAAGGACATAAAGCTGCTGCTACTTTTCGAAAATACTATAACAATATTACTACTGCTTTCTCTAATTTTCTCCAAAAATTTAGGCGTTTTATATGTATGTGTTAGTTAGTTTGATTGTTTGCTTGCTTATGCTCTAATATGGGCAAGTGTGTGTGAATTAAGTTTGTTATTCATAAAATTGTTAGAAACTTTTAAGTAAATGAACAATAATGACAAGTAGTCTAATGTATCTGCTGCTCTTCTACTCTCTAAATATACACAAATATACATTCATATATATATATATATATATATATATATATATATATATATATATATATATTTACTTTTACAGAGACATTCATGCTCATATAAATACTTTACTTTTACTATTTTGCATTATTATTAGTGTAAAATGCATTTTATGTATATAATATCGAGATAGATTGCATATATTAAGTAGTATGCAGGACTTTATGCGTACGTATATAAATGAAAGATATTGCAGTGGTAATGAAAGAGGTAGAATTTAAATTAGTATTTATAGAAGTTGTAATGGTGGTGATGGTAAATTTTATTCTGCCTTGTAATGGTGGTATGATAATATTTTGTTTTAACTTAGTGTTTATAATATTTAAACACAAATACACTTATACGCATAAACACATACTCTTAGACTATATATAATTGTCTGGATTTATAGAAATATTAAAATTTTGAATATTTTGGTTAAATATAGAAAGAACGTAAGAGTTGGAAGTAGAAATATTGTAGACGGGGTATAGGAAGCCTGGTCATAGTTTTACGTATTTTATATTCAGTATAATTGTGTGTTTTGTTTTAATTAAAGAATTTATCAAACATGAACATTACAGAATGAAATAAGAATAAAAAAACAACAAAATACATAAAATCAATAAATTTTGTATAAAAACAAGAAATATTACTTGGAATTATTTATAAATAAGGAAAGTTTAATAAAATTTATAAAAAGACATTCCTTAAGAAAATAATTATAGAAATACTTTAATATCAAAAAATTCAACAAATTGTATTAATAATAAGGTATTTAATGAAGAGAAGTTTTTGCTTTAGACAAATAAAATTCTTAAGGCTATTTGAATAATGTAATGAAATCCAATATAGACTAGAGTGTGAACTAGGGTATAGAAAAGAGTTATACTACGATATAGACTAGGATATACACTAGGATATAGACTAGGATATAGATTAGAATATAGACTAAGATATAGACTAGAATATAGACTATGATATAGAGTTGACTGTGGGCTAGGCTACAAATTATACAAATTAAAATTATAGACTAGACTACATATAAGGCTACAGATTAGACTATAGACTGGTCTACAAAATATACTATAGGCTAAACTACACACTATGCTCAAGTCTAGATTATAGACTCAACTATGTAGTGGGCTATATACTTGACTATAAACTAGACTATTGACTAGATTTCGAATTTGTCTTATGACTAGAATGGAGTAGACTATACACCGAACTATAGATTAGATTCTAGAGTAAACCGGACTATAGACTATTATAGTGGGATACATGAAAGACAAAACTGGACTATACTTATATTGGAATATGGATTAAACTATTTATAACTGACTGACTAAATATTAGTAAGATATTATTCCCATTATTTTCAAAACTTTAGTTTTGATCAGTTTTTCTCTTTGGCTAAATTAATGGCCAGCAATAATTCACCCTCTACCCTTTTTCTGCTTGATCAATTATAATCCTCTTCCTCTTCTTCCGTTAATATTTATTTTTAATTTTCATAAATATTTATTAAACTGACTGTTTTATATTATTTTCTTATTATACTCATTTTAACAAAAGGGAGTTGCTGATATAAGCTCTACATACGTATATACTTTTACATACATAAACAATTGTAAATTTATTTATTTTTTTTTTTATTTTTAATTTTATTCCACCATTAAAAAATCTAAAAATAAAAATACAAAAAATTTGGCATTTTTAATTTATTATGTCTGTCAATGATTTCTTCGTTTTTTAGCAATTGCCAAAAATTTTTACAATAGCGAAAAAAAGTGTAGCAAGAAAATTGACTACTATACTTACATACTCATGGACACAAACGAACACTTTGTAAAAAAAGGGGCACCATGGGGTACAGCTAACACCCATCAGCAGCGTAGTCATCATCATCGTCATCTTTAGCGAAAAATTCAACATAGAGGAAATGATAAAATATTTCTGGAGTACTGGTGTTATTCGGTTGATGGTCAAAAGGCATAAGCACTAAAAAAAAAAATGCTGCCAGAGAAGGGTAGTATGGTGATATAGCAGTAGTATATGTTAAAATAGAAAAATAAAATCAAAATTTTATAGATTTACATACAAATACAAATAAATTTATAAAACAAAAATACGAATACGTAATTTTGCATTTTTATAGAAATTCCGCGATTTATTTTTTTACTATTAATTTACTTTTTTTGTTTTGTTCTTTATCCTTAAAAACACTGAGGCACACATACATACATATATGGGATAATGATGTTGCAAATAAGTACAAAACATAATAATGCTGACTTGCGGTGTTTTTTAAATTTATTTTATTTTGTTATATGTATGGATGTGTGTTTATACCCTACAGTTGTACAACAGGAAGATAATATATTAAGTTGGTTTAAATCTTCGTAACACACTTCCGTAAGGTTTTAGTTTTGTAGTAAATTTTGGCCAAGTATTTGTTTTACAGTAAATTTTCGAAAATAATTATCTTTTGTTTTATAGCATTTAACTAGCATTTAACCCTTTACAGCATTGAAGGATTTGTGGGACTATTAAACAGACCAGAGTTAAACTTGGTAACTTTTATTATTTAATAGACTTTGATTTATTAAGTCATATAAAAAAAAAATGTTCTACAATATGTGAAAAAAATAGCGGAAAGGTAAATTCTGACTTTGCCAGTTTAATGATTAAAAGTATTTATTATAAATATAATACTAAAAATTTATTTATCTCACTTTTTTATTTTATCAATAAAAATGTTAGAATTTCACTATAAGCATAAATAAAATATACTTTTTAATTAATTTTACACGAAAAAAAAAAATAAAAATGAACTTCAATTACGAAATTGACTATATTAATAAATTTTTTTATTGATTTTGCTCCAAACACCAAAATGATAATATTAGTTAATTGAAAATAATTGATTTTTGCTTAAATTTCAGTTAAGATTTTTTTTAATCGACTCAATAATAATTATAACCGAAATTTCTTTTAAAATCAACTAAAAGATTTATTGATTTGATTCTAAAAGTAATTAAATCTCTACTATTGCACAAAAATGTTTCCAGTAAATAATAATACACCAATTTCATCCAAATTATCTTTTATTTTATTATTACAAATACTTAATTAAAAATTATTTTATAGTAATAATGCAGGTAAATTAGTACCAATATATCGAGCCATAACAGCGAAAATAACTTATATGCATAACATAATACTTATTCCAGAACACAATATTGTGATTGTTTGCATCTTTTAGGTCAATGTAAAACCTGTAGCTGAAATCTGAGACAGTATTTGTAACTTTTTTTTTGACAGATGATATGAGTAATTCCAAATTATCGATTTTAATAAAAAAACTTATATAGAAAACTTTGTCGGTTAAGATTTTTTCGCTGTAAGTGCTCGATATAAAAATCTATGTAATGTATAGTATATAATCAGCGTAATTTAGGTATGTATGTACTATATTGAATGTATGTTATATATCTGCGTGAGTCTGTTCTAAATATATTTACTACATGATTATTCTTGAAAATTCTTTTCATATCATCTCAATGGAAAGCACCAACAAATAGATTTGAATTACCACCAAGTAGACTTTACAACCTAGGGACGACATAACAAAAAAAGTAAATAAAAATAAATAAAAATAAAATATATTGCAGCCTGTCTGAAGAATTGCTATAAACTTTACCCAAAAAGAAGCCTACTAATATAGCTTGCATACAAACTTGGGCCTGGACGAAAATAATAATAACACAATAACAACGTAACAATATTGTTACTTTATTTATAGATTCTAATATAATCTTTAAAACTTATACTTATCAAATAATTATATATTCACGTCATCTTTGGCACCTCAGAAAATCTTCACAATCTACGTTACTCGGTACTGTTTCTTCTTTAGTAGAATCCAAGCGGTTTGAAATCTTCCATAATTGTGATAAAATTATATTTTGTTTCAAAATTTGTTTGTTTTATTTTATGTCAAAAAATTTAAATCAACTTGAACGTTAATTATATTAATAAACAATTTTCAATTTAAAATTAAATAACGATCTCGTTGGAAAATTTTATGGAATAATTTTTTCTATGTAGATTTTCTACTTTAAAAGTAATCAACTAGATTAATTCTATATTTATTAGTTTACCACCACAATGTGTGACCCCTTATTACCTCCTAAACGTTTGAATTACACTTTACAGTTTAGATAATATAAAAAGTATCTATTCTATCTACTTTTACCTCAAAGTATGCACATTGTGTCGGCTTTAACAATAACACAGGGAAACACTGATTCTGCAGCACGTAATATCTCAGTCAATTTAAATACACCTTATTATGTAGTACTAATCCTAACTATATATCGGATAAAATCTCACCCTTGATGTATAGCTAATACGTGGTAGTGCAAAATTCCTGTCCAGGGACAGTGAGGCCACCTCAACCTTCACTGTCCTTGGCTGGTCATTGGTGAGGCCCTTTATGAGGGTTACGTGGTGGCTTACGGTTTCATATGTTGACTGCTAGCGCAGTAACTCGGTCACAAGGGTGATCAGGAGAGGGTAGCTCCGATCCCTAAGCAAGGTAAAGTATTTTGGGCAGAAAATGAGTATTTATTGCAACCTATAGTGTCAGAACATATGGGGGCGTTGGTTGGTGCTATGACCACCATGGGGTTAGGGCGTCAAGGCAGGTACCCACGTTAATCTGTAGCACATCTGTCCCTATCAGCTCAGTAAAATATCAAAAAATTCTAATTAAAATTGTCTTCAAATTATACTCATATTATTATTTTATACACTCAATAGTTAAGCCTATTTTGTAAAAGAATTAAATTTCATACAAAATTTCAAAAAAAATAAAAAATTAAAAAAATATAAAAATTCGAAAATGACCAAAATGCAAACTTTTGTTCTTTGATCAAAACTTGAAAGCAATTTTAGTTAAAATTTTGGGGTATCAAATCAAACAAATCGTTTTCTAGATATGCTTCAATACATGGTACAATCTCATCAATTTTACAAATAGCGATTTATAGCGAGAACCAGAGTCAATTCAAAAAAAGTAACTTATACGATTAGTACTGCATAATAACGTATATCCAAATTGACGGAGATATCCCGTGTCGCAGAAAAAAAAGTTTATTTTTTCAACATATGTAGTAATCGTTCAAATATTTTAGTCAAAAAAGTACCTAAAAAGAAAACAATAATAATCATTTTAAACAATTTATTAAAAAAATATCTTAAAATAAAATTTTTAGAAATGTTAGGATTTTCAAAAATTACCAACGATATGTTTTATGTCTTTGTGATAAATAATTAATACGATTAAAAATGTATTTCCATATTTTTGGTTTAGAATGGTACCAATGAAATACAAAACTATACTTTCGAAAAAGTTTCTATTACTTTTCAAATAAAGATGAATGTGACTAAATTTGTTTCCTATATTTCGAATTTGCAAAAAGTATCAAAAACCTTTTTTGTTAATAAAATTTTATTATTCAAACTTGATTTTCATGTTTATAAGTATAAAACAAGTGAGAATTTTTTTCTTTGGCTTGACCTAGTGTATATACCCACCATCCGCAACTTTTTAAAATTCTACCTTTTGCGAGAGGTGGGCGATAAAGTGGGTGAATCACACCAATTTTTGGTTTTCGACTTTATATCAACACTCGAACTATCTGTACAAAATTTCGCTGTAGTAAATGCTTTTGTTTAAGAGTTATTAGTCGAAAAGTATGAACTGAAAATACAATGGACACCCTATGTTACTAATTTTTTGGCCCATAACTTTTTTGCTTATTAACCGATTTTGCCTTATATAAGATAAATATTTGAGCCAAATTTCGTCCCCCAAGGAAGTTCACCGATGAAAATCCTACTTTCAACAGACAAATAGACAGATGGACAGATGACTCAGAATCTTACTAGCACCCAGAATATATATATATACTTTATGAGATCTTAAATGATTTTTCGACATGTCAACACGGAATGACAAACCCAATGGTGGGTATAACAAATGTAAATAAAAAAAATAAAATAAAATAAGGAGTAAGAAATCTGTGTCTACGTTGATAAGTTTCTAAAAAATTCTAACAACATACTAGATATCTTTGCAATATGGAAATAATGCGATTACTAACACAACGATTTATGTTAAAAATTCCAAAAATTACCTAAAAGCATTTATTTACTCTTTTTTGAGTAGAAAAGGATACAATTAAAATTTTTTCTATATTTGATAATTTAGAAGATATAAGCATTACCTGTTTCGCACGTTATTACCCCTTTTTTATCATAAAGTTATAAACTTTCAAAAAATGTAGGTGAAGTACCTAAAAGGGAATATTTTCACTCCTACATGCATGAACTTCAAAAAAGTACCAAAGATGTGTCTGATAATTTTTTGATAAGAAAAATATACAATTAAAATTTTATTTCTATCTTTATTGGTTTAGGATCTATATAGGGTTTCAGAATAGATTTTTTATTATTTTTATCTCCTAAATTTTCCAGTTTCCAAAAAGTAACAAAAATCCGTCTGCCGTAAGATTTACTTTTTATAATAAATTTTCTAGAAATTTACTTTTTATAGTATAATTATGCTAAAATCACTTTTTATAGCAAAGTTTCACTAAATTTATTTTTATAGCATATTTTCGTTAAATCTACATTTTATAACATATTTTTGCCAAATTAATTTTTTATACCATATTTTCGCTAAAATTATTTGTACGACATATTTTTGCTAAATTTATTTTTATGGAATATTTTTAACAAATTTACTTTTTGCAGTAAATTTTTGAAAAAATGACATATTTTAGATAAATTTGTTTTTATAGCATATTTACGCAATTTTTTATATATATATTTTCGTCTAATTTATTTTTTATAGTATATTTTCGCTAAATTTACTTCTTATAGCATATTCTTTGCAATTTATTTTTTATAACATATTTTCGCTAAATTTATATA
The DNA here is from genome assembly GCA_932274085.1 of Protocalliphora azurea. NCBI lineage: Eukaryota > Metazoa > Arthropoda > Insecta > Diptera > Calliphoridae > Protocalliphora > Protocalliphora azurea. The sequence continues at coordinate 15,237,445 of OW026521.1, read as the reverse complement.
TTATAGTGAGTTCGCTAAAATTCCTTTTATAGAAATTATTCGTAGAATTTACTATTTATAGTATATTTTAGCTAAATTTTGATTTTATAGTATATTTAAGCTCAATTTATGTTTCATAGCTAATTTTAGATAAATCCACTTTTTATAGTTAGTTTTAGAAAATCTTTCTTTTATAGTAAATTTTTGAAAATTTGTCTCTAATAGCAAATTTTCGCAAATTATACTTTTATAGTAAATTTTCAAAATTTGATTTGATAGTAAAATTTCGCTGAATTTTGATTTTATAGTAAATTTTAGGTAAGTTTACTTTTTATGGTCAATTTTAGATATATAGTAAGTTTTCGGAAATTTTACTTTTACAGTAAATTTTCCCAAATTTGTCTTTCATAATAAATTTTCTCAAATTTCACTTTTATAGCAAATTTTCGCAAACTTTTGATTTTACAGTAAATTTTTACAAAATATTCAATAAATTTACGTAGGACACTATTTAGTCCGTCTTCAACATTTTTATATAATTTATTTATTTTTTATTATTATTATTTTATTTTTTTATTATTTTTTTTTAACTCCACAAATGACCATAAAGTAAAAGAAATGGTCCAATCGCAGTGTTTGAGTTTGCTAAAGTATTTTGTAGTTGCATACATTTTTACAAATACATATGTACATATGTATATATGTTCTCATATATTTGTAGAACACAGTACAGTTATGTTGTTGTGTATAGCATTGTTTTCCTTAATTAATGTTTAATCAGCAACACAGTCGTCCTCATAGTCGTTTGCTCAAAACAAAAATAAAATTAAAAAGCGCAAAACAAAACGAGAAAAAAACTTTCGCGTGAAACTTATTCATCTGCACGCCATACAATCCAATCGAAACATACATAAGTATTACAGTAGTAGTCACTTGGTCCAGGCAACATAAAACTAAATAAAACCAAAAACAACAATAAATATCAAAATACTTACAGTTGCGCGATTTTTATTTTTATTTTTTTTTTTTTTGATTTGTTAATTTTGTTTTGTTTTTTGTTCTCATTGTATTTCTTTGGTTTTGCTACGAAAACAGTTGCCACAAAACGAAAAAAAATAAAGATATATTAAACATATTCTACTCTACATCAGCGCATACCCCTGCTACCAAAAAGAGGGCTAGAAAAAGTTACAAAGCTTGAAGCATTTGGGTGGCAAGAGGTTGGTTAGCTGACTGAGTGGATGAATGAATGGGTTATGAACACTTTGATTGTTTTTTTTTCGCAAACGCATGTACTCAAGTGACCAAAAAGCCAAAAAACACAGGCCACTACCTCTGTGTTGCAGATGGCATCATATGTATTGTATGTGTCTGTATGTGAGTATAGGTGTAGGTAAGACTGGGTGGTGTAGTGTTTGTTTAATACGTTTTCATTTTTAAGACCCTAAGTTATTTTCTCGTGTGCTGGTGTTTGTCGGTTAGGGTGTTTAGTATGGGTAAAGGTAGATGGGTACAACACATAACTTGTTGTTTGGTATATTTTCTTCTTATTTTTTTGTGTTGCCAAAAAAATGGAACAAAACATTATAGAACGGAAATATGTAAATTTTTTTGTGTAATACTTTTTTGTTTTGACCAATATAACAAAACAGTTTCGTATGGGAGTTTACATAAAGAAAGGGTCCAATGTTTTTTACAATCCAGTTTAAATATATCTATTGAATCTAAAAACTATTGCAGATATCTTGACTCATTGCAAAGTACAAAGAAGAACAACTTTTTAGTTCTATGTAATTTCTAATATTCATGGAAGACATATTAGATTTTTCTTACTTTAGGTGCGATAATATTATTTATAATATATTAGAAAATTAGCTGCAATTAGTGTCTTTAATTTACATAGTTCCAAAATATTTTCTGCTGCAACTGTGGATTTTTATGTAGTTATAATTTATTTTCAATCATATAATTTTACTTTCTCTTATTTAGATATGTCATTTGTTTCCACTTTCTAACGGTTTTAATTTCCATGGAACCACCCATTTGAAATTTATAATATTTATTTCTATTTTTATGTCGTTGCTTAAAATCACCATCATCATTTCATTTTAACTTCTTTTTCGCTTGTTCTATTTTTTGTTTTATTATTTATTTTAACATTCTTCGACGAAGATCGTGGTTTATTTCTATTTTTCAGAATTAAAAATAACAATGACCAAACCAACGAGCAAAGAGATGTACAATTTGGTTGAGTTGAAGCACTGATGCTGTTCCAGCCAGACACCACAGAAATTGTACAGTGAAAATGAGTTTTGACCAATAATATTGAGAGTATGAGTAAAACGTTATTTTTTATTTTTATTTTTTGCTGTTAATTTTTTATTTTGGCTTACAACAGTGGCATATATAAAACACATGCCAAATAAATTCGCGGGCATCTAAAAAAGATGCAAAAACACAGTAAAATAAAAATAACATACATTTATTAAAAAAATTAATACAAAAAATAAATAAGGAAAAAAAATTATAAAACTGAAATATAAAAAACGAAAAAATAATTCAAATTATTTTTTTGGGGAAATACATATATACCAAACAGCTTACATCAGGGATCAATACAGTAGCTTTAATGAGAATCTAAAAGAATGTGTTCATTTGTAGGAGGTTATTAAGGATAAATGATTGTAGGTAACACAATTGCAATGTGTTATTAAAGGTTTTTTTATTTAATTTTTTTTTTTTAGTAGTAGAGGCCCATATTAGCAAAAAATCTCAGGTCTTTATATAGACCCAACATAATTTCAAAAATTTACGCTCAACTTGAGTACTTTTTGGTATTATTTTTTAGTGCAAAATTATATCCAATCGTAAGCATTTATGTTGTTCCAAATTATCATCATTATCGTAAGCATTTATGTTGTTCTAAATTATCTTTTAACTCAGTCGCACATCTTCGTTTTGTTCCAAATTATTTACTAGTATTTTCCAAAATTGTCCTTAATACTAACTGCCGTTTGCTTGATGTCGAACCAAAGTGAGTAGGAATTAAGTTTCATAATGACTTTTTATTTACGAACTTTTTTCCTTCTAAAATTATTAACAAACTTAAGTCTTTGAATAGTCCTAAAATAGCTTCAAACCTAGGTCTTTATAATGTCCAAAAATATTTGCATTTTAGAGTGCTAAATTAAACTCAATTATAAGTACTTATGTTGTCCTCAGTTATGGGTAAGTATAGGTCTTTTAATAGCACTAAAATAACATAGACGTAGATCATTATTTAACTTAAAGACATCTGCTACTATACCCTTAATATTGGTACTTTTTTGGTCCCAAAATTATTAGCAAGCGTAAGAATTTAAATAGTACTGAAATTATTTTAGCAAAATTTTGGTTCTTTTACAGTGTTTAATTAAACTCAGTTATAAGTATTTATGTTTTCCCAAGTGATCAACATGTTTAGGTCTTCAATAGCCCTAAATTAATATAGATGTGGATCTTAATTTAGTTTAAAGTTATCTACTACTTTAAGTTTTTATATATTCCGAAATGATATGCAATTAAAGGTGTTTTTAAGGCCTTAAATTTTCCTCAATTATAAGTTCTCATATAATTATAGATACATATAATCCAATGTCTTTAAACTATCTCAAGCTAACCTTAATAGTTGCTCCTTAATAATCCAAAATTTTTCTGAATAAGAGTTATTCTTATAGTCGCATATTATTTTAAATTTTAAGTCTTTGTTAGGTTACAAATTGCTCTAAATTGTGGGCACTTATATTGTCCAAAAACACCTTCCACCGCAGATGTTTTTTTGGTACCAAATTATTTGTAATCATTGGTCCGAATATGATCCAAATTTATATGAACGTGTAAGTTCTTATATAATTCTGAATTATTTTTAATCGTAAGGTCTTTATAGTCTTAACTTATCATCATATAATACCAATATATTTTAAATCATAAATTACTGTCACAAATTATCCTAAATTGCATATCTTTATGTAAGCTGGAATTATCTTTCATTATTGATCTTTATATAGTCAAAAATTATCTTCAAACTTAAGTCTTAATATTGTCCTTAATTATCCTTCATTCATAGATTTCCATTCTATTTCTACTCGTAGATTTCTATCTGATTCTAAATTAACCATAATTCAAATTCCAAATTTCAAAATTATTTAAAATTCTAGATATTTATGTATATACGAGGGATGGCTGTTATATTTTGTAAAAAACGTGTAAAATAGTAATATTTCTAGAGCAGTATTCATAATAGTTAATTTATTTTCTGGTACATTTGAACCAAGTCTTACGAGAGTTTTCCCACTTTGATTAAAACACCTCAAAAATATGTATGTTTGTTACAATAACTGATTTTCCAAGTGTTGAAATAAGTTAGCCATGTACTTTATTTTTACATTGGGTCATGCAATGAAGTAATTACATAAGAAATTATGGTTGTTTGGCGAATAACGCTAGAATATGATGTTTGTGCTTATAATATTGGAGGCTTTTGCAAATAACGTTTAAAGCTAGATTGATCCGGGTTCGGCAGTTAATTCTCCTTACAAACAAATGATTGCGTATCATTTGCATCTAACAGTACTTTTATACTCCAAATGTACACTATCAAAGTATTCAGATTTCTCAAGAAATATTAATTTTAAATGCTTCGACTGGGTACATCTTTTATGGGGTTGAGCAAACTTTGAATTAGTAATATTGTTGACTGGTCATTAATTTCGCCTATAGCATTCTAATGAACACGACTCCAAGAACATAGCCAGGACATTTTTTTCGATTTCTTGCAAAAATACACGCGCATATTTTTTAAACGATGGTTAACTTATATCGGGTTAAAGAGATAAATTCTTCTGAAAGCTTAAATACTTATGCAATATTGAATACCCAATAAGCACAAAACAAAATTGAAATTCAAGTACTTGAAATTTAATTGGAATTCAACTTGAATTACAATCCTTGTTTCCAGTATTTCAAGTAAATTTTGCTTCAAACTTTATTTTATTATTTTTCTTTTTGTCCATCAAATTTCAAATTAACGTGAAATAATTTCAGAAAAGTTTAAATCAAAAATTGCAATCAAAATCTATAGAAATTCTTCAAATCAATTCAATGTTGAAGAACCGCATATAATATGAAAGAAAAACGAATTTATCTAGAAAAAATTCAAGAATCGGAAGAAATTATTTATATTCTTAGAGTAACATGTAATTTAAGTTGTTTATTTTATTATTATTTTTTTCTGTAATTGTATACATACTTTTTTAATGTATATTGGTTTTATTATTGCAAAATAAAAAATATTAACAGGTTTTATTTAAATTTATTAGCCTTGAGTTAAACAGTATTTCCAAGCTTGAATCAAATTACTTTTTCGACCTGAATTACACTTTGATTCAAGGGTTGCAATTAACTGTCTTAACAGTGTTATGTGCAATATGAATTCAAGTTTTCTTTTCATTGGAGTATGCTACTGAAATAAAGTGTGATACAAGTGTATTTTAACACTTGAAATTTGAATTTGTGACTGGAATTGAACTTTTTTTTATACTTGAATTTCAGCAAAAATGCTTACTAGGTACATATTTTATTCTCGATCACATTTTTATTTCTCGATCTCACAATATGCCATTTGTGAGCTGTGCATAATCAGTTCATGCACAACATCAGTGCTTTTCTGCACAATATCTGTTCTTAGAATAATTGGGTTAGGCATGCTAGCGACATGAGGTTTCATTAATAACCCTCGTATAAAAAAGAAATTAAAACGTCATATTTTATTATTCCGGTTTCAGATTTAGTGCAAGTTATATAGTTTTGCCATTAAGTAAAACATAAAAAGCCCCCCTCGTACTGTAGTTCCATTTGACTTCGTAGTTCTTGCAAACTGTCTTGACTTGTAAACCATTTCAAAGTCCAAAAGTAGCTTCCATTAAAACTTTCAGTCTAAATAACATATTATCTCCAATCATTATTTTTTTATAGTTCCAAAACACTACATTCCTTTAAATCTCTTCCGAAGATGTAAAACGAGTTATGGAAAGACCTTGTAAAAATAAAAAAACAAGTCAACTTAATCATCATCATCTGAATCATCGTCATCAGCGTCATTGGCATTCAACGTCAACACCGTTATTTAGTCGTCGAACATTAACAATAAAATAAAAAGGATATGAGTAAAATGTGTGTATGTGTGGGAGTGAGTTCATATATGAGCCTTTGCTGCTGTAGCTGCCATTGATGATACGATGATGACCACTTGGTACCACCCTGTACTTATTTTGCTTAAACGACTTGCCTGTTTTGCGAAAATGAGGCAAATAAATGAAAATGTCTATAAAAAAGAAATACTAGGTATTACTGTTTTCATTTGAGCGTCCAGTTAAATGTCTATGAGGATAATATAAAAAATATATATTTCACTTCCTACTCCCATTCTTACCCTTAACAGCATTGTTAATTTCGATTTTTTGTCAATTTCTAGACTTTTATAGTTGAACTTGTATTGCTTTTTTTTCGGCAACTCACTTGCATTTTGTTGTTTGTATAAAACATAAAAAAATGAAGCTACTACTACCCTTTCCTTGTGTCAAACAATGCTGCAGCTTGATGTTTCTCTTTTTCGTTCATGGACAATGGTCAATTGCTTTGGCTTCTGTTGGGAGTCTAACAGGAGTTTGTTGTAAAAAAACAGAAACGGTAGGTAGTTTTTGGGAATGTTGGGAGTCAGTAAAATTTTTTTGTGTTAATATTTTGGTCCCTTATAGAAATTTACCTTTAAAAAATAAATACAAAAATACTCATTTGAAATTGAAGTCTATTGTAATAAAAGTCATGTTAAATGCGTGTTGAATGATGGGTAAAAGAAATAAAGCAAACATATTTTAAAACAGAATTTTTTGACAAACTTTTTGTTTGCCAAAAAAAGATTTTACATAAAAATTGCACCTAAAGGTATAAAAATAAGGAAACTTATAGAAAACTGTAGCCTACAGAAACATTTTTTTTATTAATTTTACAAAGAAAAAAACTTTAGCCTAAAAGTATAATGTATAACTTTTATCTACATTAAGCCTTAAAATATGCAGTTTTTAATTAAAAGTAAAACTAATAGTGGCAAAAGTATCCTTGAGCGAAAAACATGTGACCACTTATGAAAAAAGTATGTAATATTGCGAAATAGTTATTTTTTGCTTAACAAATGCATGAAAAATATTATGAAAAAAAATTCAAAAATATATTTCGCATTTTTTACAAAAGAAAATTATTACTGGTCGTTTTGAGAGAAATACGGAAGGATTTCATCTTTCTGCATTGTCATCTGGTAACGAATGTTGCCAAAACTTATTTTTCAAGGTTTTTGCATCCACCGCTATTTGGTGAACTTCATGAGATTTGGCGTTTTCCCCAAGAACGCGTCTCGCCGTTTAATTTGATGTTTTGGCAAAATTATATGTCCTTTTGGAAATAATCCGAAGCCCAGTCATCCTAAAAGGTATTGTCTGTGTTTGCTCAGTTTGAGTTCATAACATGTAGAAGAATCGATGATCTTGAGTTCTTCGGTAATGTTCTCGATCGGCCTGATAATTCTGTGTGGACTAAGTGATTACCGAATAGGTCACACAGAAATACGTTTCGTAGGCAAAAATACGGAAAAAAATTAAAAATTGCCAAATTCCAGCAAAAAAAGTTGAAGTGAAATTTACTGTTTTGAATTATTGAGAAACTATAATATTTTTAAACAGACGATTGACTAGCATTATTTCTATTATAAAGTTTTACTGGGTATTATCCAGCATTAAATTTGGAGCCTTAGCATAATAAGGAATCGGATAGCTTGGGTTCTTTAGCACTAAAATTCCATTTCGAGGTTCCCTACTTTTTTAAATAAAAAACCTTAGAAAATTCAAATTTAATGCGGAATATTTATTATCATTTGAAAGAACATTCTTTGGCATTTATTTTTTGAAGATTATGTCTATGACTCGTTCGAGCATTTCGACTGGTAACTGGCTAATGACACGCGTGATGTTTTAATCCAAGGCCTGAATCGAAGCGGGTTTGTCCGCATAAACTTTAGACTTTACATATCCCCACAGGAAAAAGTCTAACGGTGTGATATCACACGATCTTGGTGGCCAATCGACTGGCCCAAAACGTGAAATTATGTGCTAACTGAAGTGTTCTCTCAATAAATCCATTGATTGATGCGATGTGTGGGAAGTGGCGTTGTCTTGCTGAAACCAAATGTCGCCGGGATCACGAGCTTCAATTTCAGGCATCAAATAGTCGGTTATCATGCCATGAAAACGGTCGCATTGGCGGTTACGTTCGCACCGGCATCATTTTTAAAGAAATATGGACCGATGATTCCACCGGCCCACAAACCACATCACACATGCGAACGGCACCGAATCGACTCTCCATGGTCTTCGTGTACACTCTCAGCTACGGCCGCTATATTTTCTTCACAGCGTGCTGTGAATGCTGGGTCTCAAAATGATTGATGGTGTTGCGAATAGTACGCTCAGTAGGCCGATTATGTTGACCATAAGTTGAGCGAAGTGCACGAAACACATTCCTCACAGAACGTGAATTTTCGTAATAAACTTGAACGATTTGTAAACGTTGTTCAGACGTAAGTCTTTCCATTATGAAATGCCAAACAATACTAAATAAAAATAACATGACAGCATGACATGACTCACACGTGATCTGTCAAAAAAAGGCTATTGAAAAAAGTATCTCTACTTGAATCACCTTTTATAAGTCAAAATTTCTTCCATTATTTGGCTTCTCTCTCTATCAAGAAGGTAGAATTATTACTGATAGTAATATTCTGAATTTATATAGTTGTTTTTATTGCTCTTTAGATTAAATCTGATTTAATCTAAAAAATTTTAAAAAATTACATTTCTGTATATACCAGATTTACATGTTCCCGCTTTAAATTTGGTCACTAAATGTAAATATACAAAATTTTTAGTTTTTTCATATCTAAGCATTGTATTAATGTGTACCAAATTTTATTAACGTTTCAAGAATACAGGACACTGTACGTCAAGAGATATAATCTTCAATGACACTGTTGCATAAATCTGTTTGAGTTTGATCAATAACTTAGGTTGTGTTATTTTTATGCTCACAATATAGCACATATCGGCCAATTCGAACAAAAAAAATTGGTTATAATTAATCGCTTCTTTGAAGGCTCTGGCCTCACAAATGCCATTTTGGAAGATGTACAGACCAATGCTAAAACTAGCATCAATAGAATTTTTTAAATGCGCTGCCACCATGTTAACCTCTTGAGAATTGGAACCGTCCCATTTATGCAATTTTGTTTCTTAAAATAGCCATTCATTAAAAAATATGACTCATGGTAAAATATGATATTTTTGTCATACAAAATAATGTCCTCTTCTAAAAGCTGCGAAGCTCAGTTAAATCTTAACGCAAGCATGGAAATATCCCGATGAAAAATTCTACAAGTTAAAGTCTGAAAAAGTCGTGGTTTTTCCCCTGTACATATTAACGGACAGCGGCAATACTGTCTGTCAATCTGGCATTCCTTTGTCTTGTCTGAATAATGGCTGATTGTTTGCCGAAGAGGTGGTCACGAATTTTACCACCAAGCGTGGAAGAGATTTATTTTAATGAACAAATACTAAAGTTTTGCAATTGTGAACTGACATCAATTACAGTGTAATAAACAACAAGTTTGACATGTGACGCCAAAGCAACATAACTGCCAGAGTTTATAAACATCAACTCTCTCATACTCTTTTGAAATTACTCCTTTATATTTTGAAATTTTAAAATTTATTTCTTTATAGCTTTATTGGGAATTAAAAAATCTTTACTAGAGGGAAGAGAAGTGGTCTAAAACTAGTCAAGTGATGGGGTTTTCGGAACTTTATATGGGAGGAATCCGTAATTTTTACATGAGGTTGTCATTGGAGGCGGCTAATTAACACCTGTACCATTGCACTGGTAACAGACTAGTCCAAATATAACTGTTCATTCATTATTATTATTATTATTTAAAGTACAATTCATTGGATTTGTTAATATATTTTTTACTTAAATTTTTATGGCGGCATACCTAATCAAACCTAGGTTCTTTTCACTAATCTCTTGTTTTATAGTTTCAAAATAAAATTTTAATTTATATTTAAAGCACACACTAGCTAATACGCAGTTTGGTCCCTAAAGTCCTTACTACATAAATCGTATTAAAAAATACAGTTTAAGGTCTACACTAACTAATATACAGTTTTTTGTTTACACAGGCAACTGTTCTCAGTTTCCTTCCCATTCTTACTGTCAGTGTTGTTAGTAGCTAGAATAAATTGGCCGTTAACTATTTTTATTTCATTATTATTTTTGATGTTACGTTTTTGCTGATAAATATGTTTTTTTTTTTTTAGGAAATGTAAATTTATTTGTGCATAAATGAAAACGTTTTATTTAATTTTTATTAGTTGTATTTATAAGTATCCGAATAATAAATATTCTGTAACAAAGTCAAACATCACTATTTCATATTTTATTTTGTTTACATTACATATTGTTTGTATTAGACAATTTTTTATCAAGACAAACGTCAAAATTAACGCGAATTTATGCAAGGTGGAAACAGTTACACAAAAAGAACAATAAGGCTAATTCATTAATGTTTTTTTATTTATGCAGTTTGAGGACTGTAACAACAAAAACTAGTAATCAGCTGTTTAAATGAGGTTGACTTGTATAGCTTCACACTGATTTTGACGTTTGTCTTGTTAAAAGTTTGTTTATTATTGTAATTTTGTTAAAATTTGATGATTTAAATATTATTTTCCAGCTAAAATGCGCAATTTTTAACCCAGAATTAATACATTCGTTTAATGGCACCTTAATCTAAGAAGTTTACATATTGAAGTGGAAATGACAAACATGTGATTGGCGGTCAGAATTCTCGAATTTTAATACAAAAACACTCACAATATACTTTATTCATTTTGTGTTTATGTTTTTAATAGAAAATAGATTAAATGGAACACATTTAATCTATTTATTTTTAAATTTCGGAACAAAGTCTAACATCAAAAATGTGTCCACTTTGTTTTTTTCCTTGCAAAATATAGCAAAAGTAATCTTAAAGTAGCTTAAAAGTAGAGCCGAACCTACTTTAAATATTTTAAGTTAACAATAGTTTACCAAAGCGAATCATGGTTTTTAAATACAACTTTAAGAAATTTTGCTTAACAATGCACTCTAGGCCACAAGTTCGAACTTTTGGCAAATAGTCCAATTAAGGTAGATGGAAAAAATTTATACAGACTTGTTATCTAGGGACTTTAGATTTTATGACTATAAATTACCAACATTAATGCTGCATACCGTTTATTAATAGTAGGAGGCCAAATTCAAAATATGATATTTTAGCAAAATTTTTTTATTTATTATAAATAGTGTATGCAACTCATAAATACACAAAAGGGTATTCGGAAATAGTATCAGGTAAAAATAAATATATAAATAAAATAAAAAAAAGTGTAAGGCAATTTCATACAAAATAGTAATCTTTTTGTAAAAAAAAAATATATTTTTTGCCAAAATTATGAATTTTCAAAGCTTTGTTACAGTACCAAAGAATATTTTCGTAGTAAAAACACTGGTGGATTTAATGAGGTCTTTTCTATCCTCACATCCCTCAAACCTCATTTATTTGTTGATAAAAATTAAGAAAATAAAAAAACATTGTTATGTTAATTGTTGATGATTTTAGATTAAAAAAAAAAACTAAATGCTTAATGCATTATGTTGACAACAATTTGTTGTATTTTTATATTGATAATTATAAAAATGTTAAAAAAAATAAAAAACGGCAAATACAAATGGATTTAATCTGAAAATACATTTCTTTATTAAAATGATAACAACTTTAAATTATATAAAACTTTTTATACAAGTGAATTTTAAAATATGAAATAAAAAGCTACTTAATTGCAAAAGATTATAAATTACAATTATTCACCGCCATATTCAATTAGCCATTTTGATTTATTTATTTATATTTTAATTTACCTTAAATTCATTATTAACAATTTCACAAATAAAGCCATATATACGTACATATATTTTTTTTTTGGCATTTAAATAAAATATTAGACTTGTGTAGTTCATGACTGAACTAGTTCAATTGAACGATTCACTCTAATGAACAAAGTGAATCATTCATCTTTCCAAGCGCTTTCAGCTCAATACTGAGCTGTTATTGAAACACTTCTTAATAAATTTGTTAATTCGATTTTTATTCAAATTTAATAAATTTAGTGATTTATACAATTATACAATCAAAAATTTATAAACTAAAAAAAGAATGAGGAAAATTTGGCATTTTAAATTTTAAGTATAAAACTATAAACATTTATGAAAAAGTCAAATAAAAATTAAATCTTGTACTTCGACCATTTTTGACTCGAATGTCCTAGGAAAACTTAATAGAGAATAGAGAATTTATAGGTTTTAAGCAGCGATAGGCACAAAGAGAGGGGACGTAAAAATTTGAATATATTAGTGTATTTGGTTTGTTTACGATCTTTGTTGCGAATGTGTTTGTTATATCTAGCATACAAAAAATATTAATTATTTCTTACGACCTTTGTGTTTTGCTTTTGTTTTTGCCTAACCATGAGACTTAATGATATTTTGTTCTTCAATTATTTGGCTTCGTTAGCCTTCTTGTTTTGTGAAAATGCCGAAAACGCTAGGCTCCGTAGTGCTACGGTTGCCGGTGCTTGCACGCAGAAAGAACATATAGTTGTAGTGACCGTAATCTCAGTGCATATTGCGATTGGCATATAAGGGTCATAGCTAAAAATAGATATGATTATAAATAGTAATTGTTATAATTCCACTTTATCATAATGTGTCCGATTTTTTGGTTTGTTTTTCACTCTACGGTTAGAGTTTTTCATATTATTATTCCATCTTACTACATTATTATCCCATTCTATCAGAATATGATTCTATTATATTATATTATAACTTCACCTTATGCAAATATTATCCCATCTTATCATATTGTGCTACAATTTTATCATATTATTATTACATCTTATTATATTATTCTCTCATTCTATTATATTATTTTCCATTTTATGATATTATTATCCCATCCTATCATATTGTTCCATATTATTATATATTGAAATAAAACACATTAATTCAAAAGTATTATTTTAGTAAACTGTTTACTGAGTGCATTACATTTGGTTCAAAATAATATATAAAAATGTTTAGTAATCATAAAAAATTATTTACATATTATTTGTTCATTAATTAATTTTATTTATTTGTATCATCATATATGGTTCAAGGTAATAACTTTTATTAACTTTTATATATTATAAAATTTATATAATTGATATATATTTTTATGTATATCAAGTATTCTAATTATAGCCAAATTTCAGTGATCATAACCCACTTTGATTTACCATATTGCTTCCGCGTTTCCAAATTTGGAAAAACAAAAAACATATTTTAATATATAATTATTTTAAATTTCGTCAAACAACAAGAAAAAAAAGCTTGCCGCCATATTTGATCCGCTATTTTAAATTTTTTATTACAGAATCATAATCAGCGTCTCCACGATATTTATTTTTTATGTAAACCAAGTACTCTAATTATGCAAAAAATTCAGGGATCGTGGCCTAGTGTGCAATGGTTTGTAAAGCTGTTTTTTTTTAATAAGGCCATTACTCTTGCCACAATTGATACTAATTTCCTTCGGGTTAAATTTACGACCGTTATAGAAAAACTACTTGATAATTATATCAATTAATTTTTAATCAAACTTTAATTGTAACTTGGTTAAACTACTTCCAATACGGAACCAAAAAATTAAAATTCAAGTACTTGAAATTTAAATTGAATTAAATGAGAATTACAGTCGTTTTTTCTAATATTTTTGAAGTAGAAACTATTATTACTTTTTGTTAATTTTTTTTTTCAAAAAAATTTCAAAATATTGTAAAATTTTTTATAATATATTCTAAACCTGAATAAACATGTGCATCAGAAACAATTTACGCTGATTAACAAAAGCCAAATGCTAGAACTTGCAACAAAAAAAGGTAAGTAAAACAAATGTATCTTAAATTATTAAAAAAGTAGGATTAAATATCTTTACTTAGTTTCGGATATTTAGTAGTTCAAATACTTTTTAACAAAATCCTCATCTGAGAGAAAACACTATGATGATGAGATAATTTTTTTAATTATCTCAAAGTTTTACTCCTCTGATTTTAATTATTTTTTTTTAATTATCTCAAACAGAAATCAAGAATCTTAAGAAACTTTTATTTTTTGAAATGTTTAGTGTTCTGTTATAAGATACGATTGTAATGTAAATATTTAATTATTATTTTTCTTGCAAAATAAATAATATTAAATATTATTTTAGTGATTAATTCTAAATGTTTTAGCTTGAGTTTCAGTATTTTGAATACTTAAATTTTACTTTTGTACAAGGCTTGAGTCAAATTGTATTTCGAAGCTTGAATTAAATTATTTTTATTGACATTAATTACACTAGCATTCTAAGCTTGAAATGAACTGCCTTAATAGTGTTATATTCGACTTGTATTCAAGTTTACTTTTTACTGGAGTATGCTATTGAAACAAAGAATTCTACAAGTATATTTCAACACTTGAAATTTAAATTTATTACTGTAATTTAACTTCTTTACATTTGAATTCCAGTAAAAATGCTTATTGGGTTAACAGATTTGACTAATTTTTAACAAAAAACAAAAAAATCTAAAAACAAAAACGCAAAATTATAATTAAGCACATAACTCCTATAATCTCATGTTGTATTTTAATTCCGATGAATCGGTTTGCAGAAATGTATTCTTTTAATTGATGATAAGTTTTGTCTTAAACTAAATATTTTATATTTTATATTCTGTTTACATGTATTACATACAATCTATAAAATATTAAGTGCATTACATAACATTTAAAATAATTTTTATATATTTCAAATATCTATTATAAATTTTATTTTTTTTCTATTATTTAGTACAATTAGCACTTAACTCCTAAAAATATATTTCTAATTTAGTAATTTCTTACAACTATATTCAGGCTTTATTTTGCAAATAACAATTTCATTTTAAACTTTCTTTTACAATTCTTATTTTACCTCACCTATAACATACCTCCATGCAACTTTATTTTTATTTTTAACCTGACCACATTTGTATGAAATTTTTTCGCGGTTTTTCCAGTATTTCCTTTATAGTCACCCACAATATTTTTTCCTGTTTTTTATTGCGTATTTTTATGCTTAACTCTTAAATGATGTTATGTATCATATGAGTGTGTTTACGCTGCTGATTTTATATCATAAACTGGACAATCATTTAACCAAACATTTCATACCAGTCAACGATAGCAATGTTCGTTTTTTTACTCCTCTGTTTTTTTTTTTTTCTTTTTATTAATGTAAAAACTTGGTTACGATATGTAAACGGAAATGTAAAGCAATTAAAGAAACCAAACGCATATATATTACATAAATTTATGTACATAACTATGTGTATTTTTTAAATATATATATTTTTTGGGAAAATATAAATAAAAATAACTGAATTTTACCTTATATGACAAATAAAATGTGGGAAAATTACATGGGCTTTTCAGTTTACAGGTAAGTGTATTTTGTTGCTTGGAATTTGCCATAGATATGATAGAAAAAATGTTTCATTTAATTTGAAGGAACTATTTTTGCTGGTTCCAATCTGAGACCTCTTTATTTCCTTAGAATGGTCGAATCATATTTCACTTGTTTAACATGTAAATGTCATATTTGAAGCCAATGAAAAGGGGAATTTGTTTATGAGATTACATTAAAAATATACTTAGAAATAAAATTTTGTGCTTTTATAACAAAAACAATTTCTATAGTCACTATTACTCTCTATATTCTCAGGAGTTTCTAGAAGTTTTAAAAAATTTACAAAACGCTCTAAAAAAAATTCCTCTTTGAGTCGCCTAGAGTCGTTTGAAGACCTCAAATTATATAAGTATATAATTTTATTTTTGTTAGGATATTGTAGTGCTTTTTTTGGTTCCTATATAAAAGGTCCTACTATGTACTAGCTTATGATTTCGTTATGTATAGATATATACCACGCTTTGCTAACAATAGCATTTCCAAGCATTTCCTCCAAGAGCACTACATTTTAATTAGTAAGAAAATTTGATTTCTTACCTTCTTAAGTACTCTACTAACTTCCTTAAAATAAACTCATCTACTTAATTGTTATGTATATTTTTTCTTCACATAAATAAAAATAACTCTTAAAAATATGCTTTACAAATTTCCATACCCCTACTCCTAAAAGTAGGCAAATATACTTAAAAATACACTTTTATATATGATGTTTCTGCTATTTAAGCTGGAAATATCATGAATTCTTTACATTTTCAGATTTGTTTGTAACTCTTTTTGTAACTAATGAAGACAAATTACCTGCGGCTTTGTGTTGTTTTTATTATTTTTAACATCTTTTTAGTAGCATCTTTTTGTTGTTGCTAGTATTTATATAATTAAACAACAATAACAACATTTTTAGAAAAAACAGAAAAGCAAATCTTTTTTAAACGTGCTTGTAGTGAGTGAGTGAACGAATGAATGTACCAAATGACAAATAGGAAGTGGGCCTAAAAGTATACTTTAGTTTTCTGTTATTTATATTTATATGTTTGTATTGCTTATGTGTTTCTGTGTATTTTGTGTTTGTTTATTTTTCGTTCCGCTTTGTCATACTTAACATACTTAAGCTGGTATTTTCTTGTTATGTGTTTATTGTTTGACTTATGCTTTTAACAATATAATAAACAGTAAATATTATTTTTATATTATATGTCAAGTTAAGTGGCTAAACACTTGTCAGGTTTTTAAACTTCTTTGTGCAATTATTTTGAGAAGAAAATGAGAATTTTTACGAGAAACCTTTTACTTAAAAATACTGCATTTGTCTCATTTAGTTATCTAAAATATCTTCTAGAATATTTTTTTAATAGGAAAATCTAACCATATGGTGGAAAAATACAGATCTTAAAAGGAAATTTTTCGAAATTTAAACCCAAGTGGATTAGAAGACTATATTAATAATTAAAAACTTTTTTAATAGTTTTAGGTACACAAAAATGGTTCATGATATGATACTGTGTTGTATTATTGAGCGCTATATAACAAATTTCTATAGCACACTATTAGTTTCCTGAAAATTTCTAGTGCTGAAACGAAACAAGTGTCTTATTAGTTTTCAACTTCACTTGGAGCTGTTTTAAGACCCAAAGTGATAAGTGATAATAAAAGGAGTGACTTTATGGTTTAAACTTTAAAACTAATCAGACCAAAAATATGAAATCTTTAAGCAAAATTCTTAATATTCTTGTATATGTAATAATGAATTATTGAGGACGAAACTTAATTCCAAAGTTATCTGCCCTAAAAATAAAAAAAAACAATGATAATAAACTCTTTATGTGAGCAATATACAAATAAAGAATAACATGCTAATGGATTTGGTTTTTTTATGATTTTTTAATTTTTTATATGATCTCCATTTATATATATATTTATTCTTGTACTAAAAGCACTATCATTTGGAAAAACATCATTATTTGATAAGACTATAACAGGTGTTCTCATTATAACAGCATCATTAGAATATTTTACTTTCGCAGCAACAGTGTCTCCACCAAATAGCATTTTTAGAGTTTCCGTAGCAGTTGCTTCCAATAAGGGTTCATTCCATAAAATGATTCTTTTATCTACACATTCCATTAAGGGAAATGAACAATATCTGTTAAAGTTGCCAACCTGTCCAAAATTTAAACAAAAGTGAATAAATGAATAAAAAAAAAAAAAAATTTACCAGCATTAGGTGGAGATAGTATAGTATTGTTTTTTTTTAGGAATATTTTTATCAATAACATTATATAAACCTATTAGAAATTTTAAAATTTTTTCATCATTATTATAAAATTGAAATTTTAACAAATCCTCCAATATTTCAACTGATTTGTTTATATTATAATAATAATTATACAAATTTCCAATAGGAGCGTTAAATACTAAATTTTGTGCTTCAATTGATTTTAAATATATATATATATAATTCTTCAAAATTTAAATTATTGATATAATTGTTTATAATTATAATACAATTTTTTAGTAAAGTGCTATTTATATTAAAAAATTTTAATTCTGATGATAACCGCATTGAAGTATTTAATAAATGATGTGTTCGAGCAGTAGGGTGGTCTTTAAAAAAATCAATTATTTTCCTCTCTTTTTATACCCGGTATCTTTTGTATTTGATTGGTCACAGCCAATAATAGTTTCATAACCAATTGATGATTGGGATCCAAAGGTGACTGGATGAGAAGATTTGAACGATAATTCGCTTCCTTCCACCAATCGGTCTTCGGCTTTTTCGAGATCTTCTAAAAATCGTAAACATCTAGTTTCACTACTTGGTATCCATGTTCTCCTGGCGATGTTATAGTAGAGATATTTCCTGGAATCCTTCTGGAGATATATTGACAAATTAACCCAGTGTTGGATCGTGAATTTCCAACTTGGAAAGACTCTTCGAGAATATCTTCTATTGACTTGTCTTGGTAAGTATTGGATGAAAGTACAACGGTAGGAGTTACTGGAGTAGGTACAATCGTGGACGATGTGGATGTGGTTTCCATGAATTTTCTGCATATTTGTTCGTAATGCAATTTGAAGTTTCCAAAGTCATCTCCTGCTCCAAATACATCGTGGACCACTCGCTGTTTAAGAGGATATTCACTAAAACTTTGAGTGAACACTTCCCTAGCTTTTTTTTCTGGAAAATTAAAGTTTTCCTTACTGCTTGAAGGGAGTCCATCAATATATGTAGAATTTTGTTCGCCTCGTATTCCTTCTCCTTCAAGGAGAGATAAATCAAAGTCTCTATAGTCGAATTGATTTCCAACAGAAATTCTTTCGTCCATATTATTAGTAACAAACATAGAAGGGATATATGTGCCACTTCCCCTTTCATTATACTTGCTTTTTGGATTTCCTCGTCCACATCGATTTTGTTCTTCTTGGGAGTTTCCATAACTTGATCCTCTGTCTTCGTTTTCCTCTTCCTCTTGGTCTTCTCCATCACAGCTTTCTCCTTCTCTATAGCTGTTTCCACCATCTGAGTATTGGGAAGTATATCGATATCTTTTGCAGGATCCTGATTCGGAGGAATTGTAGCTTCCATTTCTGATCCACTCATTGAATCGTCGCTTAAAACTAAAGGTTCCCTCATTGTTACTTTCTTCATTTTCAACAAATAAACGTTCTGGGGAGTATGTATACGAACACTGATCACTGTTATCACTATCACATTTAATAATTTTTAAATATGCAACTATTTATATTGAAAAATTTTTAAAAATATTAAAAATTTTCAATAAAAAATCACGTGAAATATGCATGGTAAAAATAATAAAACATTATGACGACGACGACGTCTTGATCAAACGTCGACAGCGAAAGGGCAGCGCAGCAATTTTCCAATTCATGGCTTAGCTTAATCATGGCCTACGGCCGATAGCTGCCGAATGGAATATGAAATATTCTTGAATGTGAGGTAGTGAATTGAGGTTGAAAAAACTGACTCACTGCACAGCAAAGTGGAAAATTTTTCTGACTTCTTGGTGATTTTAATATTCCGAACATAAAATAGTGCGATACTCCCGATTCATAATTTTAAGCCTATAAGATCGGAAACATCTATTGACTCTTCTAAATAAATTACATAGTAAACAATTGATTAATTAATCTTGAAGTAAGCATATACGTCGAAACAAAACTATCATTATAATGAAATATAAATGATGATGGTTTTTGATTTTAGCAAAGCCGACTGTTCCAAACTAAACCACCTATTTTGTTCTGCAAATTAATTCCAATATATTCCATATAATAAAGTATGGACTCGTAATATTGTCATCATTTTGAATAAATTCTATGATGGCTTATTTAAATGTTTTAAGAGATCAATTCCAATGAAGAAAAAGAAAAACACATAGATAGACTAGAAATACAAAGCTTGAAAAATTTTAAAAACAAGCTTTACAGAAAATATAAAAAGTCCGGTTTATCTACTGATTATATGAGACATTCCATATCAAGATCAGTTTACAATTCAGAAAATATCCAATGTTACAATAGTAATCTTTTTAGGGCGAAAAGAAACTTTAAAAATAATCCAAAATATTTTTACCAGTTTGTAAATTCTAAGCGTCGCGTCTTTGGCTATCTCTCCATGAAGAAACTTGGAGATAAAAAATCCTGAAACGATGCAGATATTTACGATATGTTTGCAGCATTCTTCACATCCACCTATTCTGATAAAGAATGACATCAGCTTTTCAATTATCCATATTGATGCAATCTTAATAAATAGTCTACCATTAGATAAAACGATGGTAATGAGAACTGTGCGGAATCAAAATATTCAGTTAAATTTAAAACTGACGGTGTTCCCAGCTGCGTTCTCATAGTATCTACTATATTTTTAAATAGAATGCAACATTTTCTAAATACTAATATGTAATATGTATTTCTTATCTCTCTGGCATATCTAACTAGCGGATATGAATTCAGCATTATGCTGAAAAATAAAGAAAATTTTGAGCTTTATTAAAATATTTCTTGTTACGGCATTATCAAGAACAGCATCACCAATTGTATTTAAACGAAACAAAATTGGTCATACTATTTGAAGTTATTAACTTTGAATCCTTTAATTTAGATTAAATTTTTCTACTGCTTGCTTAAAAAACTAAATAAAATTTATAATTAAATTTTGCTACGGCCTTATCTCTTATGTTATTTTCGTTTATTATTCAATTTTGAACTGATTTTTTAGATCTGACAGATTATATGGCTGAATTATTCATTGAATACAGTTAAATAACAATTTATGTCTTAAACGATAAATTAGGGCTAATCAAATAAGTACTGTAGCAGAGTTGTTATATTTAAAAAAAGTATAGTTAATTTTTAGCGAAAAAATGCAATATAAATTTATAATAATGTTTTATTGATAAGGTTGCTTGATTAATGTTATTTTAATTGATAAATATATGTCAAATATTAACAGCTTAAAATAGATGAAACGCTTCTAAATTCCAAATATAGAGCATTACCTTGGCGTCATAAATATTCGGCTTTGTTATTGATTTTTTGTTTAGCTAGGATTTTTTTGCGTTTTGGATTACAATAATGGGTCTAATGACTTTGTTTAGCGTCATATTAGACAGACAATATCACATTTTGATGTCTCTTGGCTACAGTTCTTGCGACACCTGATTTTTTGTTTTTGAATAAATGCAAACTCATCAAACATCTGTTTGCTAAATGTACTTTCAATGATTCTGCAAACACTACTTAAGATTGGTACGAATCTTGATTGATACGAGTCTTGATCAAGTTTGATCTTTAAACTATTTAGCTTTCTGGTATGGTCTGGTGTGGGCTTCGACTCCATTGTATAAATCACTCATCCTTACAAACGTCCACCAAATTATGATATAAAATTCTTCATATTAAAAAAAATATAAAATTTAACTCCAAAAAGTTGTATCAGAAAATTCATTGAATTTTATATTGTCTTTCGAAATTTCAGATATATATTTTTAATTTGATATTAATTTTTAATTGTACCTTCTTTTGTGACATTTTTTTATTTTACCTTAAAAACATACTTTAAATGAAAAAAAGTTATAAAGCCTGAAAATAGGCTACATATTTTTTCTTATAATTTTAATATGTACATAAAAAATACAATTATAATTATATATGTATACACACACAATTTTTGATTTAAATTTTAAATATATTTTTTCCATAAACAAAACAATTTCTTTCTTCAGTTTTTTATCTCAATTGCTTAAAATTGTATTTTTGCTCTCTCTTATATATTTTTAATTTTATTTATTTTATATGCATATAAGATTATATAAAGAATTATACATTATTGTTTTCTATATACTACATTAAATATGTTTACATCTAACTAAAAATCACAATAAAAAAAGGAAAGTCTTGTCCTTAGTAAGACAATTCAATGTAATATAGCAATTTGTAAATAAAAAGTTATGTATAAGAAACCTCTTGCAAACTCCCTACATAAACTAACTTTAAGAATATTTCTTTAAAACACCCTAAAAATATGCTTAACTTTTCTTTCCTGCATATAATTTTATATACATGTCAAAGGTGTGTAGGTAATGATGTGTGTTTTGGTTAGAAGGTAAGCCTGAAAGTATGTATACATTTTTATTTTATTTGAAATTGTTAATGAAATTTTATATATTGGTATTAGGTTTCTTTTTTTTCTTTTTTTTTTCTTTTTTTTGCAGAAATGGCATAGCATTTTAAAGAGTTTATATAATATACACACATACAATCATATAATAAATTAATATATATATAAAATTCTTCATCAACATACTGGTGACATAATCCTATTGAGATAAAAAAAATATTTTTCTATGTACTATACATTAGTAAGAATGTATGAGTTTTTATTTTCTTATACATATACATACCTATGTATATGTATTTAAAATGCAGTTTTAAATCTGTTAAGAAAACATTTTAAATTTATCTTTAGTGTCTATAGAAAGAGCAAAGTTTTTGTTGTTTTATTTTTATTAAATTTTATAGTTTATGAAAAATTGCAACATCAAGGTTTAAATATTTTACTTAGAAATGGTATGATCCACTTTAAAGTCATTCTGATATATAATATCATATATTTTTTGCAGTATTTTAAATTATATATAAAATGATTTATATACAAATAATTAAGAAATTCAATATGTATGTATTGGCTAAAGAAAATACTTGAAAGGAGTTTAAATTTTTTAAATGTAATAAATATTGATTTTTTAGAACTCAACCCCGGTAAAATAAATTTTTAAATTAAACTTAAATAAATATGTATAAAAGTATTTTATATTGCAACACTTTTTTGAGGTGTATAATAAAATTAAGTAACTTCCCAAGAAGCAAAAAATCTTTGAAATTGAATATTTATCCATTTGAAAACTATTCCAAATTTTAAGTACAAGCTGTGAGAATATTCTCGAATTTCCCTTACTTTCAAATTTAAAACTATGCCTTTTTCCAGCAAAAAGGTTTTAATATAACAATCGGATTTTTTAAAATACTTTCATAATCTAAAACTGAGCTGGATGTTTCTTTAACAAACAAATATTTCTCAAATATTTTTGAAACATTTTCTAAAATTTTAAAATATACTTGAATTAAACATGAAAAATATTTTTTTTTATAAATCATTTTTAAAACAGACATTTTGCATACATAAATGATAGATGGATATATTTTTCATATTAGCTGAATAGGAAATTTCGCATTTATCATTTTAAGCATATTAGTCATTGTATTTCATGGATCATTATAGCTATTTTTGTGAATTTGCAGCACACTTGCATACAAATATCTTCTTTAATATAATGTCTGCATAATATTTTGTTTTTTGAACAAACATATCTAAGTTTTAAAACTTTTTACGAAAAAAATTTTCTTAATAGCAATGAAAAAAATACAAAATAAACTGAATATAAAAAAACTTAACTTTGTACTTTACAATTACTTAAAAATTTTATAAAAACTTAACATCATAATTTTAAGGGATTTTTTTTAATTTTCTTGTTTATTTCATAACACAAATTTTGTAGCTTCGAATACAATTTGAGAAACATGCTATTTATTAAAGAAATTTTCCAAAAATTTTCATAGGTTTGAATTTATGTTTATTGGGTTGAAATGTAAAATTTGAAAATTCTTTCTAGAAGTATGCTATTAAAATTTTAACAGTAAAAGGAAATAAATATCTAGAGCATTAAATCACATGTAATTTGAATCAAATTTCAAGAGAATTTAGATATTTAGTAATCATAAATAAATATTTATTAAATAAATATTTAAAAACACATAAAGAAATGGCATAAATAACTGTTAACAAATTTTTTTTGCCCGACGACCCAAAATTAACCTATTAATGATGACGTATTCCTATTAGGTACCAGCTGAGTACAAGCGAATTTTCCACTGTTTCTTATCACTTTATTATTGCTGCAACTTCTAATATTGCTCAGATTTTTTTTTTTTTTGTAAACATTATAAACCTGACCTAGTTCAACTCATTCTTAGTTCTAGTTTAGTTCAGTCCGTTCTTATTTTTTTTAACGTTTATTTATTTACAATTTTGATCACAATTAAACCATATAAACACTAGTTAGCATATATTTACAAATACAAATATATACAACAAAATTTACAAATATATACAACGTCCTTTAAAAGGGCTCTCGAGTATTATTATTATAAAAATATGTTTACTTATGAAATAATTATTAGTAATTGGTTAATTTCAAATAAAGAATATTTTATAAGTTTTTGTAATGAAAAATTATAAAAAACAATACCTTTTTCAGTCCATTCTTATAGTGGAAGGCCACGGCCGGCAATCAGATGATTTGGTTTTATCACGCGGACGTGCGGCCTATATAGTTTAGTTGTAGTTAAGATCTAGTACAGTTCTTGTTTAGTTCAAGTTATGTTCTAGTTCAGTTCTAGATTATTTCTAGCTAAGTTTTATTTCAACTTTAGTTAATTTCTAGTTCAGTTCTAGTTTAGATCTAGTTTCGTTCTAGTTTAGTTCTAGTTCAATTCTAGTTAAATTCTAGTTGAGTTCTAATTCAGTTCTAGTTCAGTTGTAGTTCATTTCTAGTTCAGTTCTGTATTAGTTCAAGTCTAGTTCTAGTTTAGATCTAGTTTCGGTTCGGTTCGAGTTCAGTTCTAGTTCAGGTCTAGTTTAGTTCTAGTTCAGTTCTGGTTCAATTCAAGTTGAGTTCTATTTCAGTTCTAGTTCAGTTCTAATTCAGTTGTAGTTCATTTCTATTTCAGTTCTAATTCAGTTCTAGTTCAGTTCTAATTCAGTTCTAGTTCAGTTGTAGTTCATTTCTAGTTCAGTTCTAATTCAGTTCTAGTTCATTTCTAGTTCAGTTTTAGCTCAGCTCTAATTCAGTTCTAGTTTAGATCTAGTTTAGTTCTAGTTCAATTCCAATTCAGTCCTAGTTCATTTTTAGTTCAGCTCCAGTTCAGTTCTAGTTCAACCTTTGTTAGTTCGTTTTAAGTTCTACTTCCTTTCTAGTTCAATTTCATTTATTTTCTGTTTAGTTGTGGATCGTAACATAAACTCTAGTTCTAGCTCCTAACAAAAACCTGAGAAAATTTTCCCTTTTCTAAAGTACGACACTGTTTTATTAAAAATATATATGTTTCCCTTTTATTTTATTTTTATTTATTTATCCGAATTCTTGATTATTTGAGTTTATGTTGAATTATTTTAATGACGTCTTTATTTCAAAATATTTAATCAAGTCAATAATTTGCATTTTTGTCATTATTTGTACTGCTCTCTTCACATATGGAGGCATAAACGAGTAGAAATGATTTGCATCATGAAATCATCAATGATCTAAATAACAAAAAAAAAAAACCCAGAAAACGAAAAATATATAAAAACAAAAAACTTTAGGGAACAAAAAACTTTTAGGAAGATTCGCTTTAAAAAATTCTTGGTGGTTTGTGTTTCACATTTTTGCTTTTATTTAAATTCTTTTTTGTTTTACATTTAAAATCGATTTACTTATGGTTGGGTTTGGTTTTTTGGATTAATTCATTATATTTGCTGCTATTTTTCTTTTTTTGTTTTCAGTTTTAAAATAAGCTAATGCAGTAATAGCATGATGACAATGATCACTGAGTTATATTTGCTGTCAACTGACATTGTTGAAGGCAGCTTGCAACATAGTCAGTCTGTCAGTTTTGCCTAAACCTACACATACAGTTAAGCACATGATGCACAATATTTTCAGTATAATTTTTTTGTTTTAAATAATACTTACAAAAAATACCTTAATACCTTTTTTACTTACATTTTATATATCAAGAAGAAAATATATTGATGACAAAGAAGAAAAACAAAAATTGTAGCTCATTTGAATTTTTTGTTTAGTTTCATTTAATACATTTAATTTAATGCAAAATTCTTGGCTTTTTTCTTTATTTATTTATGCTTTAAACAGAGATTTCATTAAAAATGTTAAAAAGAGTTTCAATTTATTTTTGTGGGTTTTTTTTTCTACTTTGTGGTTTCTTAAGAATAATGAAATCGATAAGATGTGGAAATGAAACTCAAATGAATTCAAAGGAAATTAGCAACTCAGGGGCACTTCAAGCAGATGTTTGGTAAAGGAAAAGTGATGAAGAGAATTTTGTAGGGCAACTTAAAGTAATTTAAATAATCACAAAAATTAAAATACATTATAAATGTATATTGTATTTCACTTATATAAAAAGAAAGTTGAGAAAAAAAGAGTAAAGATTTTTATCAAAAAACTAGTTTTTATATAGATGTCTAAAATTGCATTTTTCATCTGTGAATTTTCTCTAAAAACCTAAATTTTATACAAAAATTTAAATTGCGTTTTCTAAAGAAACTAGAGGCGCTAGAGTAAAAACAATGAAAATCTGTGATCGCATATTTTTCATAAAAAATAAATTTTTTATAGAATTGTATTTTCTGAGCAAACTAGAGGTGCTAGAGCGAAAACAATGAAAATCTGCGATCACTTATATTTCTCACCAAAAATCGAATTTTTATATAAAAATCTTTAATAGCATTTTCTGAGTAAACTTGAGGTGCTGGAGAAAAACAATTAAAATCTGTGATCATTTATATTTCTCATCAAAAATCGAATTTTTATATGAAAATCTTAAATTGAATTTTCTGTGCAGTCTGACTTTATCTCTCCCTTACTGAAAGGACCTAATTATACCGATCCCTCTAGAGGTGCTGGAGCGAAAACAATGAAAATCTGCGATCACTTATATTTCTCATCAAAAATCGAATTTTTATATAAAAATCTAAAATTATATTTTCTGAGTAAACCAAAGGTGCTGGAGCGAAAGCAATGAAAATTTGTGATCACTTATATTTCTCATCCAAAATCGAATTGTTATATGAAAATCGAAATTAGCATTTTCTGTGTAAATTGGAGGTGCTAGAGCAAAAACAATGAAAATCTATGATCACTTATATTCTCATCAAAAATCGATTTTTTATATGAAAATCTTAAATTGAATTTTCTGTGCGGTCTAACTTTATCTCTCCCTTACTGAAAGGACCTAATTATACCGATCGCTCTCTTTAAGTAAATAATTTTGCAACAACAATATTGACAAGCCCTTAGGTAGCGGTGGTTTATTTCAACCACCTATTTGGCTTGATAAAGATAAAACCCTAAAGTTAAAACCTCCCGGTCCAAAATTCCTGGTAATAACTAGAAAAATAGCACTTATTCTCTTTTTAAAAGTGTCTCCCTTTTTAATAATAAAAAAATATCGATAACGTTTGTGGAGGTGAAGTTACATCTTGCAACAAACTTAGAAACGGCACAATAATTATTGAAGATTAAAAACTTAATGCAAGCAAGTAAGTTAATTAAATTGTTATCCGTCTCCCCTGATATCGAAATTGAAGTATCCGAACACAACTCCCTTAATTACTCTAAGGGAGTAATTTACTCCAACAATTTGCATGGTATTTCCGAAAACGAAATTCAAGAAGAGTTAAAACCCCAGAATGTTGGCAATTTGGGAAAAATAATGAAAAAAACAAAGGAAGAAACTGGATTAGTAATTTTAACATTTAGTTCAACTTCTCTTCCAACTGAGGTCTCAATTTAATACAAGAGAGTGAGAATTCGTAAACACATTCCGTTACCACTTTGCTAACCTAATATGCTTTTGTTATAGACACATTGCGAAAACTTGCAAATATATAAAATTTTGCCCAAACTGTTCTGAACAATTCCATCTGGGAGAAAATGAAGACTTATGTCCATTACACAATCTTGCATCAACTGCAAGGAAGAAAATCTTGATTTCAATCACTCTACAATAGACAAAAATGCCCAATATTCCTTAAAGAAAAGGAAACTCATTCATCATTACTCCAGAAAAAGTTAGGAAGAAAAAGTCCACAAACTTATATAAAGAACGCCACCATAAAAACAATTCACCGATTAATAAATCTGACTCCTTAGTAAAAAAAAATCAATACCTCATAGCGTGATTTAAAAGATTACTCTTTAATCATATCTGATGTATATATATCAGACAATGAATTGATCAATATGGAAGCACAATGTTTCTCTTTACTCTCAGGTTCAGAAAATATACAACAACAACAGGTAATAATACTTTCCTCCTACAAAAGAATATTTCAAATAAAAATAAGAACAAACTAAAGAAGAAACTGATATCTGGCAATAAGAAAAAATAAACTCTTATACTAATCCACAATGGCTCTTATACATAAAATTACATTTATACCGTTATATTTTTACTCAATTTATTTAAAATTCGTAAACATAATAATATTTTATCTTTTATTACTTTTTCGTTAACAACAATAATCATATCCATTCAATCTAAAATATTTTATATACAATTAGTATTCCTTCTTACAATTGAGAGAGAATTCTATACTCTAAAATCGAAATCATTCCCTTATTTCTTCTCAAGACTACAGTCATATATAAAAATATTCGTTGGTTTAACCACTAAAATCATTTTTAATAAAAGACAATTGATATCTTTCTATGTAATTATTTATCTTTTACCAATATATTTTTTTTCATAACCCATATTTAATCATTTTTAATCACACTGTAAAAAGTAATATTTACATAATCAAAAACCTTATCAAATTTTTAAAAATTGTCATTTAATATTGTCCAAAAAGATATTAGTGGTTATGTTACCAATTATAATTAAATTAAAAAAATAATAGAATATCTGGTGGTTGATGAAGGATCCATAAATCAGTAGAACATAAAATAATTTCTCTGCAAAAAGATTTTGACACGGTATATTTGGCAATAATGTCCCGAATAAAATTTAATATTGTCTGTACATATTCCACATCCTTCACAGATTAAAATACAAAGTAGAAATTTAGAAAATGTTCTTGTTAACGTTACCATAAAAACCATTATTACAGGAGATTTTAATGTCCGGCACAATGTTTGGGGTTCGTCCTCAATTAATCAACGGGGAAAACACATTGAAAACTTCGTAACTAAATCTCTATTCATCATCCTTTGTAAAGAAGATTCAACTCATTTGAGCACGCACGGCTCATTGTCACACTTTGACCTAACGTTTTGCACTATAGCTACGTGGAAAACTGAAGAAAACTTATGCGGCAGCAATCATTTCCCAATAATAACGAACTTAAATTTCCAGCAAAATGTATTACAAATTTAAGATACAACTGACTGACTGGTCAAAATTTCAAGAAAACTATATAAAGTTATATTCGGAAAAACCAAAAAGCAACTGCATTAACAAAAAGGAAGCTAATATTCGAAAAATTAGAATTCAAACAGCAAACCTAAAATACCCCAAACAAGCACGTGTGCTTTGGTGGAATCAAGACCTCGAAAGATTAAAAAAAAAACACAGCAAGGAATTTATTTAAACGTAATATAAATAATCAAAATCTCATTAAATTCAAAAACTCGACCCTGCATTTAAAAGAGAAATTAAAAAAAGCAAAAAACAGCTCTTTATATGAATTTACTTCAACCGTAAACCCAAGTTCTTCAACAGAATACCTATGGAGAAATATTAGAAATCTCACCGATTATAAGTCCATTCACCTGATACATAGCTTACAAACCCACAATAGTACATTGAATTTGATAACAAATAAAACCGAAATATTTGCTATATATTGATATTATGCCAATTCTGGTCAGATAATGCAACCGACAATAACTTTACACAGAATTTCCAGAATAATAAAGCCAAAAACTTAATAATTTTACCAACAAATACTCCATCACCTGCAGCTATTACAATCGAACGGAACCTTAGTATAACCGAAGTTATGTCGGTGATAAATAGTTTAAAAGGAAAAATCCCAGGATTTGATAGGATACCATATCTGATGCTGAAGCAATTGCCTAATATTTTGAAACAACGAGTCCTGAACCTCTTTAACAACATATTTAAAAAATATTATACATCAACAATTTTAAACAAGTATCATAACTCCAATACTAAAACCAAATACAAACAGAACAATTCCAAGTTTTTATCGACCTATTTCGTCAAACCAATGCTTGTCAAAGGTTCTGTATAAAATCATACCAAACAGACTTGTCTCTGCCAATAAGCTTCTCGATAGTCTTCAGTGCGAATTTAAGAAAGGCAGATCAGCAATTGATGTTCTATTTTATGTAGATTATCAAATTGCAAATAGCTTTTCCTTGAAAGAGCACGTGACACTAATATCATTAGACTTCAAGAAAGCTTTCGACAAAATTGGCTTCCATGCAATAGTCGATCAATTACTAACTTGAAAAGTTGGTCCAAGAATTATTAATTATATCAGGAACTCTGTAAGTAAGAGTTGGCAAACATTACTCTTACTCTAAACCTTTACAAAACAGAATCCCTCAAGGATCACCATTATCAGTTGTATTTTATTTAATAGCTTACAACATGCTTTGCACAAAATTATCCATTTATAAGGAGATTTACTATATAGCATATGCTGATGACTTCCATCTTTTATTAAAATCTGGACGGGGAAAAAAACCTGAGAATCAATGCATAAAATCTTTTCGGTACCATTCAAGAATGGTGTAATTATTCCGGAGCAGTTCTATCGAGTTCAAAATGCAAAAGTTTACATATATGCAGAAAGAAGAACTGTCTTTGCACAGTCAGATGTAACATCTCACTAGTGCAACTGGATAGTCTAAAAGTACTGGGATTTTTATAAATAAAATATACAGTTGGAATACCCATTTAGAAAATTTATTTACATCCTTAAACAAAGAACTGAATATTATAAAATGTCTCTCCATTTATAAGTTCAATTGTAACAGTTATACATTGATATTACTTATTAAAACCCTTGTATTGTCTAAAATAAATTATGCCCGATATTCGCCGAAATCATCACTAAAAATTTAAAAAAAAAAATACCTTCCTCAACAAGTTTTGCTCTAGGGGCTTTTCGAACTATACCTATTACAAACATGTTGTTTGAAAGTAATATATTACCATTAGAATTACAGCAGGATCTCTAAGTATCACAATTAATAAAAACCTTATACAATAATCAAGACACACCATTTTTGTATTAGGTAATGATAAATAGACTTCGATTTTCATCCAAAATCCGTGGATTGTGCCCGGATAACGAAAATCCGTAGACTTAGGTGGAAATCTGTGGATTTTTGACAAAACAACTTATGTCTAATTTTAAAAGTTTCAGAAAATATAAAAAGCTATTATTTTTAGGAAAGTTAATTCTATGTGAGTTATATCTCCAAAGCTAAAAAACGAAGAATAATGCCGACTAGTGTTAACGATTCGTCTTCAAAAGGTTCCTTTCGAAATCTTAAAAATATTCTAATGACATTAGCTGAATTGCACAAATTATTATATTTAGACATGATAACAAAATGTATCAAATCAAAAAAAGATCCAAAACTTCCATCAGTAATATATAGAATTAAAAAAATCTAAAAAGAATTAGATATATTAACTCAAACAAATAATAAACAAAGAATAAAAGCACCATGGAATCTAGAACAAACTTCTATAAACACAACAATAAACCACTTCTCAAAATCAATTACACATTAAGAAAATTATTTAGCGAAATTCACGAAAACATAAAAAATATTACTTTATATACATAGACGACTCTAAAACCCACGATCAAGTTATGGTATAACTACAGAAAACAAAACTACTGAAACCTCAATACTTCCTAATTATTATTATTATTATTATTTAATTATTTATACTACAGAAATTATTGCCATTATGGAGGCAATACAAATAGTTAAAAACAAAAACGGATATATCACAATAAGCACAGACTCTTCTTTAAAAGCAATCGCCAATCTATCCAACAACAACTTTTATGCAACTTTTATAAGAAATATTCCTATTGAAAAGTCCCCAAAATAATATTAATCTGGACTCCTGGTCATTGTGGATCAACGGGGAACGAACTCGCTGATAAACTAGCAAAGATCTCCACTCTTGACTACACCCAGCTATAATATTAGAGATATAAATAAATTTACGAAAGCACATTTTACCCAAAAAAAGTCATGTCTTTAGCATGACATCTGAATGGTACAAATCAGCTAACACAGCAAAATTAACAATTTAACTCTTCACAACAGATAAGATAAAAATGATCAACAGAAGGGATCTCATTAAATTCGAACGTCTTCGCCTGAGACATTCTAAACTCTCACACGGTCAGTTAAATAACATACCAAACTCACCAATCTGCAATTGCAATATACTTTTTACTAAAATATAAAATCATATCCTTACGTCATGTCCAATATACGAGTATCTAACCCAACGAAATTACAGTTTTAAAAATACAACAAAGACTTCAAAGATCAATGTGAGATGATCTTATGACTCTATTGTACAAATTATACATTTTCTAAAGGAAATTAATATATACAATCTTATCTAATATTTAATTATTAAATACAATTATTTTGTAGTGCCTAAGGTCTAGTAACCCTGGCCTTCTTTTTTAACATTAGTCTACATTTTCTGTGTAAACTGGAGCTACTCGAGAAAGATCAATAAAAATATGTGATCACTTATATTTCTCATCAAAAATCTAATTTTTATATGAAAATAAAAAATAGTAAACTAGAAGTGCTAGAGCAAAAATAATGAAAATCTGTGATCACTTATATTTCTCACCAAAAATCTAAATCTAAAATAACATTTTCTAAGTAAACTATGTAGTATCGCTAGATTTTGAATCTGTGATCACTTATTTTCCCCAGAAAAAGTTGATTTTTTATATAAAAACTAAAAATTTGGTTTTTTATAAATGAGCTACATTTAAAGCCAATGTTT
Source organism: Protocalliphora azurea (assembly GCA_932274085.1). Classification (NCBI taxonomy): domain Eukaryota; kingdom Metazoa; phylum Arthropoda; class Insecta; order Diptera; family Calliphoridae; genus Protocalliphora; species Protocalliphora azurea. The sequence goes on along the minus strand of OW026521.1, from coordinate 15,204,309 downwards.
TTACGACTAAAATCATTTTAAGTTTATAATTTTATTTCTTTTTCTTTTTCCATTAAAATCATTTTTAATTCATAATTTTCCTTAAAATAAATAAGAAATTTATTTAAATAAATACTGCAATTTCTAATTAAAAATATTATTTAAGTAATATTTATTATTTAGCATAACATCTGTCCTGTTGTTTCCAAAAAAATAATGAAAATATTAAATAAATGAAATTTCACTTTTTCCGTATATTTTGTTTTGTGGCAAAATTGTAGAAATTTGCATAAATTTTATACTCATTTCTTTTTCCGTTTATTTTATTTATGTAAAATCTATACGTCTATAAGTATATAAAAATTAGCATAACTACAAAAATTAACCCTTTTTCGTTAACATAATTCAAATTGTTTCCCTCATTTATTGTTACGCTAAATACAACTTCTATATGTGACCATAAAACACCCTTATGCTAAAAAACGAAATGAAATTGTCATTTTCATTTTGAGCAGCCAACATTTTGAAAGACAAGATTAATTAAAATGCATAATTATAATGGGCAAAAATGTTTGCTATTAAAATGATTTAATTGTATTAATTCTTACGTTATATACTTACATTCAGCTAGTTGCTGATTTCTTGAACAGACTTACATAGTTTACTCTCCAAATAATTACGAATAAATATTTTGAAATGCAAATCAATTGATAGAAATTTGAAAACAACCCCTTTTTAGGAGGAAGAATTTTGGACAACGTACTTTTCTTATATTCCTTATAATCATTAGAACACCGTCAAGAACAGTCGAGAAAAACTAGCATAAAATTTGTCTTTCTTTTAAGAAGTTGAAATAATTTGTCTTACTTTGAACATTTTCATTTATTTGTGGTTTTTCAAATATTTTATTTTAATTAATGATGTTTTTCTGTTCCTTAGCATTTTTCTTTGCTATTTTTTTTTTTTTTTTTTTTTTTTTTGTAATTATTTGAAGATGTCTTTAGATTAATATTGAGTCTATAATTGTCGTTTACATATTCTCTTAATTTGGTTAAGATTTTTTTTTATCAATTTGAATTTCTAATGACGAGAAAACCTTTTTATTCATCGGACTTTTGAGACATCTTAATATTGACTTATTAATTTATTAAATAACTTTTAAATTAACAAAAAAAAAAAATCATAAATAATCGAATTATTAGAAAGTGGTTTAAGAGTAAATTAAACTTAAATTATGAATTCTTTATGGAAAAAATATAGCCCTAAGATTTAGCTTTTGTGAAAAATTTTAAAGTAAACAGTAAAATCTAAAACGCAAGTCTATGAAAATATTAATAGATGAGAAATTGCTTTAGAGCCTCTAGTTTTATTTAAACGATATTTTAGATTTTTATACAAAAATATCGATTTTTTATGAGATTTTTATTGTTTGTGCTCTAAGGCACCTAGTTTCCTTAGAAAATTCAATTCTAGATTTTCATATAAAAAATTAATTTTTAGTGAGAAATATAAGTTATCATAGATTTTCAACTTATTTGCTCGAGCGAATCTAGTTTCCTTAGAAAATGTAATTTGGTATTTTCATATAGCAAATAGATTTTTGCGAGAAATACGAGTAATCATCAGGGCAAGTTTTTCAAGCTTTTGCAAATTTCACAAATATTTTACTAAAAAAAAAGTGCATATTTTTGAGGTCTTTCAATAAATTTGCATATAATGAGTATCAAAATTAGTTTTCTTAACAAAAACGCCATTTTTTTTTTTTTTTTTTTTGGTTTTTTGGAATTTGATTTACTTAGGTGTATAAATGATTTTTTAATCTTTTTTTTTTAATATGTATCAAATGTGAATATCAAATTTTATTAACGTATAAATATAAAAAATTTTATTAACGTGTAAATATTAAATATTTTTTTTATTTTTATCAAAAATCGAAAATTATCATAATTTTAAAGTTAAAAAAATGCGTATTTTTATAAGAAACCACATGAATTTGCCTGTTATTCTATTCTATTTATTATATTTTATATCAGTACATATTATCTCATTTGTTCATGCTTTTTCAAACGCATATTTTAATTTTTTTTTTTTTTTATATATATATATTTAAATTTGCCCTGGTAATCATAGATTTTCATTCTTTTTGCTCTAGCGACTCTAATTTCCTTAGAAAATGCAATTCTAGATTTTCATATAAAAAAATCGATTTTACGTAACAAATATAAGTGATCACAGATTTTCCTCCTATTTACTCTAGCACTTCTAATTTCTTCACAAAATGCAATTTTTTGCTTTCATAAAAATTATGCATTTTTAGGGAGAAATATAATTAATCATAGATTTCCACCTTTTTTGTTCTAGCGCCCCTAGTTTCCTCAGAAAACGGAATTTCAGATTTTCATATAAAAACTTGAATTTTGGCGAGAAAGAGAGGTGATCTTCATTTCATATTTATCTTAAAAAAAATGCTATTTTCATATAAAAAAAGATTTTTGGTGAGAAATATAAGTGATCACAGAAATATAATGATCACAGATTTTTTTTCTAATATCCTTAGAAAATGCAATTTCAGATTTTTCGATTTTTTATTAGTAATACAAGCGATCACGTATTTTTATCTTTTTGATGTAGCGCCTCTAGTTCCTTTAGAGAGTGCCATTTTAGATATTTATATAAAAATTAAGCTTTTTGTGAGAAAAATAAGTGATAAAATATGTTTATCATTTTTGATCTACGGTCTCTAGCTTTCTTAGAAAATCATATTTTAGATTTTCATATAAAAGATTGAGTTATTATGAGAAATATAAATGATTACAGATTTTCATTATTTTTGCTCTAGCGCCTCTATTTTGTTTAGAAAATGAAATATTAGATTTACAATTAGAAATGTGATTTTTAGTAAGAAATGCAAGCGATCACAGTTTTCCCTACCTTTTGATCTAGCGCCTATAGTTTTCTTAGAAAGTGCAGTTTTAGGTTTTTATATAAAAGTACGATTTTTGGTGATAAATATAAATTATCACACCTTTTTATTTTATTTTTTTTCTCTAGCGCCATCACTCTCATAGCAAAATTTTTAAAATTTTCTAACTCTGCTTAAATTATGCTCTATAATTCAGTTTCATATATTTAGTTTTACAAATTGTTTCAGTTTGTCCCTGTTCATTAAAAATTCTACTAACAAAAATATTTATATTTATTGTTTAACTTAATTAAATATGACATTTTCATCACAAAATTATTATTACAGCACTAAAGACTAATGACTACCACCCACCAACACTACAGCAAACGTTAAAGTAAGAATAAGAGTTAATTGCATATTTTCAGGCGAATAAATTTGTACGGAAACTGTTATTGTTATAAAACATTTTATGCAAGTTTTTGTACAACTTAGAGTAGTAGAATTCGCATATTTTGTATCTTTTGTAGAGATGTGTGCATCAACACTTAAATTAACCTCAAACCTTTATAATATAAACATTTAACATACCTTATGATCGAGAGAAAGGGCGATGTCACTAAGAAAAAAAAAAAAAATAATAATAATAAATAAATAGAAAAAGACATGATAGAGCCATTGTGTAAAATTAACAGCACAAAATGAGACCCTGGAAAATGGTAATAATATACAAAAAGGTTGTATGGAAAATAATATAGAAAATACAGAAACGCATTTGTTTTGCCAGGCCAACAGTAGAGAAGCCAGGACAAATGGCTGATACATACAATAAGAGCATCAACATCAGCATCATTATGCCACGGTGTGTACTTAATTGAACGAATTTCATTTTAGAAAATTAACAACAATTAGAAACAACCAACAACTATGTTTTATGCCAAAATACCTTTATACGGACACACGCACACATGCTTTTTACTTCTAATGCAATACTCTGTAAGGCAAGTTACAAAAAAAGAAAAAAAAAAAATAAATAAAAATTAAAAAATAAAGTAGTTGAAGAGAATTTCATTTTCTCTACTTAGGTTGTTGCTGTAATGTGGCAAACTTCCGCTATTTTGTAGTTTATAAATACGGAAAAGGAAAAGGCATATTTGCCACGCGAAGATGTTGTGGCAAAATTTTACATATTTCTTCGTTTTTGGGTTTTGGAGATTTTATTAGTGCTTGGCCGTCGTTGTGGATGCATTATAACGTTTACATTTTGAAAATTAGTTCGTGTTTACTTGCCTTGTTGTACATCCTGATCATTACGAGGTCATAGTGCAATTAACAGCTACATCCTGTTGTCAGATGATGTTTTTTTTTACATTGAGTTTCATTTCTTTAGCTTCCTTTCTTGCTCTTAGCATTTATAGAGTTTCTGTACAGCAAATTAAAGGTAAATTTAATAAAATCATGTTTAGTGTTTTTGCTATATTTTGTTATGGCAAATAGAGGTCCTTTTAAGTAATTAAGAGGATATACTTTCTTTTATTTTTTTCTTGGTTTTATTATTTTCCTCTTATGAGTTTGAAGGTTTTTTGTTACGTTGCTATTTAATTTAGGTTACCTTTAAGTATGCAATGCTATTGAGGTTACCTAAAAGTATGCTATGTAAGGTAAGTATATTTTTTTATTGTTATTGTTAATAAATGCAAAAGCATGTTTAACCTGTTTAGTAATTTATGATGGCATTACTGCACAAATAACGTGATGAGAATATTATTTTTGTTAATAAAGTGTAGAAATGAGAAAAAAGTGAAAATAAAAATAACATATTTTAAGGCGTTAAAAATTGCTTTTTATATTAATAATTTTGAAATAGTACTGGAATGATATAAAGTATTGAATTTTAAAATATTATTTATTTATTTATTCTTAGGGAATTTAATTCTAAGTGTGCCATATTATAAAATTTATTTGTTATTTTAATACAAATTGTGGAAATGAATTTTCGTTTTGTTTTATAAAATCAGGCTCTAAATTACAATTGAAGAGCACTAGCAGCTTTGGCCATCAGCTCTTGAATTTTTAAATTATATTGTACTAATTTTTCATATAAAAATGTTTTTCTTATTTATCTATTTTTTTAATTTTTTAATTTTATATAAAAGGTAACAAAATATAGAAAATATGCAACTTTAAATATTCATAACTCTTGCAGTTATTGACGGCTTTGTATAATTAAAAAGCTTATAAGAGGCTATTGTCTTCTTTTTGAATATTTGTTTCAACATTTCCAAAATATCCTTTTCGTTCAAAAATATTTGCAGGGTATAAATGCAATTTATAGATACATTTGTGAATTCATTAGTTTTAAAATTTTCCTTAATTGCATTTTCAATTATTTTATTTACTATAAATTGCCATATTAGTACATAAGGTTAACTTTTTTCAAACATTTTTAAAAAGTAACCAATAAATGTCCTAAATAAAATACATAGAAAAATATAATATATATAAATTATGCATACTAGATGTGTGCGTTAAAAAAAATTGAATTCTTATTTTAATATTAAGATTAAGATTCCATACTTCCCATATATGAGTAATTCCATTTTAAATTTAAAAATTTTGACCTGTCTGAAATTTTTCTCTGTAGCAAGTACACCGATAAGGCTTCCCTACCATAAAAATATAAAAAAATTAAACATTGACTTTTCTAGATACACGTCACTGAATTTTATATGGCATTAAAATACAAGCTTTGACAAATCCGCTGCAAAAAAAATATTTTGATATCTTTTATATAATAAAAAATTATGGCCATTTAAATAAATATGTTAATCACTTTCAAAGCTATAGAGTTGCCACAGTTCCCAAAATAAAAATGAGAAAAATTAATTTTACATGCCTCTGCATCCTCCTCTACACATGAACCAAATTTGATCTAAATCGATAACTAAGGTTCAAAATTTTTTAAATTTAAAATGGAACTACCCATATGTTAAAAAATTTTAAATAACAAATTTAACGAAAAATACATTTTAAATATACAACTGACTTAAAATGCAGTTTTAAAAAATCTTACTTTTTCAAGCCGAAATACGCGAAATTGAAACGCTTTTTAATCATTAAAATTCACAAAACTTTCCCAGAAATATTCTTGATTAAAGTTACATACTTTTGAAATTTTTTTAATTTTTGAGAAAATAAAAAAAGAAATAAAATCACGAGTTTTCGTAATTTCGAAAAACTAGAAACTGTAATCGATATAGATATCCGTTATGAAAATTGCAAAATTTTTGGGCGTTCTTTCATGAAATTTTCGACGTATAAAAATATTCTGAAGCAAATTCAGACCACATTTAATTAATATAAAACTAAAGAATTTTGATTTTATCTAAGTTATAAAAATTATAATTCAGTGCCTAGGTTTAGGAAAATTCAAGTGTGTAGTATAACATAGCCTTTGCAACGTCTTTAAAAATGCTTAGTTTTTAAAAATGATTGTCTACTTTAAAACTATTAAATGAAACTACTCCAAAGTGCCTCTTATTTAAGCTTCATAAACAAATTCAATTTTTAATACTTGTCACTGTTTTTTTTTTCTACCTCTCTTTGAACAATTAAAACACCTTTTGATTATTCTTTACTCCTGTTCCTATAAGCACACCTATATTTATTGTATTTTATTTTATTATTTGATAGAAAAATTCTTGGTATCCCCTCTGTTCTAGCAAAATAAACAAAAAAAAAAAATCTCCCTTGTTAAGGAAAAAGTCAGGCAAAATGTGGCAAACTTTATAAAAGCAACAAAATATTGCCAGCGAAAAAAAAATAATGGTGCTTGCTGATTAAAATAAAAACATTGTTTTAAAAAAATTGCCAATGTTGTTATTTTTTTCGGCTGTCCCATATGGCACATACATACAAAACAATACTCTTCTAGTAGGGCGGAGCTTTTTTTCCACCAAAATGTTTTTATTTTTTGGCATATCCTGATGCTGGTACTAAAACGCATACACATATAAATATATATATATATATATATATATATATATTATTTTTTACTGACATTGCAGTGTATTTTTTGTTGGAGAGGGTGGGTTTTCTGAGAGTATGCAAAAAAAAAAACAAAATATATATGTATATAAATAAATAGAAATATACACAAACTACATGTTTTACATATGCATATTTGTGTGAATGTATCTGTGTATGCATTTGTAATTGTATGCAGATTTTTAACCTTTCGCTATGTATTTTTTATAAATATTTTTTTGCCGCTTAAAATTTGTGAAAAAGAACAAAATATTAGAAATTTAGATTTTTTTATTCTTTATTTAATGCCCCTAAAATGTAGTGGCTAATTTTTACTTTCCCAATTCTAAATGAAATTACATTTGCTTGAATTATTTTTATTTTATGTAAAAAACATTATATCAAATACTTTATTTAGTATTTAGCTTTCTATTTGAAATAATATGATTATATATTTTGTGAGAGTTGCTTTCTAATCTAAATTTAAAGTTAGTTGAAGTCAAAAGTTAAAAATATAACTCTATCCTAAAGTCAGCATTTAAAAATATTTTTAGCAAAAGTTTCATATTTTCTTTCTTATACATATAAATAACAAATAAATTAATATTTTGTATTTTTCTAGCAGTTTCTAGAAAGAAAGCATATCACTATTTTCATGTTTTAAATATTAATGTAGAAGGGGGAGCATTCGCCATAGGGGCACATCAGTCATTGCCAATTATCTGGAAAACGAAGTATCTAATCGTTTTTGTGGCACTAATTGATTTTCTTTCCCTTTATCGCAGATATTTCATTCATTAAACTTTGATATTTTCAACTTACATTTTATCGGAAGTAGACGTGATTAAGTGTTTTTTCGATATCGTCGAAAATATGTCACTGTGATAACTTTCTAAGTTTTCTATTCTATTCAGTGATAGTAATTAACAATAATTGAACACAGCTGTTTTAATAAATTTATTTAAAATGTAAAAAAATTATCATTGGTGCGAAACACTCCTCCTGCAGAGCATTCACCAGATTTCTGGTAGGCCGTTCGCAACTTATCATCCATGAATGACGCAATCAGCTATAATGTAGACAGAAAAAATTAAATTTCGTATTGTGTTATTAAAATTATAAAACTAATTATATTTTTTACGTAATCCAAGTAGATATATGTATGGGGACTAATTAAAAATAATGGATCTATCATAACCAGTTTCATGCCAAATTTCAGAAAACATCGTTAAGATTGCGAGTCAGCCGATCATACGGATGGACATAGTACACTTTAAGACATAATACCCGTATATAATGGAATAGAATAGAATAGAATAGAATAGAATAGAATAGAATAGAATAGAATAGAGTAGAATAGAGTAGAATAGAATAGAATAGAATAGAATAGAATAGAATAGAATATAATATAACATAA